>UELW01000056.1:1861164-2180177 GCA_900490495.1 Danionella dracula
TTTATTCAATATCTAATAAAAACGATCCGATATTTAAAAGTAGGTGTCCGTATTTAACAGCAGTTTTTGACTTAAAGGACAAATCTCTGAAAAGGATATGAGCTCCAATTAAAGCCTACTGTTAGACATTTAACAAGAGTTCTGAATTATTTATTCATGTGATCATACATAAAGTGAAACAGAATATATGTTTTCTTGTTGCTGGTCTTACCGTCTCTGATATTAAATACATAGGTAATATCACAGTATCAATAGAAGTTTTAAGGAATGAAACTGTTCTTTTGGCAGATGATCACTTGTTGGCCCAACATGGGAAAATCAACTAAAAGTCATTGTGTAATTAGAACACTGTCAGACATTGCTAGTGCCAGAACACAACAGTATCAGCTCTATGACAAATGCAAGAGGAACATATACATTGGTGTTGGTTGTTAATACATATTATTTGAGCTATTGAGAATAAGACCTGTTTATTTACCTTTATTTTCATTTCGCCATGTCTTATATCTTCCTATCATTTATGCAGTAAAATTTTGTCTGGCAAAAAATCTCACTCCAAAGATTTTATAAAAAGTTGGCAGCAGTGCAAAGACAGTGCTTCTACAGCACCAAATGATGGATGAATGTATGCATTTTTATTTATATGCTATAAAATGAGGTTTATATTACCTGTCCTTTGATAGCATCTGTGTTGTGTTTAGCTAGCTAGTAGTTAACCTTTTTGTCTCACCAATATTGATCAGTGCAAAAACTGTGCTTCTCAGTGTTGATGAAGGTCAAAACATTGGAGTAAATGAGGATCTGCTCACTTCTGAGACCAGTCCAGGTACTACATTTTAGTAACATCCTGATGCTCAAGGGCAGGGAGAGCAGGAGGTAGCCCCTAGATTTTCATACCAGTAAAAGACTGAATAAAGTTTGAATATTTTGTTTGCTTCTGAGTGGTTAAAATACACGGCATTCTCATTTATTTTGTTTTTATTTTACGATATACAATGTGGTTTAGCACAATATTTAAATAGAGCTTTATTTTAAAAAGATTCAATCTAAACCAAAGATCTCAAACTCATTTCCTGAAGAGCCTCCATCCTGCACAGTTTGGTCAAACCCTAACTGAACACACTCGGTCCTGCTACTCAAAATAAATGATACACAATTAAATGATGGCGTTAGCATTGACTGAATAGAAACAGACAAATAATGGGCTGCTTTTAGACTAAAGCCCAAAATGACCAAAATCCAAATTTTTTTTGCAAATATATAACCCTTATCTGATATTTTCAGCACAGTCTGAAAAGCTCAATTCAGATTTTTGAAAATCCGATTCAGGTCTCTTTCATATGTGGTCCTGAATCCGAATCATATCTGATTTTGTGCAATGTGACCTCAGTCTGAACCGCCAGGTCACATTTATCTGACTTTTATGTCATCAAGCCCAACTTAAACACAGTTTCTCGCAAATACGAGTCATTGGAGAAGATGATCTTTAACTGAAGTTACAGGAGGAGCCCAAAGAGTATATTGTAATGTGTTCTTTTCCTTCTCAATATTTTCTTAATATTGTTTAATACTAATAAAATTGGCTCTGATCAGATATTTATGCCCACAAAGCATGCCAAAGAGCTGGTTTCAGTGTTTTTATCTGTTGACAGTGCATTCTGGGGGCTATAGTTTCCTCTTCTGCGCATGCGTGTCACATTGTAGCCACATTTAGTTCACACAGGAGCCGGATATTAGACGAGCACACCAAAACAATGTAATTTCACAAAAAAATCTGAATTGTGCATTATGATCTGCATTCTGAATGTAGCAGGAGCTTTGCAGCTGTCACATTGCCACAGCAGGCACAGAGATATCATGATAATCCAGATAATCAGAAAATAATAAAGACATTAAATTTAAAGAAATAAACTGGTACCGGTATGCCACCATTCATGATCTATGCTAAGCTATGCTAAAAGTGAAAAGATTACGAGAACAACTGAACAAGTTCAAAACTGTAAAAAAAAAAAAAAAAAAACATAAATAAATAAATAAAGAAATAACAACTTCATATCTATGGAGAGTTGGAGAACTCCAAAAAATGTGAAAATACAGCATGAGATCTTTAGACCAAAATAAACACATCCAGATAGACCGGTTCAATCATCATGAAACACACCTCTTGAATAATTAAGTCAATGTTGGCTTGTCTTGAGTAGCAGGGTAGCTAAAAAATTGTACAGGGACCCAAACCTCCAAAACTGTATTTAATGATCCCTGATGTAGAACTAATTACTCCTTGTCTTTAATTTGCATGTATGGCTAACAATTCATTTTGTTACCTGTCCCATGGTGGCCCAAGCTCTTTATAAACAGTATGAAATGCAACAGCACCTTTCAGGGTCAATTGTATCCCTGAAATTTTAGGTTCAATTTTCATTTCACCTTAAAATGTTCTCCATAGCCTGAATTAAGTCTAATTTTAACGAAAATTCCATACTGTTTCCCCCTGGGAAGAAGAGACCACACTTTCCCCAACTATTAAGAATTTATTATAAATTATGTTATTCTACAAATTAATAAAAGAGTTATGAAAGAGATTTCTCTAGATATTAACGCTAGGTTCATATATGTAACCCCCTTCGACCACAAACTAAATTTCCCCTATGCTTTTACTCAAAAGGTACCTTTTTCTGCCAAAATGTCGTCCTCAGAATACTGTAAAACCATTTTTTAATTATTAAATTGCATTCAATTTTACAAATTTTATTATTTCGCTTTTATAGAATGAGCTTGACAGGAAAAAAATTCAATGTAACTTACAAAGAAGCCAGCCCAGAAAGGGCAGGACTGCCTGACCCTGGCCGAGGAGGTGAAGGCGAGGCTGGTGAAGCTGAAGGCGAGCACCATGGCCCCGAGCGCAAGGTGACACAAGCCCAGGTACAAGAGCACGCGAGCGCTGGTCCTGCTCGAGTCGGGCCCGTACACTCCTCTGCGGCCTCCGGACAGAGCGCGAGAGCCGGACATCGAGGCCACACTGCTGGAGTCTGACGGGGAGGGCATGATGGTTGCTCCAAACACAAACGCCGGCTCGAGAATGATCGTTTCTAACAGATTCTTCTTTGTACTGTGAGGGGAAGACAGCAGCCGTATATTCTGTGAACTTATGTAGAGTCAATCTTTATCCTGAGCGTCGCACATCCTCCAGCATCTTTTGGTGTTGCTCGCTCCATCGCCCAGCTAGCATCATCCCAACCCCGAGGCATTGCGGCTCCAGGTTAAGCAGAGCCGCGTCCGCATCCCCAGGCCCGGCGTGCGGCGGTCTCACCTTGGCCTCCTGGCTCCTCTGCACCGGGATGCTACACACACACGGTTTCTCTGCTCACATCGGTGGCGGATTTCCTTCACAGCCGAGCTTTAGATGACTCGGATAAAAACACATCAGCGAGGAAAAAGAAAAGACAACGCGGAAAAAAAAACTAATGCCTCGGAGTTTATTTCCAGCTAATCTCCCCCTCTCTCCGTCCCGCAGTCAGAGGGGCTCCTATCCCGACCGTATTCCGGACATGATCGTGCCTGCGTAATCACGCACAATCATGGCGAAGACGGTCCTGCGTCAGGGTCTCCGATGACGTTTAGATGTAGAAAGACGAAATAGGAAACACGCTTGTGAAGCACATGCTTCCGATTTGTTCACAGCGGTGCTGATGCTGCGCTTGATTGGCAGTCGCCTGGCAACCGCCTGTTGCCAGACAGCGCGACCATTCTCTTTTTCTGCGCAGGCGCCAAGTGTGCTCCAGCCTAGTATTTACTCATTAAAAGAATAAAAGCAGTTTAACTGTTTCCTTCATTTACATGAGTTGTATTTGTTTTGTAAAAGCTGAGTAAATGCAACGTAAATAAATATTTACTGAAGGTTTGACTAAATGCAGTTTACGTTCTGAAACTAATGTAGACAACAATATTTAGTCATTTAAACACCTTCAGCAAATTGTATAATTAAAGTAAACTGTGTAAAAAAAACTAAGTAAAACGTGTGATTCATGTAAATGCTCTAATTTACAAACATTTTCGTTGATATTTCATCATTCTATGACCAAACAAATATGACCCCGTCTGCCAGGGTCTATTAACAAAACTGTATTTTTTTGATGCTCATGACTCTAACAAATATTTGTTTATAAGATTAAACATTTAAAGAATTATAATTCTAAACAGTTGGCTACACTTAAATGGTTGATTTGAGTGTTTTTGGTGCCCTCTGTGCTTTTTTCAGTATACTCCTCACCAACCCGCCCCTCAAATAAGTGAATTCACATGTCAGGACATGGCCTTGTTTCTTTTATTTGTTTTCAGGTATACTGGAAAACCACCCAAAATAAAAAATGTAGCTCTAACTATTATCGCCAAATCAAAGCCAACCCTAAAACAAAGGCCATATTTCAACCAATTTATTGAAAATATTTATTTTATTTTCTGGAAATAGGGGTTCCTAGACAAAGTCAAAACACCTTTAAGTAAAATACGAAAGTGTGATTATTTTATGCATTTCAAATGTAAGGTTCACAGAGGTAAGATGAACACAATGGTAACCAGAACATTGACAACGTTGACTTAAAAGCAATAAAGTAAAGATGCTGTGAAAATAACATAGAATGCATAATCAGGACGGAAGACAGTAACGGTTTGCATAAAGAAAACCTTATAATTAAGTGTGAATATAAAGAGTATTTTCAGCAAATCATTAAAACAATCAAAGCAATATACTTCCGCAGTCACTTACGATGAAAAACTCTTAAATCCATCAAACATCACAGATCCAGGCTTTTACACTCCAGTGATTCTTCCACCCTCACATCAGAAAGCCCACTCTTAGAATGAAATTGCTTTCCACAAATATTGTAACCTGCAATTTCTGCCGGTTATGCATGCAGTAATGTTGTTTCTCAAACTCAATGAATGCTTCCCACGATTGATTTCACATCTAACATATCCTTTATAATGAAATCCTCCTGTCTACTAGACAATCGACTCTAGCTTTAACACAGTCTATGTGTAGTATGAACTGTAAGTGTGTAGGGAGGCTTGTTTTCTGGGAGGAGGCTTCTCTCTCTAAAGCAGGAGACATTTTGAAGAGGACTTTTTCTCTGTGCTAGTGAGTTTAACCTCTCGAGCGGATGGACCCTTTAAAAACAGAAAAAGATACAAACAATATTGAAGTAGTTAATTTAAGCAGTATATAATGTGAATAAAGAAGCTTCCGTGCAAGTTGAACAGTAGACTGCAGAATTGAAATAAACAGTACATTGAGAAATGAAAACCATAAGAGCGCTAAAGCTGACAGTTTATGAACACTACACTTCTATTAAAATGTCATTTTAATCAAATAAAGCAAAGAATATGAGAAGAATAAACATACTTCATCAAATAACCAGTATTGTTTTGCTCTTCAAATAAAAAAAAACAACAAATTGGTGCCATATTTATGTACTTATAATTTTTAAAATGCATGTAAAACAAGATGCCTCAAGATGTAATAAAATATTTTGCCCTACATTGTTGTTGAAGAACCATCAGTGTTGTTTCATTTTGCAAAGCCATTTGAGTGCCAAGCCTTAGCACTAAATATTATTGCAGACAGGTACTGCATTCAGTAATAAATGCAGTTAAACATTGATTTTACTTGGTGTGTAATTGATACTTTTGCACAGAACACAGTTAATATTTAACCCTTCTTCCTCTCTGTCTCTGCAGTTTTGTCTCAAAACTGTTGTTTTAGTTGACCCTTCACTGCCATATCATGCATTACTACTATAAATACTGTTTTAATTACTGACAAGTATTTTGACCCAAATTCGGATCAGCCTTTCTGTCTCTCATCCTTTCGCTCATCCATTTTTTACTTGTTGTGTCCTGATTAGGTTTCCTTGATTTCTGCTGGTAATCATCTAAACGAAGGATTATTAAATCTGGTCCTGGAAGTCTGGAGCTCTGCACATTTTGAAAGTGAAAGTGAAGGTGACCATTCGATCTGCATATCTACCAGACCACAACTGCCCCCACCCAGACCACAACTGCCCCCACCCAGACCACAACTGCCCCCACCAGACCACAACTGCCCCCACCCACACCACAACTGCCCCCACCCAGACCACAACTGCCTCCACCAGACCACAACTGCCTCCACCAGACCACAACTGCCCCCACCAGACCACAACTGCCCCCACCAGACCACAACTGCCTCCACCAGACCACAACTGCCTCCACCAGACCACAACTGCCTCCACCAGACCACAACTGCCTCAACCAGACCACAACTGCCTCCACCAGACCACAACAGCCTCCACCAGACCACAACAGCCTCAACCAGACCACAACTGCCTCCACCTGACCACAACAACCTCAACCAGACCACAACTGCCCCCACCAGACCACAACAACCTCAACCAGACCACAACTGCCCCCACCAGACCACAACAACCTCAACCAGACCACAACAACCTCAACCAGACCACAACTACCTCAACCAGACCACAACTACCTCAACCAGACCACAACTGCCTCCACCAGACCACAACTGCCTCCACCAGACCACAATTGCCTCCACCAGACCACAATTGCCTCAACCAGACCACAACTGCCTCAACCAGACCACAACTGCCTCAACCAGACCACAACTGCCTCAACCAGACCACAACTGCCCCCACCAGACCACAACTGCCTCCACCAGACCACAACTGCCTCCACCAGACCACAACTGCCTCAACCAGACCACAACTGCCTCAACCAGACCACAACTGCCTCCACCAGACCACAACTGCCTCAACCAGACCACAACTGCCTCAACCAGACCACAACTGCCTCAACCAGACCACAACTGCCTCAACCAGACCACAACTGCCCCCCACCAGACCACAACTGCCTCCACCAGACCACAACTGCCTCAACCAGACCACAACTGCCTCCACCAGACCACAACTGCCTCAACCAGACCACAACTGCCTCAACCAGACCACAACTGCCTCAACCAGACCACAACTGCCTCAACCAGACCACAACTGCCCCCACCAGACCACAACAACCTCAACCAGACCACAACTGCCTCAACCAGACCACAACTGCCTCCACCAGACCACAACTGCCTCAACCAGACCACAACTGCCTCCACCAGACCACAACAACCTCAACCAGACCACAACTACCTCAACCAGACCACAACTACCTCAACCAGACCACAACTGCCTCCACCAGACCACAACTGCCTCCACCTGACCACAACTGCCTCAACCAGACCACAACAACCTCCACCAGACCAAAACTGCCTCCACCTGACCACAACAACCTCAACCAGACCACAACAACCTCAACCAGACCACAACTGCCTCCACCAGACCACAACTGCCTCAACCAGACCACAACTGCCTCCACCAGACCACAACTGCCTCAACCAGACCACAACAACCTCCACCAGACCAAAACTGCCTCCACCTGACCACAACAACCTCAACCAGACCACAACAACCTCAACCAGACCACAACTGCCTCCACCAGACCACAACTGCCTCAACCAGACCACAACTGCCTCCACCAGACCACAACTGCCTCCACCAGACCACAACTGCCTCCACCAGACCACAACTGCCTCCACCAGACCACAACTGCCTCCACCAGACCACAACTGCCCCCACCAGACCACAACTGCCCCCACCAGACCACAACTGCCTCCACCAGACCACAACTGCCTCCACCAGACCACAACTGCCTCCACCAGACCACAACTGCCTCCACCAGACCACAACTGCCCCCACCAGACCACAACTGCCCCCACCAGACCACAACAACAGTAACTTACTACTGATTTATTTTTTAAATCTTCTTTAAGCCTGCTGAGACATTAGATATCACCAAAAGAAAGATGTTTCTGACCAATAGTGACCTGACCACCATCTATGAAAAACTACCAAAAGCACCTTCTAGGACCTAAAATATCTGTCAAAGTGAATTGATAAAGAATTTTCATATTCCCTTACAACTCCATTATGAAATGAAATGCAGTTGCAGAGGAAACTCACCGGTTTCTTACTTGACTTCAGGAAAATGTCTCGAGCAAGAGATGTAAAAGACTGCAGACAATGACAAACTTGTTAAAAAAAAACATGATTTTACCAATAAATACATATATCACTGTAAAGATAGCAAAAACACACAAAGTGACATTTACTAGTGTTTAGTTGATTGATATGGAGGCCCAGAAATTATGATTTTAATAAAATAAATATAAGTAGAAATAAATGCATAATTAAACAATTAAAAGAATACATAATTTATAATATCTATCTATCTATCTATCTATCTATCTATCTATCTATCTATCTATCTATCTATCTATCTATCTATCTATCTATCTATCTATCTATCTATCTATCTATCTATCTATCCTTAAATAAAACAAAACAAAATAACTGAATAGATGTTTATATAAAACAAAACTAAATCAAATATATGAAAATATGCTTAAATAAAAGAAGAAAATATATGTTTAAACAAAACAAAAACAATGAAATGAACAAACGGGATGCTTAAATATATGTTTAAATAAATGCATTAACAAACATGTTTAAAATAAATATATGCTTAAATAACAATGAATATTTAAATTATTAATAATAAATAAATAAAATGTAAATTAATGTATTTATATAATTCAACCCATGTGTAAGGATGCATTACAAATTTCTCTTTTATTGAATTATTTTCAGATTTATTGATTTATGCATTTCATTGTTCCCATGCTAACCAGGTGGTGGTGCATACCTCTTCAACGTTGATGCTGGACTTTGCACTTGTCTCAAAGAATCGAATGCCATGCTCCTTTGCAAGCTATAACAATGTTTAACAATTTGATCAATTTAAAGCAACTGACAGCTTTTACATTAATAGGGCAAAAAATTATCAAATGACTAAATACATATTACTGATTGTATTACAAAACTAGATTATTTTCATTTATACATGACTGTTCCATACTTGTTATTTAAAACAATAAGCTTTGACTAAATAATACCACAAGATATCCCTATAAGCCCTTAAAATGGGTTTATGAAGCACATCCATGACAAATTTGTGTATGTTTTATGAATCCCTCATCCTCTCACCTTCTCACCCGTCTCCTTTGAAACTTTTCTTTTGGCCTCAATATCGCATTTGTTACCCAGCAACATCCGGCTTACACCTGCTGATGCATTCTGGGAGAAAAAAGGAGCACAAGAGCAATCTCATTTCCTCATTTTCTACTAATGTAGCTTTGTTCTGGTAACCTGTGCTTCCTACTGCATGGTCTGAAGAACTGAAACCCTCAAGCTTGTTTGGTTAGAGACACCTTTCTGAGACAAACACTTGATTCACACATTTCTATGGTAACTAACAGTTACATTACATTTAAATATTAGCTTCAAACATCCCTATTCATTTTATCAGCATCTAAAGAGGCATTCCTTCACACCTTTGATAACTGAAAAGTAAACATTTTGATAAAAAAAAAAAAACACAAAATCTATAACTATATCCTTTACCAATAAACATCTCTTACTTCTCTGATGCTCTTCATCCAGTTCTGAATGTTCTCGTAGGATTTTTCATCAGTAATGTCATACACCAGAATGATACCCTGAAAAGACAATCGGGTTGATAAAGAACACTTTTTTCAACGCCAAGTTCATCCTCGATCTTACCCAAAGTTAATCGTTTTTTACCACTCTGGAATGTTTTCCGCCATTCTCTTGATCTGAGGCAAGATTTTTTTCATAAATCAGCAAAGACATAGAAATATTGGTACTTTTACTTAGTTACATTGGAGTTTCATTTTAGCTGCGTTCTCCAATTACAAATATCATGGAAATACATCTAAACGCAAGTTATTTTTGACAGTAACAAGTCGTTACAAGATTTCACAGTGTACCTATTCTACAAAATGTGATTGTAGAGATGCAAAATGTTTTTTTACGGCACGTATCGTCTTTGTAATGTCGTCTTTGATTATAGTTTGCAATCCCTTAGGAACAAAAGAAAAGTAATCTTAGGTAAAAGTAAGAAAAGGCAATATGTAATAGCTATCGTTTTTTATTTTTATCATTCAGATCAGAAGTAACTAGTAAATAAGTACCTGAGTAAATTTGGTTTAGATACATTTTTACTCTTACTCAAGTAAATAATTCCCTAAAAAAATTATTTCCTCTTACGTGAATAGATATTTTCATAAGCACTTTTACTTGAGTATATTTTTTTTTATACTCTACCCACCTCTGCCAGTAACACAATTACTAAAAGTGTAATATTTACGCACAGGAATAACAAACTTTACTGAAAACAAGTTTTATTTTGTAAAGAGATCAAGTGTTAACCCTTTAAAACCAAAGCCAATAGAAACGGACAGGAATTTAGTAGCGCAATAACTTTTTTCCCCATTATAAACCAGAGAAGTTACATTTTCAGATCAAGGATACAATGTGCTCCTTTCTTCTACCAAACATGCAAAAATTTCATAAAACTTTTTTTAATAATGACAAGAAAGCAATGCACATCATTTTACAGGTGTTCTACAGATCTGTGATCGACTTATCATGCCTTCTTAAAGCTCAGTGACATAATTACATTTTGTGCACTTTGACCCCACAAGATGAGATAATATGGTGATGTCACAATGCCCTACATTTTTAAACTACATTATTTAATAGAGTTCCTTTTACTGTTGCAAGAAGTTGACTTATTATTTCTCTTTCACATATAATTTAATGCTCAGATACATAGAAAAAAATAACTGGGACACAAAGTTACACAGCAGCACTACATAGAGAACAGAAGTGCGGATCTACATCTTATTTAAATAGTACTAGCAAAAAAAGTTAATACTCAAAAACCTGATTCTGTGTCTAGTGGAGTTGAAGCGAGTGTTTCTGAAGTATAGATCTGCTTTAACACATGTAAGAACATATTCATGTACCACACTTTGATGTTGGAAGATCAACAAAACAAACATAAAATGAAGGCGTGCCATTTTTATAACTTCTTTATCTCTTTTATGGCAAAACCTTATAAAACTCATACACCATTTTACTTACCGTCTTTATTGCAGAGTTGAAGATTTTGAAGGTGATTCCTGCTCCACAGAACAATCAGTGTGTGTGTGCGTGTGTGTAGGTAATATATAAATATGTAATGATGTACAGGGTCTCTATAGTCGTTCAAGTCAGATCATCATTTATTCTTCTGAAGACTGGGAGAAAGTGGCTGCTACAATGGCACAAACGAGGCACAAGACACTGCTAGGTTGATTGACTATGGTGTAAGCAGCTCTGAAATGGGGTTCAAAGCCCTTCAAAAGAAGAAGTCGGCTGTTTTACGACAAGATTTCAGCAGAGGTTGAGAAAACTGACCAGAAAATTGGTCTTGGTGAGAGCATGCAGACTCCCAGCAAAGCTAAAACACCTATTATAAAGATTCACTTCCTGTTATTCGACAGTTTGCCACCGGGGGTTAAAGCAGCACTCCAGAGTGCAAGCTGGGCCAGATGAGGGGCTGATTTAGCTGATTCTCAAACGCGCTAGCGAATGCGCTGCATCAATTGCCCAGATTCCACTCAGGAGGAGATAAAACACCTTCTGCAGGTAGAAGTAGACTCCCATCTACAGCATATTTTTGTTTTTTTAACACATTCATAAAACTTTTGTTTGCTGATTTATATATGATTATTAAACACAGAGGTAAGCAATTTAAGTTAAGTAACTAAAAAAATTACATTGTGTATGAAAACAATTAAGTATGCGTAGGCTTTCTTTTTTGTTGTTACTTAAAATTGTGCCCACAGTTTAAAAGACAAAGAAAACAAACATAGAATGAATGAGCGTATGGCTTTGAAACTTATTGCAGAGCTGAAGATATTTATCTTTCTCATTTATTTTCATTACACATGCTTGTTGCGTTTCCCTGTTCTAAATGCTGTCTGTTTTTAGTTTTTCAGGTGCCATCCGGCGATCTGTTTGTTGATGGATCTTCTTTTCAGAAAGGCTTCATTCTGGGGAGGGGATTGGGTCCCTGGGTCTCACGAGGGGCTCTTCACCTTCTCTGCATGTATGTGTGGCTTTGTTTACTCTGGGTTCTCCATGCTTTTCCCAGACCAAAAAAAAAAAAGTGTTTCAAAATTGGTAAAACTGGGCTTTTATAATAAGTCAGAGATAAATATTTTATTTTACTGAGAAATTAAATATGATCAGTTTTGTTGCCATTTGAAGTTATTGAGATGCAAGCAGATTCTCTACATATATTCCTCTGCTCTGATTAAAATGAAACAATAGTCATTGTCAATTCCTAGATGCCTAAACTACCCAATCATTCCCTTCCAGCTTGCTGGAGATACCCCACTCTCAGTCGCTTCCCAAGCTTGAGAGGCCAAAACGCCAATCATGGACATGTTGAAGTGTTCTTATGACAAACTATGTTTATTAATAATGCTACATTTTAAATCTTGTTACGGCTAGGTAACTCTTACATGAGAAGATAGTTTAGCTTGCTAACTTTTTTAGTGGACTCAAGCTGACATTTGAAAAGAGATAATAAATAGATTTTATTTAAACTTGATGAGTTCATTGAAAGATAAGGAGGAGCTGTGTCATTGCAGTTCTCCAAACACGTATCACTGTTTCGCACCACTTCCCGGACATCTGCCCAACACATTGCGTACCTTTTCAAACACATTTAGTTAATGCAATAGTTCGATGGCTCACAAACCCTGGGAAAATGGTAGAAGTTAAAGTTCCAGATTCCCTGGGAAAATGGTAGAAGTTATTCAGAGGGCCAGGACCTCCATCTTCTTCAGCATGTTCAGTTCAGAGCGCTGTTGGGACATTGGGAGGCTGGGTGGTGCCCGATACACACCGCATTGACCTCATAACAGGAAACAGCGAAGAAAAACAACATGAAGAAGAGCCGAAGAAGAAATTGAAGACGAAGACAATATAGTCTTTCAGAAGGGGTGTCCAACCGTCAAGAGTTGTTTGAAAAATCCCACAAAGATTATAAAAGGCTGAGCATGTCATTGTTGTCCTCTGAGAGTCGTTTAAGGTCAAGTAGTATCTTTGTATTTACATTGAACTGTATTTAAAT
Source organism: Danionella dracula (assembly GCA_900490495.1). Taxonomy (NCBI): domain Eukaryota; kingdom Metazoa; phylum Chordata; class Actinopteri; order Cypriniformes; family Danionidae; genus Danionella; species Danionella dracula. The sequence goes on from UELW01000056.1 coordinate 1,874,305, forward strand.
TTGTCTAAGTGTGTGGTGCTTTCAACAAAGTGACTCTTCCTCAAAAGCTCCTCAAACATTCTGAACACACTCCAAAGAGACTCTGGTACAGCAGCAGTGCTCTAAACATTCCAAATGTGCATGAAAATAGCATTTTAATGGAATTCATGGGGTTTTAATGTTCTTGATGTTTCCAAAAGTTTTCTGCTTTTGTATACATAATGGTGTAGAGGCTATAAAAGTAAACAATCTCGGGTTTGCTCACCATGGCCCCTCTGTAGTATGCAGTAGTGATCGTCTTAAACCTCTCCTGTCCTGCTGTATCCCTTTCAAATACACACAAGTGAAAAAAATACATGTATTAGTGATTTTAAACAGCAGATGCTGATTATAAATGATGATGAGAAACAAGCTGTAACACAGGCTAAAAAGACTCAACAAAACCACAGATAATAAACCACGTATTACAAATAATCAACAAAAGTCATGTATGAGGATGATGTCTTCACGAAAAATGACTAAAATAAGAAATTTTGCAAAGAGCTATACGTAAAGACGCAAAACAACAATCCTTCGACTGATATTTATTTATTCAAGAACGCCTTTGCATCTCACAGACTTTATCTGTATTTTATCGCAGTCTTTTTTTTCGAGGGTAGAATTCCATTAGGAAAGGTATTTGACTAGAGTTTAAATAAGAGCGGCCAGGACTCTGTGGTATCTATTTAAATTAACTTTATCAAGCTCTCATGACCAGTTTATGAGAATCCTAAGCATGTCCTAGCAGCCTTAACCTTTGCCACACGTACACTGTGCTTACTGTTGTAAAGGAGACACACTGCTTCTTGTGTACACATCACTAGAAGCCTATTTATGTAGACACTCTGTAGAAGTGTTAGGGGTTTTTCTTACAAAAAAAAAAAAACATTGCGTCCACACAAGCACGGGTAAAACGATCTGAAACGTTGCAGAGAGTTTGTCTACCCAGTAGAGGGCAGCAGACTCTTCACCCATTGAGGTTAAATCATCCAATCAGAAGCTTCTTTTTCCGAGCTGAGACTCTTCAGAGTTTAGCGCTTCCTTTTAATGGCTGGGAAACACCGCTCACACAAACAAAAGTCTTTTATAAACAAAAAATTACTCTCCCTAGTCTTTACCAACAACTGTTTCAAATTCTAAACTTTCTGGTTTATCTGAGGCTCAAATGGTAGTTTTTTTTTTTTAAACTGGTGCTTTTTGTGTTTGTACGAGGTGAGCGCGTTTGCAGCAATAACACACACACTGCTGCTGCTTGATGCATCTGTTCTGTGATTAAACACATTATTAAATGATCTTGTGCTCTTGTGTAGTCCTGTACATATCAGAAGATCTGCTTTAGCACATTTTTCATGCTTAACACTGCATACTACTTTGATAATACCGTAATCTTGAAATGTTCATCTGGTGTAGTTGGCAACATTTCGCGGCCATAAAAACCGTATCATACCTTATTTTCTCCGAAAATGAACCGCATTTCCCATTCACCAATGTGTCTGCGACGCAAATAATAACAGGTCTCCAACAACCACCGGTCTCTTTAAACACCCGACTTTCCAAACTATTTTTCACATAAATGCCAGGGTTTTATATGGAAACTCAACTAATCAATCAGTATGGGACTAGTTGTATTGACTAGTCAATTTCAGTTTTGTTCTATTAAGGTAAAAAAAACATTTTGCATGTAACTGTTGGGGAAAAAAAAAATGCAATTTACGCATTGTAAATTACTATAGCATCATTTGTTAAAAATGTATCACAATTTATCATTCATCATTTTCCAAAATCGTTCAGCCTTCATTTGAACCCCTGTGGCCTATCGATGAAGCCAGAATAACGATTAGTCAGCTAAGTGTAGAATTAGTTTGAACAAATCTTGAGTTTTGAAGTGCTATGATCGGATCTAGGATTTACTCAACCTTTGTCATCCTGGTTACTTACGACAGGATTAGAGATCGCAAGCTTACATTCGTCCAAACAGTGGTTATATAAAGAACTTTTATCCTGGTGTTCATCATTTAACAGGGTTTCTGCAGGTTTCTTAAGGTCGAATTCAAGACTTTTTAAGAAAATTAAGAATTTAAGAACATTGAAAACACACACTAAACTTTTGCTTAATAAACAGAATGCTTCAAACACATTGTTTGAAACCCTAACCATCGCTTTTATGTTTTTGAGCTTCTGCAAAGTTTTTCACTAAAGTTGGACGTAGACAATTTTTTTTAAATCTAGATTAATCTCACTGTAATATTGAAATTAATCTAGATTAAAATCCAGCTATTCCTGTTTTTATCTGTTAATAAGGAAAAATTCAAGTTAACTTTACATAAAGTTAAAACAGATATCCCTTTTTAAATATGTGGATATTGATGAATTCCCCATTCATTTAAGTGTTTTTTAATTATATCCCTACTCTGTTGAGAACATTGCATAAGGATCTACATTTTTATATGCTTTTTTAAAAACAATGTAACATTGGCAATTGTATTTACATTTTTTTAATGGGCAAAAATATTTTATTATGTGTCTCCCATCAGGCTTTTACAACGACACTGCTCATTATATGCTTTAATAAGTAATGAATGAAAAATAACAGTTTAAACTAATCATTACAATTGTTAAGTATGTTAAAGCTTTAAGCTACACACTTGTTTATAGTTTATACTTGTAATCAAGATATGTCTTGAGAATGGGACTTTACACATTGTTAGTGACTCCGTCGAACGCACAGGCAAAAAACGTTAGTGTGTGAAAAGAAAAGAGCTGTGCGTTCCGTAGATCTGCTTCTGTGATGCAGAGGTGATCGATGCAGATCTCCCGGACACAGAGTTGCTGTAAAACTTGAGCATAGCTGAACATTTGATGAGGCAGCTTCACAGAAGCCATACACACAGGTACGCAGACTCTGTATGCACAGATCCAGCTCCCAACACAACGTTGAGAATAGATTAACAGAATTTACGCCCATTAAGGGTCTCGCTTGTTAAAGACAATTGCAGTCCACTCCTAGTTTTCAAACTCTGGACAATACGGAGTTTATTTGAGCCTTTTCTTAAACGATGACAACACTGAAAATCATCTTTGAGTCTGGCTACACTAACCATACATTTTTTTGAAGATTTACAAAAGTTTTCTCAATTTTCTATTTTCTCTGGCAACACCATGCTACAACAAAACACATACAAGTTGAGCTTTACATGGATGTCAGAAAAATAAGACCTACAAAAAATTATTTAAGACTTAGAAAAGTGAATTGAAGACTTTTTAAGCTCTAACATTAGGGCTTTTAAAATGTAAACTTTTGAACACCCCACTGAAACCTGAAATATGTGCAAATCCTTTTCTAACTAGGTTTCGAATGCATACACATACCATAATATTTATCAACTGATGTCAGAGAATCAAAATCAGGAGGTCTCTGACTATAAATACAACTTCATGCTAGTCTTGTTTTTAACATTGTTAAGCGCATAAACAGGAAACAAAATATACATAAAATTAAACAGGGGTTTGCAATTCAATAATAGATTAACATACATTACAAATTGTCAATTTTCAGACAATCCTAGAACAGTATGTTTACAAAAGTATGCATCTACTATCATCAACATCTAAACCAATCATTCCGTAACATTTAACATCTGAATAATTTAATTACCAGACTTGTAGTTTGACTTTTTTCCCTTCAACCTCAATGGTCTTCACTTTGAAGTCGATACCTAGGAATAAGAGAGGAAAGCCAGAGATAAACAGGAGGGGCAGGAAGGAAATGATGAGCATGTTTTAATCCCAAGCGACTGAATAAACCCAAGCTTGCTACATTTGGGACCACATACACAATCATAATGGGATACAACCACTGCTCTAATGATTTAATAAACACCCTGGTTTGTTTTTCAAAGGAAATGAAGAGGGAGGGGGTCTTTCAGCAAAATTTCACGAGATGCCAAAAACGATGAACTCCATCTGATGCAGAAATAAAGGGGGTCATAAGGGGTGGATGCAAAGAAGATACAGGAAAGATCAGGCTGATGATGCAGAACTTTAACAACCGGAAATACAAACAGATGAGGAGGAGGAGGAGGAGGAGGAGGAGGAGGAGGACAGGGGATGAGCTCTGCAGGAATGATTGAGAGGTAAAACTCAGGCCTGGGCTAGTACTGACATGAACAAACATTGAGCGAGCACTTGATTTACACGCTGGGAAATATGGCAGAATAAGGAAACGTTTCGCAGGATCGACCATGAATGAGAAGTGATACAATCTTCACTTACCAATGGTTGAAATGTAGGTTGAATTAAAATTATCCTCCGCAAAACGGATGATCAGACAGGTCTTGCCGACCCCGCTATCCCCAATCAGCAGTAATTTAAAGAGAAAGTCGTACTTCTTTGCCATTGTTGGTTCCCTCGGGAGATAAGTGAGTTTTAGAAATACCACTATATTCTCGTCAAAAATCTTTCCAAGGAACAAATGTCCTCGTTTGATACGTCATTAATAATGTTTTCTGGGAGCTCAGTCGACGGTAAAGACAGTCCCGTTAAACCGAACGAGTTAAAAGTTGAACTGTGGCATGAAACCGGTTAAGTTTGCTCACAGTCTGTTAAAATCCGCCGCAAGTGCGGTGCCACCCCTTTCCATTTCGTACGTGGTTTTCGCTCCAAAGCTTCAGGCTTTCAGAATTCATCCATACATAGACAACAGTAGACTTTTTCTTCTCCCTAAACTTTCCCTTACCCGAGTTCCCAAAAGATGACGTCGAGAGAGGGAGGTTTAGTGAGTAGCGTTCGGAAGCGAAGACCTCGTCTGTCAGCAGAGGGCGCTGTGTTCAAACAAGCTGACAATTGCTTAGCAATTAATTTATAATCCGGTTTTTAAAACAATCTCACAACCGACAACATTATTACTACTTTAGTTTTCTTTCATTGGTAGTTTATGCCCTTTTAGTTGTGCTATAGCACCCCTAAAACGAAACCGCAGACTATTTGTGACTGACATCTGAGCCGCACAATAATAGATGAAACACACAAAACAAAAAAATTTAACATTTGAGTCGCTCACCTCCGCATCAAACGTTGCTGCTTTTTAACATTTTTGATGTACCCTGTTAGATAAATTTAAAAAAGGTCACTTTTAAATATTTATATCTAGGCTGTATCCCACATCTGGAGACCAAGAAGATATTAGGAATTATAACAATTCATTCAAAATGGAATTCAAGGAATCCTTAAATTTGGATGTAAAATGTTACTATACGAGTAAATGAAGACAACAGCAAAGCAATAACCATCTCAAGTAAGAGAGTTATCCTGGTTACAATGGGGCCCTTATTATAGAATGAGTGGATAGAAAGAAATCTCAAAACCTCTGTGTCAAGAAACTTCACGGGGCACTGATGTTACCCTTAAAGTGCTCCGAAATAAAGAAGTGAACTTTAAGAGAGACACTGTATCATCCCTAATGTCGCCCAAACTAAAGCATTGAACCTGAAAATCTTGAAAGTTCTTGAGAGATCATGCTACGATCCAATCAATGTGCGAAACATTTCCAGAGACTCCTGGGAGAGTCTTCTGCTGAGGACGAGCGTGTGGACACAGAAGTTGAGGAGATGGTAATGTGGATTGAAACATTTAGTTTGTTTCCTTTGTATTAAAAAACGGGTTTCTGTATTAAATTAGTATCTAATCCCTAATCATAGACCGAAACATTTTAAGGGGTTTTAAATGGTTTTTAACAGTTAAAAGTATAAGTAAATATAAGTAAAAAGTGTCAAAAAGTGACAATACAGGGCTTCTGGATAACCCAAAATATTTCGAAATGTGTTGAAAAGAATAATTAGTAAGTGAATAATGACTAAACTTTCCTTTTTAGGTTGAAATATCTCTTTAAGCCAATGCTTAGTTTCTTTTGCTAACACAACATGTTCACTGTGGTTCTGTTCTGTTCAGTTTTGAATCCCTGAGTACTTTGTTTATTTTTTTCATTATTCTTTTTATGGAGCAGTCCCTCTTTAATTTGATACATCAACAAATGTGTTCGTAGGGTAAACCAAGCCTTTTTCAGATTTTGAACAACATTTGGGTCAGTGATTAATGACAAGGATTTCGTTTTTGGGGATGGTCATCCTTTTATGTTAATCATTTTGTTTGATAGTTTCGGCGTAATTCAACTGCTCTGAAGAGTTTAAATAGTGTTTGTTGCTTGAATCTTTTTAGGCAATTATTTGTTTTCTAATGTGTGGGTCTGTTCATCTGTTTATTTGCGAACATCTGGTGCAGATGTATTTTGGCAAATGTCCATTCTCACTGACCTTATTTCTTATTGAACTGTTGTTTCTCTTCACTTAACATAGTGGTTGTTACTGACTCTGACATGGTTTCAGCTGATGGACTAAGCCCTTTAAAAAGCCAATAGATAAGGCACTCATGACAGACAAAAACCACTTCAGGTCACTACAAGCTTATTGCTGGCTACTGTTTAATTAGGTTTGTTCTCTCAAAGCATTTGCATCTCAAGGTCTTAAAACATTTTAAATAAAAAAAAACGTGATTGTCAGTATTTTCAAACATAATATTCATCATATTGTAGAACAGTGCTCAATCAATCTAGAAAAAAAGTTTCTTGTTGGTTCTCAAACATAAGTCTTTACTCCACTTAAAGTTCTGCTCGTTCATCATCAGCTTTTTCTCTGGTGCCGGAAACTTCTGCATCTTCTCTCATCTGTCAACAAACTGTGACATACCCCTCATGACGCAGTCTGAATTTAGAAGATCTTTGGCTTCTACTTCAACTGCTGTGCATGTTGCAGGTGCATGTTTAAAGTATGGACAGTTCATGGTTGCTCACTAGAGCCTCTTCTTTCCTTCAGGCAGTCTCACAGCTGACTTTTCCTCTACATTTCCTTTAAATGCAGTTTAAATACATTTCTTGCCAGACATGCTTTAAAATAGTACTACAATAAATAAAATCTAAATAAAAAAAATCTTCAGTGAGAATTTTTTTTTGTAAATTGCTATGAAAATAATAATTAAGTGTGTCCCCTAGTTTGACTTCTAGATTTTAGCAAGCTAATTAATAAAAAAAATCAGTTTGTGCCAGAATAAATTACCAAATTCATTGTATATATTGAAATCGTTTTAAAACACTACTAAATTAAGCAGATTATACTAAATAAACTATTATCAACAACATAATTCTGAAAATAACATAAGTATTGTGCATAATGCTATTTGAACAGTGAAACAAAAAAAAACGTGTTTTAAAGAAAGTGTTAATTGTGTTGTTTTATCGCTATGTATCAGCTCAATGTCCGAGGAGCAGTGATTCTTTTGTTTACAGTCGGTAAGTACTTCCTCTCCAGTAAGAGTCCTGCTCTTATCTGTCATGTACTTCCGGTAACCCCTCCTTTTCGGCAGCGACTCTCTTTCGCCAACATGCCTGTAAGTGCGTGTGGTCGCATAAAAGTCTATTACAACTAGATTTCCGCGTTGTTAGTATATTATAAACTACCGACTAAATAAACGTAATTTATGTCCTCCCATTCTGCAAGTTACAATTGTTACTTAAACTGTTTTGTTGTGCGAACTTAGCATAAAGGAGAGACTTGCGTACGCAGTGTAGCAGAACAAGATGGCGCCGTGCATTCAACTTCAAACGAAACCGCACGTTGCGGGTTAAGAAAATTATACAGCCATACATTTAATGTTAATGCTCAATCGCTTGTAATCCAGTGTACGCGAGAGCCAAATTGTTATGTTTTTAGTGACATCTCTACTTTGTGTGCGTACTTAACGAATGTGCCATGAATGTTGCAGCTTTTTACATTATAAAATAGTTAGGTTAAAATGAGAATAAATGCAGCACTTGTTTTATATTTGGGGGGGACTGCTGTGATTTCGATTTTTTTTTTGCTTGTGATATATAACATTTAATTACTTTTAGCTCGCGAAGGACCTATTACATCCAACGCCAGAGGAGGAGAAGAGAAGACACAAGAAGAAGCGTCTCGTACAGAGCCCCAACTCATATTTCATGGACGTCAAATGCCCAGGTAACATTATGAACAGCTGCTCTACCAAAGGGTCGGCACTAATCACCGTTTCAATTCATTCTTATTTGTCTTGTTAATTCATATTGTTATTGCTGATAGTTAAAAGTAAGCTCAGAGAGTTTCAGCTCAACATGTTCTCTGACCTTTTTTGTTTGCGTTGAGATCTTTTTGTTAAGTCATTTGCTAATGACAAAATCTGCAAAAATGGTCTGAATCATGTTGTATTAATTAATAGTATTTTCCACTTTATAATGGAATATTTTGCCAACATGCATGCTACACATGTGAAAATGTTAAACTTATGCTAATCTTTTCAGTCGATTTCGAAAATCACATTATTGTCAAAGCTTTATATCTGGTTCAAACAAATACAAATATATAAGGCCTTGGAGTGAAAGTTGTATGAAGGTGTTTTGTATTATTAAGGTTAGTGTTAAACGTGTACTAAACTCAGAATTCCCTCTTGTTTGATTTCGAGAGTTTCAGATTTATTGTTGTACAAAAAGAATTCTTAACCTATAAACATTGCACAAACATCCATCAGACATAGAGTAAGTATTTATTGTGAAGTCATTACCATTTATTATTCTCACAGTTGGTACTGCGCAAACAAATATGTTCTTGAGATTTATACAACTTCAACATTGAAACAATACATGAGTCAACAAGGTCTTAAAATAAAAAAAACTGTTAAAAAGATATTAAATATAAAAATATATAATTCTAAAATATAGTGGGTATTTTGGCAGAGCCAAATTGATATTGTTTGACAGTAATAAAATCAACATAGCCAAAATGATTAATATAATTACAAATTCGAATTAAGATTAACTGATATTCAAAGGCTGTGTTTGCCAATAATTAAATGAAATTAAATGGATATAAATGAAATAAATAAGACATCAGGATTTAGTTTGTCACTGTGCCCTACATAATATATATTTGGGATGGTCAGGTGCACCAGAAACTTGACAGTAGTAACTAATTAGCCTAAATGTTTTATTTATATTATTCACTTTAGGATTTAAAAGAATATAGCTCATCAGTGTAGAATATTCTGTCATTAACAAAACCAACTGGAACTAAAAAATCCATGGCTGAAATCTATGATTCTGACAGTAAAGATAGAAATAGGAACGTAATATAAGAAGGGAAGAACGTACATATGAGAGTGCTGGAAAGAGTAGATTTGGGAAGGATGTAAAGTTGGTCGAGTTCTAAGGAAAGTGTAAAATGAATGAATGAAGCAGGAGTTGAAGCGGTGTGTTCTAGGCTTTTATTCAGCAACCGGTCTTCCCGGAGGATAACCTAGATCCCACGTAAGCTAACACACTGAGTGACATGTTTATTGATGAAAAGCTCAACAATATCACAATGTGAAAAGAAGCCTTAATTCATGAAATACATTTAAATACACAATTTCAAATATTTAAAGACTTAAATTAACTTATTAAATAAAAAATTTTCAATATCAATTCAATTAATCTGCATTGACTAAAACTTTTATGTTTTTAGATGACTAAAACAACACTAAAACGTTTTTGATTTTCGTAGACTAAAATGTGAGTAAAACTATTAAATTTTGAAATGACTAAAATGTGACTAAAAATAAAAACATTTGTCAAAAAGACAAAAATTAAAACTTAGATGCTTGCCATAAACAGCGCTGTTTTGCACTCCTCAGTGCCTCTGTTTCACTTCCTCTGCATCCATTTGTCTCTCACAGTAATGTAAGTGCATCACATGACTGAGTACGACACGGCCCCTATAGTCTCTACAGAACAAACTATAAAACATTTTAACTTCCTTAATAGTCTTCATTCTTTCTTTTCAGGTTGTTATAAGATCACTACGGTGTTCAGTCACGCACAGACAGTGGTCCTGTGTGTAGGATGCTCTACAGTGCTTTGCCAGCCCACTGGAGGAAAGGCACGCCTCACAGAAGGTACCCCACCCTTCTAAAAACCAGAATCCTGCCGTAGTCTTTAATTTGAATCATTATAATCGGAACGTGTTTCACAAGCACAGTAAAATGGCCTTCAGAAGATGACAAATGAAGTCATGATTTGTGTGAGAGACAAATGGCAGGATGCTCACTCAAAGATCAGAGATGTATAAATGCTCTTTTAAATGTACTGCTGCCATGGTAACATGCCCACTCAGGCCACCCTAAGATTTCCCCAAGATCATTTTTTTTCTTATGAGCAGTTGAAATAAAGCTGGGTGATTAAGCATAAAAGTTAAATCCTTGATAGTTTTTTTTTGTAGCTGTGTTTTTGTTTAAATGAACATAATTCAGATCGTGGTCTCCAAATTCAGTCCTGGAGGCCATAAACTAAACCATAAATTTGAGTTGCCATCTACTTCCAGTATCACCGTTTCCCCTGTCATTCAATAGCTGGGGTGCACTTACATTAGTTCCATATTCATTTAAAAGTGTGTGGCAGAGCGCAGGGAATTCAGGTTGGACAGTCTTGTTATTTATTTTCCTTATTTGATCTGAAGCTTGTTAATACTAAGGTTTATCGTTACAAATCTTTTTAGACGTTATAAAGCATTTGAGCTGTGCATGGTGTTTAGGTTTAATTGTTAACTCATTAATCGTGTTGTACAGAACAAAGATCAAGTTGTAATCTGCTAAAAACAAGCATAATGTTCTTTTGAACGTGGCTATTTAAAGGTACATATGAGAGATGGAGATTTACCTTTTAAATATTAATTGTCATTTTGTCTACAGAAAACCCTTGTGGTCAGAATATAGAGCATGTGCTTGCAATAAACCTGTTATTAAATTCTATACATTTTTGCTTCTCTGTAAAGTAAAAACACCAGGAAATTAAAAACTAGGTATAGACGTTTTTGATTGATAGCTCAATGTACAGAGATGGATCAGTTGCTCATCAAAATAACCGAAAGCTGCAGCCGAAGTCTTAAACTTGCGTTTTCTTGAGGCTAATTTCCTTAAATAAAACTAGGTCACAACCCCTATACATTTATGTAATTTATAAATTACTTCTATTTATGTAATTTCTAATGTATTGTAACTTTCAAAATGAATAAAAATGGTTTGCTTTTTAAATTGGCAATAGTTCTACTTTGAATGATGCATTTTAGTTAAGTGAAAACAAATGAACACTAAAACAAATAGATTTGTCTGTGTCTGAACGAATTTACATTCCTAGATACTTGTTTAGAAGATTTTCTTAAAAATAAGTTATCAAATAAATTATTAATGCTCTGTTGTCGTTGATATATATATATATATATATATATATATATATATATATATATATATATATATATATAGCACTTTGAATGTTTGGCGATTTAAAATTACATTGTACTCTTCTAAAATTCAAAAGGATGACTAGCATTGAAGTTAATACGAAAACCAAAGACTTAATCTCACCTTTACATGAAAAACACTATGTCGAGGGGAGCATGAACTTTTACGCTCACATGTTTTTTTTTGTTTTTTTTTTTTTTGTTTTTTTTGCTTATAGATATTTTGACAGGCTTGTTTTTGGAACTTTCTCTGTGTAGCATTATGTGCTTTTAGTGTTTCTTTTTTTTCATCTTGGAATACCATCTAACATTTTCTCCGAATCTTATTTTTTATACCCTCACTCTGATGCTTTTGAGAGCCATTAAACAATTACGAGTCTGTTTAAGAAAAATGTAGATTGTTATTACCAGATGAGATGTGTCAGGTTCTGATGCATCATTACTTTTAACAAGTGAGAATTCAATATATTGAGTAGTTTGATAACTTCAGTCTTAATTGATGGTATATTTTGGGTGATGTCTCTTTTGCACATGCATGTCAATTTTTAAAAATGAGTATTGAGCACCTACTGTCTGAATATTGCCAAAGTCGAACATAAGACCAAGAATTCCTTTGCTTTCAGACCTACTTGGCTTATTTTTATTTATTTATTGAAAATGCAGTCGGCTGTTTGGCTACTTCACTGAAACTCTGTTCACTTTGTCTTTGACCGTCAAGTGCTTTTCCATCAAGTATTTTTAAAATTCTCTCTCAACATGCACACAATGCACATTCTCTACTGCTTAAACCATAATATTTACTCAAATGAAAGAGCTGTAGGTCGCTGGTGATGCTCAAATTGAGGCAAGTTTTTAAATGGTATTTTAAAATGTGTAGGAAAGTGTATGTTAAAAGCTTCTTTTCCTTTAGGGGTAAATGTTTACTCTAGTTCTAAACAGCAAAGGCTTAGTCAAAACTACTGATTGAAGCTGTAATCAAATGCACATAACAAATAAAAATAATCACTTTTCAGCCTTTTCCACCAGGCGTATATAAAAGTACCATTACATGTTGAAATCATATAATGTACGCTCTCAGAAAGAGGCACTTGCTCTACCTTTTATGTCTTTCAAGACTGTGACCTTTTGCAATAGGATGCTGAAGATGCTTGTGCTTCCTCTTCAACAGGATGCTCGTTCAGGAGGAAGCAGCACTAGTCTCTCAACAATAAGGGAGACCGCAGGAGGAGAGACAGGATTGGCCACTCCACCAGGATTTCAGTGACTCTGCTCAGAGCGAGGCCTTGTTTTTGATGGTTGATTGGGCGATGGAGATGAAGGCTTAACCGAGAAGAATGCATTAAACGTGAAAATGTCAAAAGTGTTGTCTGATCATAGAGCATGTGAGGTGTATCACACCAACCCTGTCTCTCTCTCTCTCCCTCTACTTTACATAAAGATTCATTTTTCATTCATGTGTCGGTAATGGTCGATTTGTGTCACAGGAAAGCTATGTTGGTGCTCTGATATAGATCTTCTTTTTTTACTATACAAAATATGCTTCTTTTCTACAGGACATGTGCAGAAATTAATATTATAAAGAGAAACTAATCGTGGTGCGGAGCTAAACACATAAAAGAAAAAAATTAAACTGGAGCTCCTGTAGGACTCTACTAATGCAAGCCATGAAACATTACAAGCAAAATGTAGGGATTTTTTATTTTATTCACGTTTGCATTGTTATGCAGTGCCCCCATAGTTGTTGTAAACAGCGTTTGCTTAGTTGTGCCACATTCAACCCATACAAGTATCATAAAAAGATAAGCGGTTATATTTTAACATGTGATTGTGGTTGATAAAGTAAAATTGTACAGGAAGTTATGTGTCTATTCAAAACAAAGTCAAGATTTCTTTAATGCAAATGTAAGTAACCAATCCAACTGGCTGATTTTGGTAAAGTTGTAATGAAGCCCTGAAATGAGTTGAAAACGATGAACCTTCATAAAAAATTTTACGTTTTTAAGTTATTTGTTTATGTTGGAAAATGTACGTAGTTTCAGTTATAAGTTTGCACTGTATCAACATTTTCTTAGACATGATTTATATTTAAATGCCTTTCAATTGACTTCTGATCAAATTTGCAAACTTTTCAGTATGAGTAAAAGAGGGTCTTTGCCCAACGCGGCTTTTTGTAGTACAACAGAAAATGATTGATGCAAAGTTTTCCATCTTTTTAAAATGAGTATGAACAGACATTGCAATTTTAATTCGCTGGTGATTTAAAGTGAAAAATATCAACCTAAAAATTAAAAAAGGTAATTGTTACAAATAACAAATAGCCATTATCACCCTAACTAAACACTAAATAAATACTTTGTAAGGATTTTTTAGTTTTTTTGTTGCTAATTCTAGACCATTTCAGAAGCGATGATTCTGCTGTTGTGCAGAGGAGAGCTGCCTGATGGAGATGTCTTGAACTTTGTGGTCTTTGATGGTTAGTCACTTTAAGATTCCTGACTGAAGCAGAATTTAAGCATGTTTTTTGGGGCCATGGTGGCAGATTTTACTTTAATCAGCAATAACTCCAAATTCCAAAACATGAGTAGTCAAGCTGGTTTTAACACTAGGGTGTGTGTGGCTTTGTGTCTATTTTAGCAACAAACAAGAAAAACCTTCCCCTGATAGATGCAGAATACATATCTTTTGACAGGGGGCGCCAGATGCTTTCAGCTCAATTTTCCTGAGATACTAGAGATGGAGAGAAAGCTTATCTTTTATCTTTGCAGATATTAATTTGTGTCTCTGAAGTGAAAAGGCTGCCCAGATCTACAAAGGTTAAATAAAGTTGAGGTTTTATCTCTTCCAGTCAGACACATTTTAATTACGCATTAAAAGAGTTAGAGATAATCATTAAATATAATCGTGTCTAACATGAGAATTGGTTTAGTGATGGTACACGAGGTACATGAAGATAAAATTAATCATTTTTTTATAATAATCATCAAACGTCACTATTATTTCATATTCCAGATGGAGGAAAATGGATGTCACATCAGGGTTCACCTGTGTGTCTGCAGCAGAGATCGTTAGTTTATTGCTGAATGGAATGTTCTCTGCAGCTTCAGAAAAAAGGAAGGAACATCAGAAGTACATCATGCATGAGACCGCGAGGGAGCTGCTCTGCAAGTGAATGAGCAACTCATGAGAACAGACGAAATCTTGAACGTCAATATTTCAGAAGTCTCTGTATCCAGATCTGGCCCAAAGAGTCCTAACCAATCCCCTGAATTATAATGCAAAGTGCTAAAAAAACACACAAGATCAACAGTCTGACAGTTCAAGAAAAAGTGAAAATGAAATTATTGAATAATTCTGCCAGATTGTCTAAAAGTGTTTTTTAAACTGACATGCTGAGAACATTATGTTGTCAAAGCAACAAAAGGGATTTGAAGACATCTTAACAATAGTTTACCAAATTTCAAATATGAATTCAACAATTAAAACTGTACAATTTAAACTGTTTTATTGCTACATTATTTATACATTATTCATACAGATAAACAGCATCTGTTTAAGCAAATAAAAATGCAATATTTATCAAATTATTTCAATCGTTGAATAATCTCGTTTTACATCTACTCAAAAAAAAGTTTCCCCTTTCTAGTGCCAAGCCCCCTTTCTGTGTAAATGTGATTGGTCCTTTGGTGTCACAACCCCTTCCTTCTTGACAAAAGCATCCCAAGTCAACAATGGAAAAAAAGAGATTATTTGGTGGATCGGAAATGAAGGGCCTGGTGACTAGCTCTCACTCAAGAAGCTCTGCCCTTAATTATGCACGTTTTTATATCTAATATAACTTTAACAAAACAGTAATAAGGAGGTAGTTGTTATCTGGTGGATAAAGAAATTGACTTCTGATCAGAAGGTTTCCGGTTCAATCCTCAGATCCACCAAGTTGAAGGTGGAGTGAGTGCTCTCCCTTGCTCTCCATCTTCAACAAGCACAGCTGTGGAGCCCTCGAGTGAGCACCAGTTCCCCGACTGCTCCCCGGGCCCCGCAGCCATTGCTCCCATTGCTCCCACTGCTCCGGGTGAGTGCTCACAGTGTGTTTGTTCACTGCTGTGTGTGTAAACTGAGATGGGTTACATGCAGAGCACAAATTCCGGTTATGGGTCACTCCATATCTGACCAATTGTTTACTGAGATAAATAACACACATTACATGCAGGGAATGCGATACCTTCTCTATTTTCTCAGCAACGTTGGTTTCTTTACATCTCGAGTGGAAAAAATGCCAGCCAAAACTGGGTTTAAATGTGAGGCAAAAGTAAATGGGCATTGTAGAGATTAAAGCGGGTTTACTAAGGAACCAAAAAGTGCCTGATATTTTGAGAAATAAGAGATGAAGCTCCTATTCTTACAACTAGCAACATCAACTTTGCAATGCAGTTACAAACAAGAGACAAGAGTTAATGACATCAGTAGACCTTTATAAGAGCTCCCCCTGAGTAATGCCAGCCCTTTAGTGCTGGTTGGATGAGTATCTAACATTAACGAGCCTGGAGTGTATTAGAGCTATGAGGGCTTACTCGACATGTGAAACACTATTACACAGAACTAAACACCAATCTCAATCTCTAGACTCCCTAACATAGAGAATCCTCAATAACAGGAGAGTTAGAGACTTTTTACAATTCAGTTTTATATAGCGCTTCTTTAGCAATTGCTTTCAAAGCAGCTTCACAAAGTCCCCATGAGGATCAGGCAGAGCAGACAGGAGTTCCCTCTGAGAGGGGACTCCCGCTGACTGAGGCAGGTGCTAATCACCTCCCCAGCACAAAGAACATACAAACTAAAAATCCATCGATGAACGATCTGCCGGACAGGACCTGAAAAACAAAAAACAAACAAAACAAACAAAGACAAAACAGGAACTAAGAGTCTTCAGTCAAAACACAGTTTAGATTTCCTGGCAGCTTCTATCTCTGTTTCGGGTGTGCTGTAGAAAAAGAAAAAACTCCTTCTAATAATAAATAATACTCACGCTGTTATTCCATCTACTTTGGGCTGCTTTATTAACATGTTAACCTTCTCGCTCATGCTCTGTCAATAAATCAATCAAGTTTTTATATACAGCTTTTTTAGCAGTTACTTTAAAAGAAGCTTTACAAAGTCCTCCTGAGGATCAGGTAGAGTAAATAGGAGTTCCTCTGTGAGGGCCCTGGGAGCCTCGCTGACTGAGGCAGGTGCTAATCACCTCCCTAGCATAAAGAATATACAAACTTAATATCCATCAACGAACAGTTCGCTGGACAGCACCTGAAAAAACAACAAAGCAAAAAACCAACAAAGACAAAACAGAAACTAACAAACGAAAAACAATGGTTAGTTAAAAACAAAAGAGAGATAAATGATTAGGAGAGGATAGAGAGGAACATTAAACAACATTATTTTTTCAACAGTTTGTATGTTTATTGAGCTTAGATACCATGACCATTTGGATAAATACCAAGAGCCAATTATTTAAATGCTAGATTAAACAGATATGTTTTTAATAAAGCTTTTTTTAACTGCGTTGACTACTGCGGTATAATCAATAGTCCTGCTTCTTGTAATCGAAGAGAGCGAGCTGGAATATATCGTGATAGGAGACTGCTCAGGTAGAGCTGAGCCAAACCATTCAGCGCCTTAAAGGCAAGGATCAGAATCTTATAGTTAATGTGATTATGTACAGAAACCCAATGAAGAGAGCACAGAACCGGTGTAATGTGGTCATATTTCTTTGTTCTTGTGAGAACTCTAGCTGCTGCGTTCTGGACTAACTGTAATTTTTGTAGTGCGGCGGCTGAGCAGCAGCTAACAGAGCGTTACAATAATCCATTCTGGAGGTCATGAAAGCATGCACTAATTTTTCTGCATCTACAAAAGACAGCATGTTCTGTACTTTAGCAACTTTATTGATTTTGCATCGAATAGATATCATTTTATTTGAGAAATAATTCATAAAGTCATTGCTGCTAAATTTTATAGCTCCATTTGAATCTGTCGATGATTGACTGTTTAGTAGATTAGCCATTGTTTCAAATAAGAGGCGTGGGTTATTTTGATTTGTTTCTATTAATTTGTGATAGTAGTTAGTTCTTGCAGTTTTTAATGCTAGTCTATATTTAGAGATGCTCTCTTTCCAGGCAATTTTGAATACATCCAAACAAGTTTTTTTTTTCCATTCACGCTGATAGTTTCTGGTTTCTCTTTTTAGCACCTTTGTATTATCATCAGACCACGGAGCGGTCTGTCTATCTCTGACTTGTTTTAATTTTACTGGGCTATAGTGTCTAGGGTGTCAAGTTCATTTTCATCTGCAGGTACACTAGAAAGGTGAGTAATATCTGGTATGAATGCTTCTTTAGTTTTTTGGTTTATATTTCTACCAACTGGTAGCGTTGAATGCTACTGCTAATGCTTACAGTATGCATAGCACAAGATATAAGATAGTGGTCTGAGATGTCCTCACTTTGAGGTTATACAACAATGTCACTAAGGTTAAAGCCATGAGATAGAACCTAAATCTAGAGTGTGGTTTAGACGGTGAGTTGCTCCGACCCCATTTTGCTTAAACCCACAGGAATTTAGGAGGTCTGTAAAGGCAATACCCAACAAGTCATTTTTGTCATATGGATGTTAAAGTCTCCAAAAATCAGTATTTTATCTGCTTCGACCTAAAATCAGCGAATTCTTGAAGAAAGCAAGAATCCATGGTATGGACACTGTTTGGATAGCAAATGTTACGTTTTGACAGTTATTGGGTGGGTTACTGAGGAGGTGTTCTAATGTATTATATTTGGAATTATTTAGTCAGATGCTAATAAGGGCCCTAGAGATGTTATCTGACAGAAGTTTAGAGCCCAGCTTGCTTGGATGGAGGCCGTCAGGACGGAAGAAATTAGGACGCTCCCAGAAGAGATTGCAGTTGTCAACAAACAGTAGCTGCTCTTCTCGACAGAAGGTGGTGAGCCACTCTCTGAGAGCAAAAAATCTGCTGAATTTATCGGTTCCCCTTCCATACATCGGCAGAGGGCCAGAGACGATCATTTGTGTCGCGGGTGACAGGCGGCGAGCGGTGCGGATCAGTTTACTGCAGGCCGCTTTTAGCACCTCTGACTGATGACGAGACGTATCATTGGAGCCGACGTGCAGGACCACAGCCTTGATGTGTCCATCAGGCTCCAGGCTTACAGGTAAATGTGTGGCTAAATCAAGAACCCTAGCACCGGGGAAGCAGTGTGTGCCTGCTTTAATCGTCCCGACAGTCGCTTGGATGTGTCAAACAATGGAACTGCATATCACCAGAGTGATCATCTCAGGATCACTGAGATCATTGAACCGTTTCTAAGTCCGGATCTCAAATCTTGGCTGCCCGGGAGGAGTGAAGGCCCCCCAGGGATAAGTACACCATCTCCTCTTCTGATCACAAAACAAGAAAGCGGGACCGCGATAGTCCAGTGCTGGTGTGCAAAAATGCTAATTTTTTTGAGAAGGACCTGTATAGGATTACAGAAATATGACAGAACAAGTATGAATGACAAAACACACTAGAACACAGCAGAATTACCAGAAGTCAAGATTCCTTAAAATTAACAATTTACGTGTTAAATATATAACAACATATAATACAACAATTTTCATCTTGCCACACGACAGACCAAATGAAGTGCGCACACATTTACATTCTCCTAGCTCTGACAAAAAAAAAACCTAACTTTTCTTTCCCCTGCACAAGAGTGCAAACTAAGTGATTGCTCTGCAGGGTTTCAAGAGAGTTGAAAAGAACAAGGGGACATATCCAAGGTGCCCTGCTGTTAACCAAATCTTTTAAACACCTGAAAGAACATAAAACTAGGCTTATTTATTTACATTTATACAAATCAAACTTTGAGGTCAATAGCAACACCGAACTTCAGAATCTGTCTTCAATGAAGTTCACATTTTTTCGTGAGTGTGTGCTTTGAATTGAAGAAAGGCCAAAGTAAGCATTCGGTCAAACACAAAGTGAACAGATTACGTTGCTTGGCAACTGTGCAGACTGTCCTTGATGAGTGACAATAACATTGCTATTGAACTTTCTGAAAATACTATTGAATGGATTTGGAATAGTCTGGAAGAATCAGTCAGTGTTCGTTCAATCCAGTCCCACGAATGACATCAACATTTCAAAGTTAACGTTTTTTGTAACAAGTATGCGTGTATGCCTTGGGATATTTTAGAATCAGAATCAGTTTTATTGCCGTGTGTGTGTGTAAGAAATGTTCTGTGGTAAAATGGAGCAGTCAGTACAAGCAATATAAGTATTGTAGTGTAAGTAAAGTGTAATACAGCTAGCAAAACAGTTAAGTCAAGGTTATGAGGTAGAACATTGTGAAGGACTGATTATACGCAAACTATTGAACAAAAATATAAGTGTGGTGTGCTTAAGTGCAAAATGCAAGGTGATGAAATGTGCTATAGTCCAGCTGCATGTAACAGTTCAGTCAAATTACTTGAAGAAAGAAGCTCTGTTTGTGCCATACAGTCTTAGTGTTACTGGCTCTGAAGCGGTGACCAGAGTGCAAGAGCTCAATGAATAATCCCCTGAAGTCACCAAACGATGATGAAGGAGCAGAGAACAGACTTGATGAATGAGTAGAACTGGGTTAGCAGTGTCTGTGAGAGGTTGAACTTCTTCATCTGGTGCAGGAAGTACAGCCTTTGCTGGGACCTCTTTACAATGGATTCAATGTGTGATCTCCACTTTTGGTCTAGAGAGATGATGGTGCCCAGGAACCATGACGGTGCCCGAGCCTAATTACTCCACTGTTGCAACAGTGTTGTTTGTGATGGTGAGAGAGGGGTGACCGGGCCTTCTCCACTACCATTTCAACTGTTTTGAGGATGTTGAGATCCAGGCTTCAGAATGCACCAGAGAGCCAGCTGCTCCACTTCCTGTCTGTAAGCAGACTCCTCCCTGTCCTGGATCAGACAAATGATGGTTGTGTCGTCAGCAAACTTAAGAAACTTCACAGAGGAGTCGTGAAAGGTTGGTCTAGAGAGAGAAAAGAAGTGGAGAGAGAAGTGGAGAGGGGCGCCAGTGCTGGTGGGATGGGTGCATGATGTGAATTCCCCTATCCTCACAAGCTGCTGTCTGTCTGTGATCACTGACAGCTTGTGGTCACTGACAAGTGGAGCCAGGGACGGAGAGCTGGGAGAGTTTGTTTCGCAGAAGTGATGGGATGATGGTATTAAATGTTGAACTGAAGTCCACGTACAGGATTCACAAATACGTCCCTGGCTTATCCAGATGTTGCAGGATGTAGTGCAGCCCCATGCTAACTGCATCCTCCAAAGACCTGTTAGATTGGTAAGCAAACTGCAGGGGTCCAGTTCCATAGTTAATACAGCATCTAATCTAGACAACGTAAACCGGATCAACTAATTTGCAATTCATATGCATCTTTAGTCAGATGGCTCATCATTTTACTTCAGCATAGTAAATACTACAGTACTGATAAAGTATAAAAATGTAATTATATAGTTTTATATATTTTACTAAAACTTTACTGTGAGCTGTTCTGTCAGATGAAACGTTTTTGGTTTTCTATTATTTTGAAAGTGTAAATGATGGAAATCTAAGTTTTTTGACCTATTACAACAATGTTTAATCTGTCCTTTGATGCTTTTTGGATATTGTTCCATCTTTTCTGGTCTTCTTTATGCACATTAATACACATTTTTACCTGGGGTGCCCAGACTTTTGATCCCCACTATATTTGTTGCATTTTTAGGAACTTAAATGTAGCGTCAACATCTTCAAAATTTTAACATTAACGCCTTTCATACAAATTGTTATAAATAAAGTCAATGTTAAAGTGTCCACCCGGTATTCTCTTAAAGAGACAGAACCCTACACAAATGTATTTTAAAATATTGATTCATCATGCATTCATCAACAGTTTTATCATATTTTCTTCTTAATGTTTGATTGTCATGGTTTGAAACGTGCTAAAGTTAAAATTATTCCACTAAATTTGCTCAACATTAACCATTTGTCGAAGACAACTTTGTTCTTTAATTTGATCTTCAATGTAATTAATATTTCCAAAAGTTATGATGATCATTTAACTGAACTAATAATACCAAAGTTTATTAGTTACCAGACTCACTATTAAATACATTTAAATACAAGAACATAATCTAAAGTGGCATGTAAAACTTTTGCCAACACTTTCTTGCACTTATAACTTTAAATGCAGTATTCTTATACCATTAAAAGAGTGATGAAAGATATTATGCTCATGATAGAGTTAGCTCCATGGCTTATTTTAACGTACCTTTATGTTAACGTAACGTAAAAGTATTTCTTCACATAGATTTAACATGTAAATCGCTTTCAAATCATGCAATCTTCCGTTATTGGAGTCAATAAGAGCTCAGGGCCTTTAAGGCCAGAAAGGCTTACTTATTTCATCACCTTCTTCTTCTTCTTCTTTCGGCTGTTCCCGGTTTAGGGGTCGCCACAGCAAATCATCTGTTTCCACCTAACTCTGGCCTCAGTATCCTCTACTCTTGCACCAATTACCTTCATGTCCTCCTTCAGCACACCCATATAACTTGTCTTTGGCCTTCCTCTTGCCCTCTTGCCTGGCAGCTCCATCTCCAACATCCTTCTACCAATATAACTACTATCCCTTCTCTGCACATGTCCAAACCATCTCAATCTGGCTTCTCTGACTTTGTCTCCAAAACAACTAACTTGAGCTGTTCCTTTGATGTGCTCGTTCCTAATCTTGTCCATCCTTGTCACTCCTAAACTGAACCTCAACATCCTCATCTCTGCTACTTCCATCTCTGCCTCGTGTCTCTTCCTCACTGCTACAGTCTCTAACCCATACATCATAGCTGCTCTCACTACTGTTCTGTACACCTTTCCTTTGATTCTTGCTGACACTCTTCTGTCACACAACACCCCTGACACTTTTCTCCACCCACTCCAACCTGCCTGCACTCGCCTCTTCACCTCTTTTCCACACTCCCCGTCGCACTGGACTGTTGACCCCAAATACCTAAACTCCTCCACCTTCTTGATCTCAGCCCCCTGTAACCTCACTGTTCTACTTCCCTCCCTCTCGTTCAAACACATGTATTCTGTCTTACTACGACTGACTTTCATTCCTCTTCTTTCTAGAGCAGACCTCCAACTTTCCAGGTGTCCCTCCACCTGCTCTCTACTCTCACTACAGATTACAATGTCATCTGCAAACATCATTGTCCATGGAGATTCCTGTCTGACCTCATCTGTCAACCTGTCCATCACCATAGCAAACAAGAAGGGACTCAAAGCCGATCCTTGATGTAGCCCCACCTCCACCTTGAACTCCTCCGTCTGACCTGCAGCACATCTCACTGTTGTCATACTCATTTCATCACCTCTCTTTTTAAAACATGTATATAGCTCATTTAAAACATTAGAAAAAATACATTTCTTTAACCAACCAATCTCTCTACTTGCTATGCTGCAGGCCAAATTAAACATGAGTAAAACTTACAGTCAGTTAAATTGCAGATATTACCCTGAATAACAGAACTGCTGGGTATGTGCAAAAAAAGAAAAGAAAAAAAAACATTTAACCTGGATATTTTCTCCTCTTCTGCAGGGAGCTGCACTACTGCCTGATTTCCTCAGACTCCAGAGGAAACTGAGACAAGATACAAAATTGCCCAGAGGTGAGGCTGACTGCTGTCACATCCTATCTTTTAAACTGGTCTCTAAAGCCAAAAGCTTCGTTCAAACTAGAGAGATAGATGGAATTGGAGACAAGTACATCTGTTCTTATAGGCAATACGAGTGAAGAAGTCTGTAACCCTTTAGCTACACTGCAGATAAAGTCAACAACATTTAAGTAAGTGTTGTATAACTTCACAAATGTGCATTTCTGCTTTATTTTCAAGTGGAAGTTTAATGCACATTTTAAGAATATAGCAGCTATTGAAATTCTCTTTAAACATTCATGACGCAACTACCATTTCTGCACCACACTCGCTACATGCCTCGATCGACTATGCCCTCTCTCTTCCAGACCTGCCAGAACAACTCCATCAAACCCTTGGCTGTCGCACACTCTCCTGGAACAGAGGTCTACCCTCAGATCAGAAATGAAAAATATCAAACAGCAGGGCAGTCCTTGAAGCATGCAAAACTGCACTCTCAACTTTCTCAAGCAAGATACAAGACACTAAGCCAACATACTACCAAACAAGATCGAGCATGCCATGGACAGTTAAAAGCTCTTCAGGACTTTCACTTTATTCCTCTGTCCAACCTCCTCCAGCGACCTCTCTCACTGCAGATGACTTCACTGATCACTTCACAGAAAAAACCCTCACCATTAGCCGACAGTTTGCACTACCTTGCACCCAAATTCAGCCACAATCTTCGACACCTTGCATGTCCTCATTCACTCCACTCACTCCACTCTCAGCGCATCCAACCACCTGCCCCTCGATCCCATTCCCTCTCACCTTCTACAAACCATCTCACCTACCATCACACCTGCCGTCACTCACATCATCAACTCCTCCATCACTACAGGGATTTTACCTAACACATTCAAGGTGGCCAGAGTCACCCCGCTTCTCAAAAAAACTACACTCAATATATCACTGGTGGAAAATTACAGACCTGTCTCTTTGCTGCCCTACACTGCAAAACTCATTGAGTGGGTCATCTTCAATCAACTCAATTCCTGACTAAAAAACAACAAGCTCGGTGACAACCAATCAGGCTTTAAGAATGGCCACTCAACAGAGACAGCATTGTTGTCTCTAACATCCTACTCATCAACTATTAGATTCTTCTTTCCACTCTCTATCTGCGATGGGCGTCACTGGCACTATACCTGACTGGCTTGAGTCCTATCTCATTGGTAGATCTTTCAAAGTCGGGTTGGTAATTAGGTCTCAACACTCATAGACTGGGGTTCACCATGTATATATATATAATTGTATATTGTACAATTGTATAAAATGTATATTGTTGATTGATCAGATGATACAATGGACGTGGACAGGATCTGTAGAAAAAGCCAGTGAACACCTGAGTTTATGGTAGTTCATAAAAACAACCCCTCTGAGAGGAATTCTGGAGTAGTTTTTGCTGGACGGCATATAAAATACACAATTTGTATTCAGACAAGAAGAGCTGATGCCCAGAGCCAGAGACACCAGCTGAGGATGACTTTATTCTATATGGGTTACAAACTTTTTTGATGAATATATTGATCTTGATGAATATCATGTTTCGTAATATAATACAAATGATAATACTTTTCTGACCAAGTTAAGCATTTGAAATGCTGGCATATTTGACTTAGCTTAACCTGAGACTAATAAATACAAAGGTTAAAGGCACAACAAATTAATAATCATCTTACACCATACTTTTAGGGCAATACTATGGAAATTCAATGGTTATATGTTAGATTTTTTTGTATTAACATTAAATAACTCAGCATATGGTCACTATTGTCATAAATGTGACTATAAATATGTACTGCACTACTATGTATAAATACTATGTTATTACCCAGGTAGAGCAGGCAGTCCATTATACCTGGGTAACCCTGCCATCTGGTATGGAACAGCCAAGGCCCCCATCTCGCCAGCTAAGCTTTGTCGTTGGAACTGACTTCGAGAGATTACGCTACCGCCGATGTCCTGCATCCAATCAGGTAATCCAAGCCTAGGCTCTGAAAGATTTGCAGGAGGGGAGTTGTCTCCCAGGTCTTAAAGGACCTTACGTAGAGGTCCTTACATCACGGGTCTCTATGATTAGTAAGCAGGTGTAAGTTTGGTAAAACTCATGAGGCCGCGTAGGTAGAGACATGGCAGGTCCCCTTCTAAGCTCTCCCACCGCCTGCTTGATGCAGGAGAAAACTTTTTAGTATTCCCTGGATTATCAGACAGAAACAGCAACCAAGAGCGGCTATGAGGTGTCGATGAAGGATGTACCGCCAACCAGCGAAGGCAGAACCTGAATATGCAAACAACGGAGAGGGACAGAGGGAGAACACACACATGAGCACGAGAGATCACAAACAGGACAGAAAACCTCTCCAAACACAGGAGGCACAAAGGGCCGTAACAGTCCCCAACAAGGCTCCCTTCGGACCCCACCTCTTAAGGCCGCTAGTGCACTGGCCCCGCTGTGGGAACTATTGGCGAAGTGTGACTGATGCCTTTAGTGAAGACCAGTAAGCTTGGTAGGAGAGGAAGTTTTAACATAAAGCGACATCGTCCTGGTGACCAACTGAAACATACCCTGGATCGTCTTGGTGTTAATACTATATTGCTTATTATATTACATATTGTGACATGTAACCTAACATTTGTCACTTAGAGGTGTATTATATTACATAAAGTGATATTTTATCCAAAGTTAATCAATTAGGAGTTATATTATTTTACCTAAAGTTACATTTCATCTACAGCGTGTCACTTCCAGATGATGAAGTGACATGTCATGTTGCTGTCAGTAGGTTGCGCCAGTGACCAAATGAAGCTCTATACGTTTGGTTACACTAAATTTATATTAAATGTACAATAAATATCTATCACATTTTTTTGGAATTAATTTCTTAATTCTATTCATCTTCCAAACACTGTAACTTGCCCGAGCTCCCTCTACGAGGGCCTGTTATGGCACCAAGTGGGGCCGGTTCTTCGTCTGGTTTCACTCTCGCCAAGTAGACCTGAGCAGCTGCCCCGTTGAACACGTGGTAACCTTCCTTCTAGAGGGTCTTGATCGAGGACTGTCTCCGTCCACCTTGAAGGTTTGCATTGCCTCGAATCTGCCTTCCAACAAGCTGGGACAACACCAAATTCCTGCTTACAGTTAGCGCCAGGTGACACTCATGTCATTCTTAATTCTAGGGCTGGATATGTGCCAGAGGTTCCTACCCTTCAAAACTCAGTTAATTGCCCAAAAAGGAAGCAGTACCAGCTGCTCGTCCCAATTGCCCAGTGTGTAGAAAAGACCTGAAATCATGAAATGTTCTTTGTATGCTTTAGAGGACAGCACATGACAGGGAAGGCTATTTCATAATAGGTTGGCCCACTGGCTAGTGGAGGCCAACTCCAATAAAAGCATCCGACATCCCTTGCTTTTTCCACTTCCTGCTCTGCTGCTGTTCGGACGTACTCTGCTTGTGCTCCTCGCTTGTGCTCCTCGCTCGCACTATCAGCTTTTATATTTTCTCACTTTTTTTTCTGTTTTTAAATGTCTATACTATTTAGACGAAGCTATTTCTAATTGCTCTGAAAGCAAAACCTGGAAAAGTTTGGATAAACATAAACGGGATTCTATCAGCAGCTCGCATTCCACGGGAAGAGAAACAGCTGGATACACAAACTAGTGAAAAATGCCTCTGATCCACTGCTGTGAAAAATGTTGCGAACACAGCATTTCCCTTCTTCAATCTCTTCTTCACAGAACTGAAGTTTTGGAGACACGGCTACAATCGTTTCGTTCTCAAAGGACAGTGGATTCTAAAGAACCGGACATGAACAAGAACCAACAAGCTGGTGAGCTTATTACAATTTCTCAGCATGTTATTCTGAACCCAGATCAGCGAGGAGAAGGTCCTGATCGGGCTGAAAACTGGCAATTTCAAAGAAATAGTCGTAAAGGCTCTCTGTTTGGACTGGGCTCATCTACACCAATTCATCAGGAAATACAGCTACGAAACAGATTTGAAACTTTAATGACTGTGGATACCGATCAATCTCAGCCCTTCAGTCAACAATCAGAGCACACACACACTTCAGAAAACAGGGGGTCAAGAAACAAGCAACATCCAACTCATGTGTCAGTGGAGCCGAAGACTCTGATTATTGGGGATTATACAATCCAGAATCTACGGAGCAAAACTATGGCGACATACTGTCTCCCTCATGCCACTGTATTAGATATCAACAAAACGATAAGAGATGTTCTGAGCAAGCACAAGACAAAACAACTCATCATTCATGTGGGGAAAAACGATGTAAAGAAAGGACAATCAGAGCTGCTTAAGAAAGACTTTATGGAACTTTTGACACACTTGAAAGTCTCAAAATACAGTGTTTCATAAGTGGTCCGCTTCCAGCAAACGGCACAAATATGTTTTCTCGTTTGCTTGGGCTCAACACATGGCTAGAACATGCCACTTTATCAAGACGTTTCCAATATATTGATAATTTTAATGTGTTCTGGAATCAGCCAGATTTTATCTCATCAGATGGGAGGCAGCTGAACAAATCTGGAGCAAAAATGCTCATGGACAATATACTTTTCTCCCTCCGATATCAGTCGGAAAGACACAAGAGCCATCAAATTAACTGTGGAAACACACCATCAAGGCCTATATCGCCCACTCTGCAGACGTCACCACCGATTGAGGATTATCTGACCTCCGCTAGACATGATGAGGATCAATACTTGGATAACATGCAAAGCCACCAGGACATCTCAGGGCCCACGCAACCACTGAATGAGGATAGCCACACCATGTCAAAGACTACACCACCACCGAATGAGGACGAGGATAACCCCCTGGACAACAACCAGAGTGAACAGAACAACTACCTGGAGGACACATCAACAATGTCCACATCTTCAGGATCCCCCCATCTCAGTTTCCCAGCACAGCTTGAAAAACTAGTCTCTGCAGGAACTAAGCTGTCCCACTCGTTTACGGCAAGCCCCCGACCATCGCCCCAAAAAAGGCGGGCACCTCTTCCTCCTATAGCAGAAAGAGTTCTGCGATCAAACCGGTTGGGGCAAAATCACCCCCAATCCTCCACAAAACCAGCAGTGAGATAAACAGGACATTCTGCCTCAAGACGGCGACCTTGGGGAATGTTTTCAGAACAGGCAGATATCCTCAGCCCCTTTAGCTCTTACTTTATTAGCGATACAGATAAGGCCTGCTAGAAATAGACAAAACAAGTGGAAGAAATGGTCTGCTAGAAATCAGAAATCAAGCAGACCAAACCTGATTAAAATAAACTGTAAGCCAGAGACCATCATACCTGAACCCACAGAAAACAGGGTAAAAATAGCACTTCTAAATGTTAGGTCACTTAGAAACAAGGCACACCTCGTAAATGATTTTATTTTAACACATGACTTAGATTTTATGTTGCTAACTGAAACATGGCTAGATGATAGCTGTAGTGCAACCATATTAAACGAGGCTGCACCAGGAAACTTCTTATATAGACACGCCTCTCGTTCTGATAAAAAAGGAGGCGGAATCGCAAGTATGTACAAGAACATTTTTGAATGCAAACAGGTCAATCTTGGGGATTACACATCTTTTGAATATTTGAGTATAGCTTTAAAAAGCACCAAACGGGTTCTTCTCACCACCTTATACAGGCCTCCAAAATACACTACTGGGTTTAGCGATGATTTCACTGAACTGCTCTCTGCCATCTTTTCAGAGTTTGACTCTTTTATCATCACTGGGGATTTTAATATTCACATGGACAAGCCCGATAATAATGCTGCCAAAGAACTCAACAATATTTTAAACACGTTCGACGTGACTCAACACGTTCAGGGTGTCACACATTGTCACGGTCACACACTGGACTTAGTAATTAGTAAGGGCTTAAATATTTTATCCACCGTTGTGCAAGATGTTGCTCTGTCTGATCACTTCTGTGTTTTTGTTAATGCGGCAATCTCCCACGTCAAAATTGCAAAATCAATTTCTGTTAGAAAAAGACACATAAATGATGACACCAGCGAGATGTTTATGCATGCCATATCTCAAACACCAAGCATCACAGCTGGCACAGCCGACTTCCTTCTTGATGCATTTACTTTAAAAATCAAGTCCGTTATAGATGACATCGCACCTATAACTGTCAAGAAGAAACCTGGGAGACAAAAAACACCCTGGACAAATTCAACAAAAGTTCAAAGTATGAAAAGACTTTGCAGGAAGGCTGAAAGAAGGTGGAGAAAATCCAAACTTGTCATCCACTACAACCTTTATAAAGAGAGTCTTAGTGCTTTTAATTCAGAATTAATCACAGCTAGGCAAGAGTATTTCTCAAACTTAATTAATAACAACCTCAACAATACACGAACTCTCTTTGCAACAGTAGAGAGGTTAACCAACCCACCAAACCAGACTCCAAATGAGCTTCTGTCTGAAGATAAATGCAATGAGTTTGCTTCATTTTTCATCAATAAAATCATTAACATCAGAAAAGGCATTAGTGCCTCCCCCTGCAGGGCTGGGGATAGACCTCCTCAGCCTCCACTCTCAATGAGCACCTTTAATCTAATCGATAGCAAAACTTTAATAGAGACGGTTGAGAGCCTTAGAACATCAACATGCAGTCTTGACACTCTACCAACAGTCTTTTTTAAAATGGTTCTTAAGAGTCTAGAAAAGGACCTCTTAGAAATTATAAACACCTCCTTGTGCTCCGGCCTTTTCCCCAAATCCCTTAAAACCGCAGTTGTAAAGCCACTACTGAAAAAGACAAACTTAGATAATACTGTACTGAGCAAC
Source organism: Danionella dracula (assembly GCA_900490495.1). Lineage (NCBI taxonomy): Eukaryota > Metazoa > Chordata > Actinopteri > Cypriniformes > Danionidae > Danionella > Danionella dracula. The sequence goes on from UELW01000056.1 coordinate 1,904,234, forward strand.
TACAGGCCCATCTCAAATCTCCCTTTTATTAGTAAAATTATGGAAAAGATTGTGGCAAAACAACTGATTGAATTCCTGACCCAAAATGAACACATGGATTGTTATCAGTCGGGTTTCAGAGCTCATCACAGCACAGAGACAGCTCTACTGAAGATAGTCAATGACATCCGGTTAAACACAGATTCAGGAAAAGTGACTGTCCTGGTTCTACTTGATCTGAGCGCTGCCTTCGACACAGTTGATCACAAAATCCTTCTAGATAGACTAGAAAACTATGTTGGTCTTTCAGGAACTGTGATAAATTGGTTCAGATCATACTTAGAAGGAAGAGGCTTCTTTGTAAACATAGGTGATTACATGTCGAAGTGGATTGCAGTGTCGTGTGGAGTCCCTCAAGGTTCAATCCTTGCTCCTTTACTATTTAACCTGTACATGCTTCCACTGGGCCAAATTATGAGAAGGAACCAGATATCATACCATAGTTATGCTGATGATACACAAATTTATCTAGCTATCTCCCCAAATGACTACAACCCCATAAACTCTCTCTGCCAATGTCTTGATGAGATTAAAATCTGGATGGAAAACAACTTTCTTCAATTAGGACAAAACTGAAGTCATTGCATTCGGAAGCAAAAGCGAGGTTGTTAAGGTTAACACGTATCTCAATGCCAAGGGCCTAACAACTACAAATCAGGTCAGGAATCTCGGAGTGATTCTGGACTCTGATCTTAGTCTAAATAGCCACGTAAAAGCAATGACAAAATCTGCTTATTACCATCTTAGAAACATCACAAGAATCAGATGCTTTGTTTCCAGACGAGATTTAGAGAAACTGATTCATGCTTTCATCTCCAGCAGGCTGGACTACTGTAACGGCCTCTTAACCGGTCTTCCCAAAAAGACCATTAAACAGCTCCAGCTCGTTCAGAAAGAAGCGGCTCGAATTCTAACCAGAACTAGAAAGTCAGAACACATTTCTCCAGTCTTTAAGTCTCTACACTGGCTGCCGGTCTCCTTCAGAATAGATTTTAAAGTTCTGGTGCTCGTATATAAGTCCAAACATAACTTAGCACCAAAATACTTAACAGACATGATCAGTGAATACACACCAAACAGAGAGCTGAGATCCCACAGATCTAATAAATTAGATCTACCCCGGGTAAATTCCAAACAGGGAAAATACTCCTTTAGTTACCATGCGGCCCACAGATGGAACCAACTTCCAGAGGAGATCAAGGGTGCCAACACTTTAGTCACGTTTAAATCCAGGCTAAAGACTCACCTGTTTAGTTGCGCTTTTGTCGACTGAGCACCAACGTCCGAACAACTATTTTACCTCTGCACTTCAAATCTTAATCTTTGTTTTAATCAATGTTTTAAATTTCAGTGTTTTAAATCAGTTTGATTTTATATGACTTTTTTATGCTTGATTTTAATGTATGCACTTTCTTTTTACTCTTTATTTCCAATGTAAAGCACTTTGAATTACCCTGTGTACGAAATGTGCCTTGCTCCCTGCAGTTGAGAGCCCACTCTATTAGGGGTGTTGCGGCTTTCTGGGAGCTGGCAAGAGGTATTTCGTTGCCAGGGATCTGCATGGCTGCGGGCTGAGGATGGCCGACGTGCAACAACTTTGCCAGGCACTATTCCCTGAGTGTTGCAGAAGAGGACCTGCTAGGTGCTGGACTATTTATGTGCTGGACATAAATTGCAGTAACTGACTGATGGGGAACATATTGGTTACTTTTGTAACCCCCGTTCCCCGAATAGAGAATGGAAATCTATGATCCCTAGACACAACTGTAAGGTCGTGAGTAAGTCTGGTTGCCTAGGGGGTGAGTATGGCTCCAGCTTTGCAACAGGAAGAGTGTCTCGGTTGCATCTGCTTTGTCAGCCAGTCAACCAGTGCTGATTAGCCTTTCAAAACTGTGTGGAGAGAGTTTGGTGCCCCCAGTGGAGCTTCCCATAGTCGGCAAAGACATAAGTCTCCGTTCCCTATTCGAAATGGGGGTTATGAAAGTAACCATTACAATCTCATTTTGGTTGTGTTCCTGCAGTCCAGTTGATAGATTATAGATTGAAGGTTTAATTCCCAGTTTGTGTGAAACCAGAAGTTCCTGCCTATGCGTTTGATTTTGGATTCCATTCTGAAAAAAGTTCAGCTGAATTCAAACAATGAACAATAGCAAGATAGATTTGTGGTGTGTTTGTTTTCGATAATGCCAGTAATGTTATGTTTTCCTAGTTTTTTGTTTCCTAATACTGTGTTTGTTGTATTAGTATATCAGTTATTCTAGTAATAATGCCTTGTTATATAACTTTGATCATTTACCCTGAGAGAGAGTATCATGTCCAGTGTGTTGAAACTTTTATGAAATAAACAGTCCATATACCATTGAATAAATCAATCGGCATGGGGACCTTTAGAGTCAATCGGACAAAAAAGGGGTTGTTTAAGGGCACTTGTAAGCTGGCACACCCTACTTAGTTACTGAATATTTTAGATATTTCAGTGAGCTGTGGTGTATATACTGGCTTTTTGTTTACTCACTGGCCCGCTGAGATCATGTAAGGGACATTAACAATTCAGTTTTTTGTGAATATTTATTTTTGAGTTTTTTTATAAATACCACTTATACTTATAATTGAACCTCCTTGAATAGTATTTAATAATATGTAATTATTATAATAACTAAATTATATAAATAATAATTCTAATTTAATGCTTATTACAAAAGGCTCACGTGAAAGAGAACCTGCTCTCAGACATGGGGGTTGTTCAGGCTAATGCCTGCAGGTTGGCATCTCATCTAGTTATTCTGTAACTTCTAGTTACATTCACATTATTCCCCAAAATGTTGCTTATTTTCTCAATGCAATGACCTGTTACGCTCTCATGACAATTCTCTCATGAGTACTCCATTTGACCAGACGTTTTTGGTCTTGGTACTTAACAGATGGTCTATTGATTGAAAAGGTTTAACACTGATCAAAGACTGGCCTTCTGGATCATCTAGTCAGATGAGAAAAGTCGTCATTCTGTCCTACCACCACGAGGGCCAGAGCATGCAGTTACTATGGAAACTGCCATAACACTTCACCCTGCATATCGCACAAAATTGCACGGCAAACGAGAGCATTGGAAAGAAGGAAAGAGAGCTACTAAGGTCTTCTGTGGGAGTAGGGGTGAAACGTAAAGAAAAAGTAACACCTGGAGGGAGAGAAAATTTAAAAAGAAAAGCAAAAAAGAGAGGTGATATGAAAAGAGGAAAATAAGTGAATCATGAAAAGTCTGTAACAGCAGGAAGAACCAAAAGATGAAGAGGGAGAGTGAGCATAACTTACTAGTCCTCAGGGGGCTGAGTGCAGGAATATGGGTGGGTAGATATAAGGACTGTGAGAATGAGAGAAACTGAGGTCGAGAGATCACCTCATACTACATGATCTTTGTCCTCTAATGTAAGAGTCTCGTTAAATGGACCAGGAGTACTGCCACTCCTGAAGACCAACAGCTCCATGCACAAACACAAATGTGTAAAATAAGTAAATAATATAAATTCATGGCTGCAAGGCTACAGCACTTCACCCACTCAAAGCATGAAGAGCTTATGTAGCAGACACTTCACAACAACAATAAATTCTGCCTTTCAGCTTTGAAATGTAGAATACACCTCTTGTAGACTACATTTTACCGGGCACTGTAAAGACACTGATTTCAAACAATATATTTTCCGTTTCTGAGAAAAACTAATCATGTTTCTAGTCCGATGAACAGTTCGATAGCAATATTTCTCCAGAATTCAAATTTATATATTCTATGGTTATTGCTTTGGAATATGTATCTATTTACAATGCAGTCTGTCCAAAAAAACTAAATCAAAAACTAATTTATTTTAAAAACATACATTTATTTTAAGGTTACAAAAAAACATGGGAGAGAAATTTAAAAATGATTGACCAGACACTATGCAGTTCTGGGCAGGTTCAAAAAAGGGTCCAAGGGTGCCTTCGGCTGATTTGCATTTATAATATTAATAATAATAATAACAATATATTCAACTAATAAAGCTCTTTTCCAGATGCTTAAAGGCATTTTACGATTTTCAGAGCATTATTAATTCACTCCACATTCACACTCTGGTGGTGATAAGCTACCTTGGTAGCCCTCAGCTTCCCCAGGGCAGTGTGACAGGACGTAGGTGCCATTTCACACCTATGACCTACTATACTATCATATCAATAGGAGCTGGTCATCTACAAACAAACATGAAATCCAGCTTTCACTAATGCAGATGTAGTGGTCATCCTTGCTGTGGAGCATAAAGGCCCGTTATAGTCGCATACAGAGATGCAGTGCTTTCTCAGCATTTACACCTTCACTGAACCTTTAAGGTCTCTGATTGAACAACGTGGTCTGAAGCCCAAATCTCAGAGTGGCATTAGAACAAATCCTGACACAGACCAATATCGTTGAGTTGCCAAAACAGGCCGATAGGGTCAAAAAGGAACAAAAAAAGACAGCACAGCATTGAACTCATAAACAATAAAACCCAAATAAATACTGACTGAACGAGGCAGGGTATAAAGTTATGAGTCTAGTGTAAATTACTTTGATGACTTCAGAGGAGTGCTGCATATACATGTTTTCTCTATTTCTGATCCCAAAAAGGGAGCAAAAATATCAGACAATTCCCACAGAATAATTAACTTTGTCAGTTGTATTCTGAAACTAATTTAATTATTTAAACAGAGAGTTGTTCTCTATATTGTACAAAAAAAAAAGTTATTTTAATGGCTATGAATTTTTCTTTTATCTTTGAAAGCACCTTGAAAAGTGCTATATCAGTTGGTTGTATTTCCCACATACGAAGAACATAAGAACTATAAATTAAAGTGAAGGACGTGTCCAACCTGTTTTCCCCTGGTGGTGCACATGACTCGTTATTGAGCTGCCCTTGCCTCAATTTGACTTTGTTTTAACAAAGCTTTGGCCAGATCCAATGGCACCATTATTGAAACCAGAGCTGAGGAAGTTTGTGTGTTTAAGAATCTTTCGCAATTTTGACCTTCTTAAAAGGCTTGTTGTCTTTAATTACTGTGTGACTGACAACAGGTAGGCAATGTTAAAATTCCCATGAGTGTGTTTGGCAGTGTTTGCCCTAAACTGGATAGTTACACTCCTCTGTGTCCCTAACATGATTTAGAAATAAATCTGTAATCAGGAGCCTTTACTTTCACATTTATCATCTGCTGTCCAGTTCGTCGTCTTAATAAATAACCACCATAAGCTTGATTAATCACTCTTTGTGCAGATGCGACACTTACCACAAATCATATAGTCACATGCACATTCAGAAACTTCATATTGTAAGAGGACTGCAGGGCAGCTGTGTTGTGTTTGCAGTGACTATAAATGCATTTTCTCTGTGAAGGTACCTACAGTGTGTTGCGCCTTAAGAGATTTTTGATAGGGATGGCCAGCTTGAGTGGCACACCAAAACTACAAGCCAAAAAAGTACTTAAGTACATTATTATGGATTTTAGAAAAGTAGCTCTTATGAAACATACTTGTAAGTTTGTGGAACACCCAGTTAGAGTTTTGAATCTGAAAGTAAAAGTGAGTCGGTGAAACAAGTCATTAGGAAATTAAAACTTTTCGCTGTATACTCTGACTCATACTACACTCCTTCCACCTAATGTCATTCATTCATGCAGGGAATCCAAACTCAATGGATCTCAATTATAGATTGAAGTTGCATCAATCTGGAAGGTGTGTCTTTTCTGAAAAGCTTTATTTTCTTCTTATTTTTGGAAATGTATGGATACAAGACTCACTAAACGGGTTTCTGTTAAGGATAGTAGAGCAGGTCGCAGTTTATTTGGACAACCTTCTTCTTCCACATCACAACACAGATTATGTCTCAGGCTGTCTCAGTTAGAATGTTTCACATAATTATCCTCTACCTGCAGTAAGGTATTGCTCTGGTAACTTCATTTGTCATCATTCCTTAACAACCACCACTGTTTACCTATTCATGAGGTTCTCTTCCCTCATCCACTGTGTTACATTAAAGAAGGTTTTTCTGATAACGAAATGTGGGAGTGGGTGGTGTGCAGGCTGAGTCTTCAGTCATTCCTTCCATAACGTGTATTTGAATTCCGCAGTGTTTTCAGTCTGTCATCACCACTTTATTCTTTGGCAAAAAGCCCCCTGCCATCAACTAACCAATAGAATCAACGAACTGTGTAGCCAAAAAACAGCCAGAAGTCAAATACAAGGAAAATCAGTCTGAACAAAATCTCAGCAAACACCAGCTAACAAGAAACCGGGATCTCTATCAGCACTAAAGAGAACGCCACACTATGAATAATAATGTGCGCAAAATAAGAATTCCAAAATAAGTGTTCCAAACACTTTTTCCGGTTAGATGACCAAGGTAGATCGATGGATGCTCATTAGGCTGATATTACCCACAATTCACTGCAAAAAAAATAATTAGTGTGTCCCAAACATGTTGTTCTGTTAGGTTTTCAAGGTAGATAAATGGATGATATTACACACGATACGTTGCGCTCAGACGGAAAGAGTTTTCTCTTGAACCCAAACAAGTGAGCCTTCTCTGTTAAACAAACATTTTTTAAAGATACAATATGACATTTTAGTCATCCCAGATCATGAACACCCTTGTCTCACACACTAAAATGCATGTACATTTATAAGTAATAAAGCTTAATGTGGGTGAAGGGGAAAATTAGGTTAATCAGATAAAGGAACTCAAAACTGAAAAGTCGGGGACCCTAGGCAGTTACATACTTTTGCCTCTGCTTATACTATAACATATACATAAAAATTGTTTTCAACAGGACTCATTACAAGCAAATCCATTTTAATGTATAAATATCTGCAAAAATTCTATTCTACTCTACTATTGTGATTGCCTCACATGCCAGGCAGCTCTGTGAGTTATCGGCCCGTAAATCCTCTGTCAAACACAAGCATGCATACACTCCATCAGACTAATGTTTACAGAATAATATACTAACTGCATTACGCAGCCAGACCTAGTATTGATTTCCCCAGTGCCTTAAATTAAAGCAGATGAATTGAACTAATTAATCCTGTTTTAATTTGTGTGTGCAGTGGAGAGGAAGTCCTAAATACAGGATAGGGACAGGCTAAAAGTGAAGGGGCTCTTGTGTGTGACCAAAGTAGATCACTTCTTGTGTTCGATATGACTGATTGTCAACAATTATAGCAAGCAGATGAATGAAAGTGCCAGCAGAGTTGGAAAATATCAAAGGTATGGGTGGAATTTGAGTAAATAGATGGACTCTGTTTGAATATAGAGGTGGACAAGAATTAATAAGAAGCAGGTAGAACTGGGCTCAGATTTCTGTCCTTTGTTCTTGTGCTCTACATAAGTGTAAAAGTTTTTCTATTATTGATTCATCAAGTGACCCAGTATGTCTGAGATTCCTTTGGAAGAGTAATAATCTGGAACCTTGGAAGACTTTTTTTTTGTGATGGATGACTGTAAAACAGAATTTCATTCATCTGAAAAGGCTTGTTTTTTGGGGGGATTTTTAAAATTATTATCAAGTTAAACTATTAGATTGGAAGCAATTTATCCATATGAAAATTGTGAGATCTGATGTCATTTTTAGAGGAGATTGTCTTTAAGGGCATGGAAATTTGCTAAATGTTCAGGATGTGAACAGTGCAAAAATGTTATGGTTACATTCATATTATCCGTACCCCAAATAGGGACCAAAGAAGTCTGTGGATGTGACGATAGTGGGGGCCTCACCTTGACACGACCACTCAAGCTACACACTTTGGAAAAGGACAAAGAGCATCTACGCATTATAAATCTAAAAAATAAAACAATGAAAACAGAAAAAAATAATAACCCTTAACTTTAGAGTGGGGCGAAGTGGAGACGTGTCAGAGGAGGTGGTAGGGTAAGAGAGAGTCATGACCAAAAAGAAATACGCTACACAACTCTCTCCCCATATCCATATCTTTACAGCTGGGTCCAAAACAGAAGATGGATTGACTGCTGCTACGATAACAGCTCATCGTCTATATAAAACATAATGGTTACTTTCGTAACCCCTATTCCATAAACAGAGACTTGTGTCGGTACTGACTATGGGAAGCTCCACTAGGAGTGCGCTCCTCTCGCCACACTCTTTTCAAATTGCCAATCAGTGAACGCGCTGATGGTCACGTGACCACACTGTTGAGTACAAAGCAGATACAAGCGTGCTCACTCTTCCTATTGTAAAGCTAGAGCCATACTTACACCCTAGGCAACAAGAGTTAAGGTTGTGGCTGGGGGACATAAGTCTCCGTTCCGTATTCGAGGATTGGGGGTTACGAAAGTAACTATTAAGTTCCTCATCAGTCGGTCCCTCTGATTTATGTTGGTACCTGACACCCTGCAAAATGCCACAACCTAAGGTTCTTCTGCATGGGGTGGCGGCCAAACAAGCTGTCCATATCAATAGTTCGACACCGAGCAAGCCCTCTTCTACCCTGGTCTTAAGTACAGGCTTGATTTTGAATGGGGAGTTCTCATACCGATTCGTACCAGAGGAGGGAGCATGATCCCTGAGCTGAAGGGAGGCGCGGGGTAGCTGTACTCACCACCTCGAAGTCTGGACTTCCTATGGAAAAATGCACCTTGAACCACTGGGGAAAGATCTTTTATAGGAAAATAGCATAGATGGAACTAGCTAGAGAAAATGTTTTCGAGAGTTAGTCTATTGGAACTGCTCGGCCCTCCTGTACTCAGGGTCATAAAAGATTCAGCCGGTAGTCCCCCATAGAGAGCACACACGTTAACAGTACGTAGGAATACTCCATTTACTCTACTTTGCCTGTTGGGGCGAGGGGAGCTAGAAGCTGAAGGACATCTCCAGGGGCAAAAATAGCGCACGTATCACTAAGGAATGGCGCAAGCTAAGCTTGACACCCCTTCATACAGTTCAGACAGTGCTACCACCACCTAGCACAGCTGAAGAGAAAGGTGTTGGGTGTCGACCAACCTTGCAGTTCTCTGCCAGTGGAGTACATTTTGCAAGCGCCCAGTAGGCCGCGACAGGGGGCAAGGCATGTTGGATGCTGTAGAGATGGCCTCAATTAGCCAGTGGGCCAACCTTCCTTATCGCCTCCTGTCCTCTAAGCATACAAAGAGCTGATCAGAACTCCTTCTACAGAGAGCCAGAAGGCCAACCTTCCCTAACATCGACATGCTGCTCGCAGTGGCTACAGCCCACAGCCAGGAAGGGGGCTACTCAAAAAGGAAGACGGTTAGTTGACGCTACCAGAACGCCACCCTGATGACTGGCAACAGTGGGTGAGATGGTGAGTCCAACACCCCCTCAGCTAACCTATTCTATGAGGGTTGGCGGGGTATTACCATTGTTTTATCTCAAACTTCTCCTTCCTAGCTGCCTTCTTGACAGACCTGACCAGGAAGGGGCAGCCAGGCAGGATCACCTGGACGGAAGGTTTGGAGGAAGCCTTCCGGGGGATAAAAACAGTGTTTATCTCAATCAGTGCTCTCCTGTTCACAGACCATGGACACCTGGGAGATCTAATAAGTGCAGCCCAGGCCCTCTGCCTCTGATCAGCAGCGGGGGATAAAAGGACCCCAGAGGCACAGAGGATCGACTCGGATGAAAACTGTGTGTGTTAATTGCCGTTTCCATATTTCTCGCCCTGACACAGACTGCCTAATCCACTCGACACTCCCCCTGGGCCTTCTGAGAAGAGGACGCACCGCGAGCACCAGCACCAAACCTGACCAGAGCACAAGATTCACTTTTGTCTATAAATAAAGCCACCCTCTGTGTGATTCTTCACCTTGCTACAATATTTTTTATATATATATATATATATATATATATATATATATATATATATATATATATATATATATATATATATATATATATAACAAAAACTTCATACGTTGTACTTAAATCTTATATAAATTCCCAAAAAGAAGGAAAATGTTTGCTTGAAAAACTACAGGACATTCCTACATACTATACAGTTAATAATCATCTACTCAATAATACTGGCAAAATGTAACACCAGAGGTTTTTCTATGAAGGTCTGGCAAGAAAAGATACATCTGCTTAAAAGCTGATTTCCCACGGAGGCAGTTTAAAAGGTTTTCCTTTCTTTTTTTGTCCCATTAATCTAATGGATGATCCTTATAAGTGAGCATAGATCGACAGGAAGTTCCAGACTGAAACTAATGAGCAGAGTTTCCCCTGGAGTGCATCTTACAGAATCATAACGCCTACATCACCCCACTAAGATGGATTTTATCTGTGGCCACCCGCAGTAGGAACATGCTGTCTTTCCCTTTTTGAAACAAAGGGTTTCCCCAAACACCCCATGCCTCTCTTTACACTTCATGGTGTGTGTCCTCATTTCCTCATACCCCCTCAGGTGAGGCTCGCTATAGATCTGCAAATAGCTTGTGCCATTTACGTCAATAAGTCTGAGGCTACACTTTCATGAACTAACCTTCTACACTTCTCAGACTGAGCTATGAACTTAGCAGTGTCCTTTAACTGGTGTATCAAACATGATCTGTTGTGATATACATTGCACAATAAACTAGCCTGACATTTTGAGCAGCATAAGAGCACATTTATTCAGAAAGAAATCAAGTTTAAAATAATTTTTTTTTTCCAAAAACAATTCAGAATCAGAAAGATCTTTATCGACAAGTGTGCATGTGTACACACAAGGATTTTGCTGTGGTACTCTCTAGTGTTCATACAAAAAAAGACACAATAACATTGCACAGTAACACATGTTATATAAGTATTTTGCTAAAGTTAAAAGTAAATTATAAACATATTAGAGATAGAGGTAATAAAATATAAAGTAATAGGACTACAGAAGTCCAAGGTTCTTTGGAGGTAATTTGCAGAACAAAGCATAAGTAAAAATAAAGTGCAGCAACAGAACAACAGCATGAAGAGTGACTGGAAGTGTGCAGAGTCCACATCAGAGTCCTGTTGCTTAGTGCGAAGAGTCAATCGAGTCAATGAGCTCATCCAGGAGGCAGCAGATATAAAAATATTCTTGTCCGTACAATCGAAGCAGCTTTGATGAATTCAGCAGACAGATGAATTATATGAGACTGCTACTCAAAGTCATTTTGTATGTTGGACTTGGTGCCTTTTTTTTAACTGGAACTGCCTGACCGGTCTTCTATTCAACGCCAAATGTTACTGTGATATATATGCTACTGGTTCTGACCCTGCATTGATGTATCTGGATAAGATTCTTTGCACTGGGAATTTTGGGAAATTTTTTGTCTTTGTTCACTGCCCCATTTGGATCAGTGGATCTCATCCAGATCTACAAGACATCACATTTATGAAGTAAACACTGTTTTTACTATTTTAAATAAATCATACCTGAGAGTGTTTAGTCACCCGACGCACCAGCTAGGAACACCACTCTAACCTCTAACTCTAACTCTAACCCCTACTCTGGCCGCAGCAATTACTGTATGTGAACGGGGTGCCCTCTGATAGGCTGCTTCCGTTGTCACTCAATAACCCTGTAGGTGAGCCATCTGCCAATGAGTGCTCACTCAACTGCCTTTCAGCCCCAACACACACGTTGGTCGAGTTGTGGTATCTTTATGAAAGAATCACCTGCTTTATGGGCAATATAAAGTATGTTGAACAGATTCATAATGAGTGAAAAAATTCAAGCGTTTCAACGATTGAATCCAAATGGAAAAGTTAGGTACTATTTTCAGAAAATAAAGATAATGCACTTGTAATTACAGCTACATTCACAAGAAGGTTTTATTTTTAACCACGAAAGAAAGAGCTAACATCTTGGAGATTGTGAAAGAAATTGAATCTTCATCATCATTTTCACAATATTACTTCCTTAATGTGAAACACATTTGATACATTCAGAACAGCCTCAATATTCCTGGGAGCATATCCTAATTGAATCAGGGTCTGCCTGTTGATAACAAATCATGGCAGCCAAATTAAAACAAGCCTTGTTATATCAGCTTGAAATTACAAACCAACAAGTTTTTTGTGTTTTCAATGTGGGTTAAAGAAAAATAAATCATGACACCTACATAACAATGCCAGAGGTCAATCACATTCAATATAAAGTAACAAGCAGTTCAGCGTAAAAATCACAAGAGTAACAAGAACAAACATGAATCCAGATACTACAACTATTTGTTCTCAATCTGATGATAAAATGCTACTTGTGTGTCTGTCCATTAACTTTTAACTGCAATTTTTAAACATGTGAAGAGTGTATGACAGTATGAGACAAAGCCCAAGACTATCAATACAAAAAAAACCCTGTGATATTAGATAATATTGACAACAAGAAGTTTGTTCATCTGGTAATTATTGTGAACAAGATAATGGTGATTGTTACTTAGGCAGTGTATGCGAATCTTGTGGTATCACTGCCTTTTGGGGAATTTAAATCACCCAATAAAGACATTTTATGTTAAAACAACTGAAAAGATATTAACTTTAGTCAAGAAACAATTTAAACAGCAAATACACTTCATGCATTGTTCTTTAACCTTGTTTCTTTAAACTAATTAAAATCATGTGTGGTGTTCTCATTATAGATACTTTGACAGAGTTTGCTAGACCTATTGCATTTAGGGTTGCATTTATGTTTTTAAGGGAAGATACATGCCCCAATCCAGTAGACTTCAACACCTTGATACATCTAAGCGATTAAAGAAATAGAGCCTATATAGCATGGTGAGAGTTTAACCTGTTAGCGGTTTTAATGTGCTCGACATTACAATGGTCAGTCCAGACAAAAAATAATGTAAAGTCAAACCCTCAGGTCAGTGACACCACTCCTCCAGGGTGAGGCAGATAGTGAGCAGCTCTCTATTGCCCACAATAATTCTGATTGGTTGGGGATAAATCATATGAGAAAAAGGCGCATGGATGAATCTTCCCATCAGCGGTGGAGGGCTGAAATAAAATGGCTCCTACCCCCACATTCGAAGCATCTACCCACACAATAAACTGATGACGCGGTTCGGGAGTGATCAAAAATGGTGATGAGGTAAACATCTTCTTGAGGCATTCAAAAGCAAGCTATAGTTGTGAATAAAGCATCAATAGAGATGATCAAATTCCAGCAAATGCTGTAAAGCAAAGCATGACTCTGGAGTTGGCCAATCAACGACAGCCTTGACTTTAGAGGGATCCATCCTAATCTTTCGGCTATTTATTACATTGCCAAAAAAGAGAAGAGTATTTTGATGAAAAGACATATTGACGTATAGACGACTGTCAAGAAGGCGTTGTCTGACATGCCCATTGTGAGTCTGAAGAGCAGATGCGAAAATCAGGATGGCGTCCAAATACACATAAATTAATATACACACGAGGGCCTGAAATACCGTCGGGGCATTGGCCAATGCAAAGGGTAAAACCCGTTATTCAAAATGACCACTAGGGTGTTAAAATTCATGTAAAAATTACATTTGTGGCCCTCCTTAAGGCAAAGCAAGATTATTTAGAAAATAAAGAGGCACCCTCAATAATATCGAACGCCAAAGACATTAACGGTAGGGGATATTTGTTCTTGGCGGTAATCTCATTAAGCCCTCGATAATCAATACAAGGTCTCAAAGAACCGTCCTTCTTCACACAAAAAAAACCTGCTTCCACGGAGAAGACAACGGTACGATAATACCAGCTGCTAAGGATTCAGTAAGATATTTCTTCCAGTGCTTCACGTTCTAGGGCAGACAAGGCATACAGGCGACGTCGGGGAGGGAAGGTCCTAGGAAGAAGATCAATACTTGTATCATAAGGGCGGCTGGGAGGAAGGGAAGTGGTACAGGATTTACTGAAGACCGTTCGCAAATCCTGGTAGACTTCGAGCAGACTTTGAGAATGAGCAATAACAAGATACTCCTCCCTGCTGTCATCACCCCATTAACCCAGTCAATCTGACAGTTATGATCAACAAGCCATGGATGTCTCAACAACACTGGCACCTTAGAGGAGTTAAAATGTAAGAAGTCATAATCTCAGAGTGGTTACCAGATGTTACAAAACTCACTGGAGCGGTGATAGACTTTCCATGACATGGCCGTCCAGGAATCCTGTAGGCAGTAGCGAAACTGAGTAACATAAACCTGGCCTGATGAATGTGTGATGAATGGATGTTCAATATCAGAGCAGATTGAAAGGTGACTCGTCAGGACTTTTCGGTTTACTGGGGAGTCCTGGCTTTTAATGGACACTGAACCAACTGGTGTCCCGAGCCTCCGCAGTAGAGACCTAACCCCAGCAAGATCCGTTGGCTCCTCTCCTCTGAAGGAAGGTGAATTCCTCCTGGTTGCATGGGTTCTTGGCCGGGACTCTCCACCAAGAGCGTTAACATAGATGATGATGTTGACAAAGACCCTCGTCTTTGAGCTGAACCAGGAATCAAAATCCATTGTGGGTGGAGTTTGCCGTCTCTAACACAACTCAACACGTCTCTAACACAACTCAACAAACACGCCTTTCCACTTGAATGGCCAGAATTTCCAAGTCATCCAGCTTGGTAGGAATGTCAAGAACGTACAGACCCTGCAAAAATCTAGCAACAACCGCCTCCTTGTTCCACCCAAAAGTAGCGGCTAGCATATGGAACTCTACAGTGTAGTCAACTACTGACATCTGACATTGCCCTAGAGGTGCCAAAACACGAGAGTCCTCTATTCCCATCAACGACTGGTTAAAAACCTTCAACATCTCTGCTCACAATCACTCATAGTCGTCACAATATGACGCTCATAGAATGGATGCCTGTGAGTAGAGAGACGACATGTGTTACCCGAGAGGGTTACAGCGAAAGAGCCACCTCACACTGGGTGACAAAAGCACAGTACTGTGTGGGTTCTCCTGCATGAGGGTTGTGTGCACAATGTTCAGGGCTGGATGATATCTCCTAGCGCCAAGCAGCTGAGTTGTTGCGAAGGTGCTGAAGCTGGAGAAACAAATCTGGCACCTCTGAGGCTAGGCTCTCAATGGCGTGTGTGGCTACAGGGATCTCCTCAGCGTCCAGGCCCAACTAGAGTCCTTAATGTTTCACAGCCGACTCGAGTGGTGATTCCGCTGCTGAATCCAGTATTCATTTTTCTGGATTATTCTGTCACATCGGAGCAAGGATGACAACCCAAGAGTGGAGGTTCAGAGTGAGCTCATAGAATGACAACTTAAGAAGAGGTGCTCACAGGCACAACAGAAATCAAGTAGATGAAAACGAGAGCATAATACACCCACTCAGGTCTTAAAGGCTTGAAATCCGGCAATGCAGAAGGAAAATGTAAATCACCCAATCAGCTCTTAATGGTTGAGCTCAGGCAAAGCAGTCATTCCTCCAACCAATCGTTTGGAGAGTAAAGGTAAAATCCCACAAACACAGACTTGATAAGAACACAAAGTAGACTGAAGAAGAGAAGTTTGACATCACAAAATAACCCAGTAGTTAGACTGAGGCAGAGGAGTGCTACCACAACCGGTGGGTTAATCATTAAATGTAGGATAATGAAAATGCTAAAGAATAAACTACAACTAAGAGCAAAGAGAATTAAAAATGAGACACTTCCGAGGTTGAGGTGTTCTCTGAAAAATAAATAGGAGAGATTATAGAATATTGAGAACATGCAAAGGTCAGCGATAGAAGAGTACCCATTTTTTAGAGAGGAGGAGAGTAGGGAGTATCTAGAACAAGGAATTGCAGAGGTGTAAGATTATAAAGAACAAGACACTTGCAAGACTGTATGGATAACAAGACAATGGCAAGAACAGAGACCAAGAACAAGGTAGTGAGTGAAATGTATTAAGAACAAGACATGGGAGAGCAGGGTGTCTCAGGTCCAAACCACGACAGAGCGGAGTACATCAAGACCAAGAATATCAAGACTAAAGAGTGGTATAGAGTGCTGTGTATCAAGACCAAAACATGGTGGAGGGCAAAAATATAGAAAAAAGTGTATAAGTAAATGGTAATAAAAAATATTGCCTTTGAATTACTTAATAAAAAGAAACATGCCCATTGGTACATATAAAATAAATGTCAAACACAGCAGCTAGAGTTCTCACAAGAACAAAGAAATGTGATCACATTAAACCAGTTCTGTGCTCTCTTCATTTCTTCCTGTAAAATATGGCATCGACTATAAGATACTGCTCCTTGCCTTTAAGGCGCCGAATGGCTTGGCTCCGGTCTACCTTAGCAGTATTCTATCACGATATATTCCAGCTCGCTCTCTCTGATCACAAGAAGCAGGACTACTGATTATTCCGAAGGTTAGTAAATTCACCAGAGGCAGTAAAGTGTTCTCATAAAGAGCCCCGAAGGTCTGAAACCAACTCCGGATCTTTTTCTGGAGCTTAGCTACACTCACAGAATTCTAAATTAAATTAAAAACATATCTGTTTAATTAAGCATTTCAATAATTGGCTCCGGAGCGTCACGGTGGCGCAGTGGGTAGCACGGTCGTCTCACAGCAAGAAGGTCGCTGGTTCTAGGCTTGGCTGGGGCAGGTGGTGTTTCTGTGTGGAGTTCTCATGTTCTCCTCGTGATCGCGTGGGTTTTCTCCGGGTGCTCCGGTTTCCCCACAAGTCCAAAGACATGCGGTATAAGTGAATTGAATAAGAACGATTGCCCATAGTGTTAAAGTGTGAATGTGTGTGTGAATGTTTCCCAGTGATGGGTTGCGGCAGGGAAGGGCATCCGCTGTGTAAAACATATGCCAGAGAGTTGGCGGTTCATTCCGCTGTGGCGACCCCGAAAGGGAATAAAGCCGACATGAAGATGAATGAATGAATGAATAATTGGCTCCTGGTATTTGTCCAAACGGATATGGTGGTTGAATGCTCAAACATACAAACTGTTGAAAACCAATGTGGTTCAATGTTCCTCTCTAACCTCTCCTCTAACCATCTCTCATCCTGCAGCTGATGCTGATCACCTGTTTGTTATCTGAACTGTTCGTTGATGGATCATAAGTTTGTATATTCTTTATGCTGGGGATGAGACTAGCACCTGCCTCAGTCAGCGAGGCTCCCAGGGACCTGACAGAGGGAATTCCTATTTAGCCTACCTGAAACATACTAGGACTGCTAAAAAAGTGATCGATTGATTTAATTTTTATTTTCCCGATACAGCCTGTTTGTTTGTTACTAAGCACAAGGTTTAAACTTAAAACCTCACATTATCACATGGGGTTTTAACACAAACTTAATGAAAATTTTAATGTGAAGAACAATTTAATGGAAGCAGTCACCCAGGTAAAGACTTATATGGCTTACCACATTGGACCTTTATTTATTAATGAATAACAATTAAAAGTGTATTTCCTCATGTATATAGTTAATTTGATGTGCTGTGCTGTAATCTCTCAGCATGCCCTTCTGTGGAAAGAAAACCTCTGTTTATTACAGACCCTGCTTTTGCTCACCCTGCACATTATTTAGCCTGAGGGGAGGTCTGCGCTGTGACCCATGAATGTTGCTGCTGACTGGAGGACGATAGGGGAAACAGAGCCAGGGGACCAATAAGCAAGAGAAAAACCACCACGACAGGCACAGCCTAAAGTCAAACAAACATAACAGAAATACCCTACCATTGTTTTAAACATGCCATTACTGTGTATGTTAAGAATTAGGAAGTGAAGACCTATTCTGAGAAGATTTAGTAACAAAAAAAGAAAACCCCGAATGGACGAGGACCGAATGGTCAGATCATGTTAGAAATCCAAGTGAAATCTGCTGTCTGTTATAGCTTTTGTGGCTGAGAATATCTTGTGAAAAAAAAAGTTATAAAAACATTTAAGTTAATTTTTGAAGCACAAAATCATTTGTATATAGCTGCTGTAAATGTGCAGTAAAGAAGTGGCCCCAAAAATGCTCTAGTTATAACAATTAAGGGTTTTGGGCTGATCTAAGAAGGTTGCATAACTTACCCCAAAACTAGAACAAGATTATTCTTGTTGATTGGGCAGAGCAAGTATAAAGTGCGAAGACCTCCAAGGTCACTGTTTGGGTTAAGAGAATCAATGCTGTATTTATTGGAAGCTAGATACCAAAATATATAAAGCTATATCAAAACTATAGTTTCCCTGACTGTAGTATGTCTTCATAATATAATTTACAGATGGTGGCCAATGAACGTGACTCTTGCCTTGCAGGGTTAACCTTGTAACTAACAAGTTTTTAACTGCTTGGTGGTGCCTTAATGTCATAAATAAACAGACTCCACATTTTACTCAAGTTTTAGTATTACCGTATTTCGCCACAATCAACACATTTTAAAATTAAACCATATAATGACCATAATAAAACCATATATGGAAATCTTGACTCCAGACGAATGCAAATTAAGCTACAATTCATTGCATTACATGGCACTAACTGTGAAACTTACTTTTGCGAACTAGTCCTAGGCTTATCGACTGATTGGAAAAGAGTTAGCATAGTAATGTTCAGCAGACACCGATTAATAATTATTAAAAAACATTTTTAACTCATGGTCACCAGTAGGCATGGATATCTTGGTAAGAAATGGCCAATTGTACTAAAACAGCTATAACCCGAGAACGGAATTAGATATACTCACCAAATTTTACACACAAACAAGCACAAAGGATCTTTGGCCAAATCCAAAATGTTTTCAATGTCACAAACATTTTGACCTCTTTGTGGCCTATAATTTATACAAATTAAAAATAGCTCTAATTACATACAGTTTGTTCGACTGACTTTGAACAGAGTTAGCCTATACAAGCGGCCATAAGACACTAAAAGGAAACTTAAATAACTAAAAAAAGCATGGCTGCCATAAGCCAAAATTATTTTAAATGTGTAAAATGTCAAAAGGGTGTGGATTTGATTTAAACATGAGTTTGACTTTTTAGAAAAAAAAGTTACGCTCATAAATTTGAATCTCTGCTAAGGTGAAGATTTTTGTAGGATCTATGTCCTCTTCACCCAGTTCAATGATCGAGCCTCAGACAGGAACCAAATTTATATAAAGATTTTATTTTTACAGAGATGAATGAGCCATGTTCTCGGAGCTCCAAAGTGAGTCACTCGACACAAAACACAAGAATCAAAGTATGATGCCTATGTCTTCATCTCCAGTAACTGCCGTCTCGATGCAGTCCAGCATCTGAAAAGGGAAAGTGCTCCTCACCTCACCAACTTTTCCTCTAACCCCTGAGAAGGAGATCTGCCAATTGAGTTCATATTCATTAATATTCTATGAGCTCCGTCAATGAAGTGGAAGGAGTTCCTCTCTCTAAGATAAATTTAGAGTGGGACTTTCAGTGTCTCAATCTGTAGCCCCCCTAGATCTCACTCTCAGGTCTCCCAAGGCCATAAATCAGCTCCCATTTGTTGCCAGACACATGGTTCATTTTGTAGCGGCTTTCTTGTACATTGCTTTCTTTGTTGTCAACTGGCAAGAGATTCAGCTACCCTCCCTATCTGTTAACTCATCTTTCCCATAGAGACAAAGAAGGGGTATCTCACCGTTTCAGAAGATGTTTTGGCTCATACCAAATGTTACTCCATTTTCCTGTATCCCTAGGGTCCTCCTCAACCTCCATATCTCCTCTCTTGATTCAATGATTTGTGCTTCAAGGCCTCCGAGTCCTAAGGGCAGAAATAAACACACACGCACACACATACACAGAAAACATCTCTCCGATTTGTAATAATTGCTCTTCTCTCTGAAGCACAGATGGTGGGGCTCCGCATCCCACATGACTTTGGAATTCCTAAACGTTGAGTGAATACACAGAGGCCCTGAAAACACAGTTTTCCTCACAGGGAGCATAAATAACTGAGTTGTGCTTTCTTTATTAAATTGCTTAAAGCATAAACCTAAGACGATTACTTGAAATATAATCAAAAATCAAATTTTTAGGTAATGGTTACTACATAACAACTATATATACATATATCTCAACTATAATTATAAAATAAGCACACTTCCAGAGCATATGACTCCAATCACACTTCTTCTTCTTTCGGCTGTTCCCAGTTTAGGGGTCGCCACAGCAAATCATCTGTTTCCACCTAACTCTGGCCTCAGTATCCTCTACTCTTGCACCAATTACCTTCATGTCCTCCTTCAGCACACCCATATAACTTGTCTTTGGCCTTCTTCTTGCCCTCTTGCCTGGCAGCTCCATCTCCAACATCCTTCTACCAATATAACTACTATCCCTTCTCTGCACGTGTCCAAACCATCTCAATCTGGCTTCTCTGACTTTGTCTCCAAAACAACCAACCTGAGCTGTTCCTCTGATGTGCTCGTTCCTAATCTTGTCCATCCTTGTCACTCCTAAACTGAACCTCAACATCCTCATCTCTGCTACTTCCATCTCTGCCTCGTGTCTCTTCCTCACTGCTACAGTCTCTAACCCATACATCATAGCTGGTCTCACTACTGTTCTGTACACCTTTCCTTTGATTCTTGCTGACACTCTTCTGTCACACAACACCCCTGACACTTTTCTCCACCCACTCCAACCTGCCTGCACTCGCCTCTTCACCTCTTTTCCACACTCCCCGTCGCACTGGACTGTTGACCCCAAATACCTAAACTCCTCCACCTTCTTGACCTCAGCCCCCTGTAACCTCACTGTTCTACTTCCCTCCCTCTCGTTCAAACACATGTATTCTGTCTTACTACGACTGACTTTCATTCCTCTTCTTTCTAGAGCAGACCTCCAACTTTCCAGGTGTCCCTCCACCTGCTCTCTACTCTCACTACAGATTACAATGTCATCTGCAAACATCATTGTCCATGGAGATTCCTGTCTGACCTCATCTGTCAACCTGTCCATCACCATAGCAAACAAGAATGGACTCAAAGCCGATCCTTGATGTAGCCCCACCTCCACCTTGAACTCCTCCGTCTGACCTGCAGCACATCTCACTGTTGTCATACTCCAATCACACAAAGTTACTAAATACAAAGGTTAACAAAAATATTATTTTCCCACATTTTTTAAGTTGATATTTGTCTTTTAGGACAACATATATGTATCAAATATATAAATGTTAGCATTAACATGGACTTTTGCATGATTTTCTTGACCCCAACATAATCTTGACAGCTTGAACATCGGTGATTGCTGCTAGCAGCTTTATTTTCCATTGCTTTTTTCAGTCTTTGATCTGTTTTATCTCCGATTTATTCTTCTGAAAAGCTTGAATTGCCAATGTGTACAAAAATGTGGTTTACAATAAAGTTTTCTTTACTTCCCTGTTCTTAAATTATCTTTCAAGAGTAGCAACCTATTAAATCCCATTTATCCACCGGGTTTTAAAACCGTTTGATATGCATGACCCACATATACATATACATATAAAATGTAACCGAGGCAAGAATTAGAAGACAATTTTAATTTAACAGCCTTCCAAAAATAATGTAATGGAATGATTTGTGCAGCAGACCTTGGTCCATAAACATTCTTATCTCTCAGAGTTTGAAGATGACAATTATTTTCTTCTTGAAATTACTTAATATGAAATATGTAAATGGAAACCATTGCATTTGTCCAAATGTGAACGGGAACAGCCCACAGAACCGTTGAAAGACAGCAAAAACTGTGTGTTTTTGAGAGATTATTCTCAGCAGATTGAGCACTTAACTTACAAACATGGATGCACTCTTTGTCATTTTTCTCAGCTCAAGGGATCATTGTGCCTTAAATGCCATCAAGTAGCAAGTTACAATAACACAGGTGTGCCTGCAGCCAATCACCTCAATTATCCTGTTCACCCTAATTCCTTCTGGCTCTATATCAGCGGTATTCACAGGGGTCAGTTATTAAAATATCCTCCAAGTTAAAGGTTGTTTTTGATCATGTTCATTATAGAAAAAGCTTATTCAGCTGTCTTAAGCACTCTTTCACAAAAATCCCATTAATTGCCCCAAAATACACGATACCCTCAGTAAACATTTTCACGTTACTGGGTTGTAAATGTATGTAATTAGTCTCTCAGAGCACTCATATTGGGCTTGCAGTTCCTTTATTTTTTTTGCAATCTCAACTTAGACTTAAGAGGAAGCATTAGTGCACACGAGCTGAGCTAGTTTTATAGTAGCACTTCGCATCACCACTTTAAATTAATGCCATAGTTTCATGGAATATCAACTGTTATGGAATTGCTTGAAGAAATAATTAACAAATACTGCTCTGTTCACTCATCCATTTTCCACATCGACCTTTCATTTTTTGGTTAAGCCATGCTGTCAGTCACCCTTCTCTGCTTTAATGCGCGCTCTGCAGCTGCACTGACTGGAAGCGCTGGCTAAAAACAATTGATTTGATTGGCGCTTAACTGAGGTAAGCTAATGCTGTAATAACTTGAGTGCACTGTGTCTGACCGACCAAACAAAATTTCCCATTTTAAGTAAACTTTTTTTAATGAATTTATGAGAACTTGGTCACAGATCCGGACAGAACCACCTCATAAACCAGCTGCTGACCGCAGTCCACCATTAGGTGATGGCTGCTATATATAGTTTTTGTACACTCTTGTACATTTGACATCTATATCAGCAATAAGAAGCAACAGCAGTTTGACGTAGGTATCAAAAATACAAGGCTACATTTTGAAAGTTTGATTAAATTTAACTATGAGCTGGTTCTCAAAGTTTTTACTACCCAACCTCACACGTTTTGGGGTGAACAGGTGCCCAGCACCTAAACAGGTGCTCACATGCTGCAGAAGCAGGCAAGATTTTGTTCAGGTTTTTCACCACAGAAAATGAGTGAAGCAACCCCATCTCTTCAAGCACAAGCCGAGTACCACTCACCCATTGCTCTGTTGTTCAGCACTTAGATAATGTTTTAAGAGAGAAATAAAAAAAATTCAGAGGAGGGCTAATAATTTTCTCTCAACAGTACATAATATGTATATTACATGTATTATATCTGAACCAATAATACGCTGACATAAAAGGTTGATACCTTACGCAAAATCTGTGCACCCATGGGATGAAAATCTAGCTGTTGTGATTGATTAAAACATGTTAAACTTTCACTTCAGCTGTCGCTTACACTTGTGCAGCAGTAACGTTAATAGGCCCTACATAAAATATGTGCAATGCACATATATTTTTAAAAGTCTATGTGTTCTTAATTACGGGAGAAAAAAGCCATAGCAACAAGCACATTTAACACATTTACATAGACATAACTTCACATCATCATAGAAACAGGAGAAGTAGAAGATAGATTCAGTCACAAGCAGGAGACATCCGGAACAGCACTATGAGAGCGCTTGGGGTGAAGCACAGACGGCGGTAGTGTTCTTGAGGAGTTCAGAGCTTCTTGTTATCTTGTTCTCCGAGAGAAGTTGTTTTGACTTCAGCAGCAGCCTAGCCAAGGCTGCCCTGGAGCAATGGGGGAGCCGAAAGAAGATTGAATTTGAATTTGGGAATGTTCATAATGTCCATCACTGGCCTCCATTTTGGTCAAAATCTGAAGCACGGCTGCCAGTGTCCTCTGGTTCTTGTCCATCCTGTGGTATATACACAATGTCTGATTACTGATGGCTCTGCCTATCGCCGTTCAAACCAGCCGGTCAGCTTTTAGGGGTTTTTAACAATCGCTGATACTCCAGGGCTTAACATACACCGTTTGCAGAGTTATTAGGCAAATAAGTTTTTTGACCACATCATCATTTTTATGCATGTTGTCTTACTCCAAACTGTATAGGCTCGAAACCCTACTACCAATTAAGCATATTAGGTGATGTGCATCTGTGTAATGAGAAGGGGTGTGGTCTAATGACATCAACACCCTATATCAGGTGTGCATAATTATTAGGCAACTTCCTTTCCTTTGGCAAAATGGGTCAAAAGAAGGATTTGACAGGTTTCGAAAAATCAAAAATAGTGAGATGTCTTGCATAGGGATGCAGCAGCCTTGAAATTGCCATGTTTTAAAGCGGGATCACAGAACAATCAAGCGTTTCATGGCAAATAGCCAACAGGGTCGCAAGAAGCGCGCTAAAAGAAGAAGGCGCTAAGCAACTTCCCAAAAACTGAGGAAAATCAAGCGTGAAGCTGCCAAGATGCCATTTGCCAATAGTTCAGCCATATTTAAGAGCTCCGACGTTACTGGAGTGTCAAAAAGCACAAAGTGTGCTTGGTCAAGGTAAGGAAGGCTGAAAAACGAACACCACTGAACAAGAGAAACAAGATAAAACATCAAGACTGGGCCAAGAAATATCTCAAGACTGATTTTTCTAAGGTTTTATGGACTGATGAAATGAGAGTGAGTCTTGATGGGCCAGAAGGATGGACCCGTGGCTGGATCGGTAAAGGGCAGAGAGCTCCACTCTGATTCTGGCGCCAGCAAGGTGGAGGTGGGGGTACTTACTGGTATGGGCTGGTATCATCAAAGATGAGCTTGTGGGACCTTTTCAGATTGAGTCAAACTCAACTCCCAGTCCTACTGCCAGTTCCTGGAAGACACCTTCTTCAAGCAGTGGTACAAGAAGAACTTTGCATCTTTCAAGAAAAACATGATTTTCATGCAGGACAATGCTCCATCACACGCATTCAAGTACTCCACAGCGTGGCTGGCAAGAAAGGGTCTAAAAGAAGAAAAACGAATGACATGGCCTCCTTGTTCACCTGATCTGAACCCCATAGAGAACCTGTGGTCCATCATCAAATGTGAGATTTACAAGGAGGGAAACCAGTACACCTCTCTGAACAGTGTCTGGGAGGCTGTGGTTGCTGCTGCACGCGATGTTGATAGTGAACAGATCAAAACACTGACAGAATCCATGGATGGAAGGCTTTTGAGTGTCCTTGCAAAGAAAGGTGGCTATATTGGTCTCTGATTTGTTTGTTTTGTTTTTGAATGTCAGAAATGTGTGTTTGTAAATGTTGAGATGTTATATTAGTTTGCCTGGCAAAAATAAATAGGTGAGATGGGTATATATTAGTTTTTTATTATTTTGCCTAAAAATTCTGCACAGCAATAGTTACCTTCACACACAGATATCCTCCTAAGATAGTCAAAACTAAAAAAGCCCCACTCCAACTTCCAAAAATATTCAGCTTCGATATTTATGTGTATTTTGGGTTGATTGAGAATATAATAGTTGCTCAATGATAAAATTTATCTAAAACAATATAACTTGCCTAATAACTCTACACACAGTGTAATCCCATCAGCAGAAACCCTGTGATCAGAGCTCCAAATAAGTTGATATCCTCAATGTCCTCCAGGCACAGGCACACGACGCGCCACTTCTTTCATTCGCCCATCGTGTAGCCAGCTGCAAACGTTCCCTCAGGGCAGGTGAGTTCCCCAGAACCCGAGCTTCTCGTTGGGAAGATGGTGTCAATTGCATTCAGAGACCAGCTGATCAGATCCATATTTCCTCGTTTAGGGAGGAGGTTTGCATTTATTGCAGATTTAACATATAAAACTTACCAGTACCTTGATGTGTTTCTTCAAATTAGATGTAGAATTCTTGAAGGCTGATACAGCATTTTAATTTGTCTGGACAGGCAAAGTTTGCATGCCATGATGACACAGTGTCCCTTCTTTTTCTTCATTTGAAAAATCTCTTTCAGGTACGTCCATGGATGTTGAACTTTTGATTTTTTTGCTGACGCATGGTAAATCATTCTCAACTCCCACTTCCTTCTCTATGACTAAGCAAACCCTGGTGCTAGAGACAGGTGTGTTGACATCAGGCGTAGTGTATTTTATATGTTATTTTGATTGGATAGTGTAGGTGCCAATTATATAGATAAATATAAACTAATACAAAAGTTAAAAAAGTTGAAAATAGTGCACTTAAAGTAACGTTACTAAAATGTACTCAAGTAAAAGTAAAATTAGAAAAAATACTCAATTACTGTAACGTGAGTATTTGTAATTCATTGCTTTACACTCCTGGCAACAAAAACATGGGTGCACCGGCAGGAATTGAAGGGCAAGCAAGGCTGCCTATTAAACTCTGATGGGACGTAATGAGTGGCGAGTGTAGATAGTAGAACTGTTTGAGGGGTTGGATATAGTTGGAATGTTTTCTTGGGGACAAGAAGTAGTTGAGTGGTTCACAGATCTACACACTGCGCATGAAGTAACTTTACAGCTGAGTTGAACAAAACAGTCTACATCTTGCTTTCACTATGCCGAAAAAAGAAATGTTACTGCAGAAGTTTAATGTTGTGATGTCTTAACGTTTGGCATGTATTATATCATCATCTTTGGCCAACATAAACAAATAAAGATATTATTGATATTTGCACTGCAGGCAGAGCATTTAACTTCAACCAGGCGACACCATTCCCATAATAAGTTAAGCACTCACTGTAAAACGAAAGCTAACAAAGTCTTTCTTTGACTGCACGGACTGGAGTGTTTTTGAATCTGCTGCCTCAAACCTGGATGTACTTACTGACTCTGTCTAATCATATGTTTCTGTGAGGACATGTGCATTACCACCCGGACTTATTTGACATTCAATAATGATAAACCATGGTTCTCTAGAAAACTCAGACAGCTTCGAAAGGTCAAACAAGATGCCTTCAGGAGTGAAGATCGTATTCAGTACAATCAGTCGAGGAACACAGTGAATAAGTAGATCAGAGCAGCTAAAAGGAGCTACTCCAGGAAGCTGGAGAACCATTTCTCGGCTAACGACCCTGCATCAGTGTGGAGAGACCTGAAGACCAAACTTTGGAGTACAAGCTTAATGAGTTCTACAGCAGATTTGAAACCCACAGTCTGACATCCTTCAGCCGCTCTGATGACTCTGATCCACCAGGGAAAATCCTCAACAACTGAAGCCCCCCACCCCAGCACTTCAGATCAGCGAGGTTGATGTGGGTCAACTCTTCAGAAAGCAGAAGAGGAAGAAAACCCCAGGTCCTGGAGGGGTCTCACAAGCATGCCTTAGAACCTGTGCTGACCAGCTGGCACCCATCTACACAAACATCTTCAACAGATCATTGGAGAAGTTCCTGCATGCTTCAAGTGCTCCACGATATCCTCATTCCCAAGAAGCCAAAAATCACAGGACTCAATGACTACAGACCAGGGGCTCTCACATCCGTGGTCATGAAGACATTTGAAAGACTGGTGTTGGCTTACCTGAAGGACATAACTGATCCCCTACCGGACCCCTTTCAGTTTGCCTACCGATCTAATCAAAATCAAAATGCAGTCAACATTGGGCTGCACTACACCCTGCAACATCTGAAAAAACCAGGGACTTATGTGAGGATCTTTTTTGTGGACTTTTTTGTGGCAGCTCAGCGTTCAACATCATCATCCAATTACTTCTGTGGAATATACTCCACCAGATCTCAATTCCTGACTATCTGTGAGTGGATCACCAGCTTCCTGACTGGTAGACAGCAGCTAGTGTGGATGGGGACATTTACTTCCGACACCCACACCCTCATCTGGTGCCCTCCAGGGGTGTATTTTCTCCACGCTACTCTTCTCCCTCTACAACAATGCACCTCCCTCTGCACCTCCCAAGACTCCTCGGTGAAGCTCCTGAAGTTTGCAGACGACACCACTGTCATCGGTCTCACCCAGAATGTTGAGGAGTCTGCATCCAGACAGAAAGTGGGGTGGCTGGCTCTCTGCTGTAGCAAGAACTTAACATGCTGAAAACAGTGGAGATGGTAGTGGACTCAGGAGAAGCGTCCGCTCACTCACATCTCACAATCATGAGCAGCACTGTGACACCAGTGGAGTCATTCAGATTCCTGGAAACCACCATCTCACAGAACCTTAAGCAGAGTGCCCCTATCGACTCCATTGCAAAGAAGGCCCAGCCAAGGCTGTACTTCATTTGCCAGCTGAAGACATTCAACTTCCTCACCCAGGCAACTCCTCACCCAGGCAACCATCTCTTTCAGCTCTTACCCTCCGGCCGGCGCTTCAGAGCCCCAGACACCAGGACAGTCTGGCACAAACACAGCTTCTGTGTACACTCAGGCCATTCAGCTCCTGAACCCTTAACCTTCCCCAACACTCCCATATATATCCTCTAAATATTTCACTAAGCAACAGGACTATGATGTGCACATTTCCAGTTGCTCCACATTCTGTTGCTGCACTTTACTTTTACTTTACACTTTGGTCTGCACATTACCTCCAAAGCACGTCTCTTTAGCACCTTGGACTTCTACAGTTATAGTTCTATTACTTTATTTTTACTACCTCTGTTTCTAGAGTATTACTATATTTCATTTACTTTTAACTTGACCAATTTACTTATATAACCTGTTACTTTGCAACATTATTGCATCGTTTTTTTGTACCAACACTGGAGAGTACCCCTGTACAACAGTAAATTCCTTCTGTGTGTGTGCACATGCACACTTGCCTTTAAAGATTCTGATTTTATCTGATTCACAACAAACTCTTTAATGTAACTTTAAGGTAGTAACATAAATGAAATCAGGCGAATGTCAATGTAAAGCTCATGTTTTCCTTTTAATGAATAACAGCTGTTTGTGACTAACATCATTCAAGGATACATATAGAGAATAAACACCTCCCAGCCAATCTAGTATTCAGACAGCCCACAGGATAAAAGGAATTAATGAGTTCATGAAGAAACTGGACTGGAGAAATTATATAACCCTTAATGGACCCAGCTTGGAGATTTCTGGTAATATGAAGGAATGGGATGAATGAGGAGATTGTTATGAGAAAAGTCTGGGAAAGGGATGTTTTGGGACATAAGGCACAAGGGCCTATGACTTGGTTCATGTATTTTAAGGATAAATACAAAGAGGATTTCAGGGGATGATTCAAGGGAATATAAGCTCTGAAAAGGGAGGAACTGAAGTCAGTTTCTTGTCTGCTTGAGGAGCTAACGTTTTTGGTGCAGGAGGGTCGAAGGAGTATTTCAGAAGTGACTAAAAGGATCCTCTCAATTTATTTTTGGAGAGAACAAACTGGAATTACAGTGATACTTACAAATTCTTGAAGTTTATGGGTCCAAAGGTTTTCTCATAAGTTGGGATACCAAACTCTGAAAACATCTTTGCTTTGTATGTGTTCAGCTGGGATGGCTTCAGGAGGGGAGACAATTAAAATCATAAAGTACATGGAGGATGCGGGGTACATGTAATTATTTGACAATATCCAGTGTACAGCTTGAGAGAGCATGACGAAGATTTTTGGGCTACTTTTTCATAGTCAATCAGTTGCAAAGTAGAACTTCTCTCCAGTTAATTTCAAGAAGATGCCAAACTGGGATCGATGGGCATGATATTGAAAGCTGCTGTTATGTTGGATTTGGCAATTCAGGCTCCTTTCCCCGCGATTTTTATTAAATCAGTGGCTTGGTCGATATTATGATATTTGGGGAAATATTCATTGATTGGGATCATGCTGTTAATGCTAAGAATATTAACAGAAGAGGGGGAGATAAATTGATTATAAGCCGTTTCTTCCCAGAGAAATTCCTTGGGGCCTCACCCATAGGGCTAATCCTGAAAGTGGGATTTGTCGAACGGACATATCATGAATGCCTTTTTTTATTAAGTCATCGATGATGTTGGGCTTGGCGTTGGCTGACTGGAGGTTATCACAGATGAAACTGTGTGAGATTTTTGTTGTGATACCGAGTTGAAACCTTGTTAGAGGTTGTTCTGAAGGAATTCACAAACTCTTGTGAGGGTGGTTGGTTAGCTTGTTTACAAGCTGAGGAATAATTACAGGAGTCATTGCACAATCTTTGTATTTACAGCTTTATGCACTGGACATACTGAAAAAGGATGGGGTCCTTCATGAAAACAACAAATGTGTACCACTTTTTAAGCCATTTTGGCTTAGTTCACTTATGATTAAGAGCTAAACATGTTTGGGTGTCTATGTAGAGCAGCTGAGGTGGAACAGGGGAGGGCTGGTTAAAGAGCAGATATGGAGTGTAGCTGGTGAAATGTTGGCAGTTTTTTTGCTGCACACATTCTAGGTTGAGAGGTGACATAAGGGCTGCAGTGTTGTGGTTTAGGGATCTGCAGATGGCATAAGACATGTTACGGCATCCCAGGAACGCTTGGTTAT
The DNA here is from genome assembly GCA_900490495.1 of Danionella dracula. NCBI lineage: Eukaryota > Metazoa > Chordata > Actinopteri > Cypriniformes > Danionidae > Danionella > Danionella dracula. Next base: position 1,934,374 of record UELW01000056.1, read on the forward strand.
GGGGGTTTGTGTCTAGTGCCCCCAATATGCACACTGATTCCACTGAACTACACTGTTATCACATTTAGCTGAACATCCTGTGATAATTGTAAAAGTAATTGCCCCCAAAAGACAACGTGTCTTCTGTTTTTACAGCATGATAGTCATTAAGTTCGTGACTCCTTTGGGGGAAGACGTTTTCAGTATATCTGGAAAAAGAAAGCGAGAATTGTGGAAATGACAAAATGCAGGAAGGACTTGTATTTTTTTTTTAAATGATTGAAATTTCTCTACAGATGATTGCCTTTTTGCTTCTAGATGTGGAGACAAGGAGTGTAGGGTTGCCAGGTTCACATCCGCCCCCTGTCAGAATCTGGACTAGGATGTTGGGTGCCAGTTTTTAGTGGCATGACGTCACCATGGATTTCTGGGACTGCTAAATAGACTCAAAGTGGGTGCAGCCAGCAAACAGAGGCAGGACATGGCCCTAGTGAAGAAGTCTGATTGGCTGAATGTTTACAATTTTTACATGTCATCAACAACAATTTTAAAATAATCAGTCATTTTAAGAACCCCAAGTGTTAATGAAGATCAAAACTGCTGATCATAAATTACTGTAAAGAGCTGCTGGTTCGGGTGGCAGCTGAGCTGTGCTAACTGAGCTAAACTAATTGGACAGCTAGCTAGTCTGGCGGGGCACCAGGCGTCTACCTATTTGTTGGCGATCCCTGTGTCCCATACACCGCTCAACCTCAGGGAACTCTTAGCTTTGACGAGAGCTGTTACCGCTCGTGGATCTTAAAAAAACTTTCAAGAAGCAATAGCTCTGAGTTGATGTGCCCAAATAGCTGATTCATTCAAAAAGAATCGACGAGAACAGCCATGCCTCCAGCAAGTCACGTCGCAGTTACCCAATCTGACACAGCACATCGGTTACACATCTAAAGCAGGATTTACTCAGATACGCACATACATAACATGGTGGCTGACACCGACCAGACGATTTGCACCTAGTGCATAGTTGACGGTGAGTCCGCACACAAACACATATACATTACAAATAGAATCTGTGGCAACATATGCAAACGTAAAACAATACTTAAACGTGGCACAAACACACAATGGCCAAGAAATACCCATTTTTGTGCAGCAATAGTGCTACCCACAATGGACAGTGGTGATTTAGATTAACCCTGCCATAGAGATTGGATCGTCCACTGCTCTATTAGAAATACAAAGCGAGTGGAATGATACGACGCTTAGGAGTTTGCCAGAGACACCTTTCGGGGTGGTGAGGAAAAAGATTTGCCCCTGGGTGAGAAAGATCTCTTAACAAGTCTTGAGTGTTTCTAGTGACTTGGGATCCTAGGCAGGCGTTCCAGGGTTGCAGAACAGAGACATTCGAGTCATTATGGTTAGTGAATGAGGCTGAAAGGTTGCTGAATGCTTGCCAATTGAATGTCTGAGGGATACAGTAGCCTGATGGCTTATACATGGAGGATAAGGAGATTAATTTAGGGCACTGCCCCTTTATCTTTTGTGAACTCTTAAAACTAGCCTAGTGACATTTTGCTAAATACATTTCTCAACAGTTCTATCGATTAGTTTGGTCACCTGGCAAAGTGAAAGATTTAGCATTTACCTTATACTTTTTTGTATATGGTGCATGTGGTGCCTATTTATTAACATTATATGAATTTGTTTATGTGTGTCAGGGACAGAAAAGTGGTGGAGCAGTTTGATCCCCGCCAGGTCCATTCTGTCGTTGTGGCCCTGGGCAAGACACTTCACCCACATTTCACTGTATTGATGTGTTTGACTGGTTGGGTGTGTTTGGTGGGGGTCAGGAGGTCGTAGGCGTGGAATTTCCCAGGACAGATGAGGGCTACCAAGATAGTTTACCAGCACCCGTGTGTGAATCTGGAGTGAATGAACAATGCTCTGAACATTGAAAAGCATCTTTGAGAGTTTGGAAAAGTGCTATATAAATTAAAATACATTATTATTATTAATATGTTTCCTTGAGACTTCACATTTACATTTATGCATTTGACAGATGCTTTTGTCCAAAGCAACTTACATTAGGGGAGAGACAATATGCAATTTGTTACACCGTCAAAGTCTAACCCTAACAACATTTAAATGAGTCACTGCCACTGTGGTTCTGTTAACCTCACCATCTACACTCCACTACTGCCCTTTTGACTTTATATAACATGGAAGTAGTGCATGACATCATTCATAGGTTTTAGCAGAAGGAAATGACACTTGGAGTTGACTAAGCATCCCAACTTGAAAGTCAGAAATGGGAAAAATAGGCACAATTTGATTGGTCGGGAATTACAAGAACGGAACTTCAGTGCAGGTGACTGTATCTCACTTGAGCAGTCTCAACTTTATATCTTAATATAACAAAATATTGATGAAAAAATACCCCCTCAGAATTGTCACGAGGGGCAAAATTTGTGAATTAGTGAATCTAAAAATATCTTACGATCTGTCATTAGACCGCAGATGTTTCAGATGTAAAAAAACTTTTTAACATGAGTGTCCACTGGAATCTGCTCACTTCTAGAGTGGGCTCTCAACTGCAGGGGCCTCCACTAGCCAGTGGGCATACAAAGAGTTGATCAGAGCTTCAAAGGTTCCGGGTCCTTTCTACATAGATCCTCAGTGGTCGAACTGGGTGATTGAGACCAGGGGTTGGTGCTGCCTCCTCTCTGGGCAGAGCTTGGAGGTTCACTAACTGAGTTTTGAAAGGAGTGGGAGGAACCTTGGGCACATATCCAGGCCTGGGCTTAAGATTAACATGAGTATTACCAGGTCCGAACTTTGAGCAGGTCTCGTCGACAGAGAATGCCTGCCGATCCACCACCCTCTTAATCGAGGCTAACGCAACCAGGAGCACTGCCTTAATTGACAGAAATTTAAGCTCTCACTGAAGCAAGTAGCTTGAATGGAGAACCTTGAAGTCCTCTAAGGACAATGGAAAGGTCCCAGGAGGGACGAAGGACTGCCTAGAGGGTCTAACCCTTCTGCCCCCTCTGAGGAATCTGACCATTAACTCGTCCCAACCTGTTGCCTTCAACCAGAAGGTGATAGGCAGAAATCGTGGCGATGTAAACCTTCAGGGTAGATGGAAACAGTCCACGATCCAGACCCTCTTGAAGGAAGGTTAGCATGAGTTCATTGGGGCAGCTGCTTAGGTCTACTTGGCGAGATTGACCAGTCGACGAACCGACCCCACTTGCCGTCATAACAGGCCATAGTAGAGGGAGCTGTGGCATGACACAATGTTTGAACCACAGAGTGTGGCCTCCGCGGCTTGATGTGCCAGACATGGAGATTACAGAGGTCTGGGCGCGGATGCTTGTGCTTACATCCCTAGGTCTGACCGCAGAGGAACTGGCCAGAGAGGGAGTGTCACTATGGAGCAGAGTTCTACGAACCAAGGTCGATTGGACCAATAAGGTGCCACCACTAGGACCTCTGCCTCATCCTCCCTGATCTCACACTGAGGGGTGCAAGGAGGCTCACTGGAGGAATATGCATATGCGCGTTTCTTCCTGTGCAAGCAATAGGCCAGCGCATCTATCCCGAGAGGAGCCTGGAACAGAGCGTAGAACAGCCGGCACTGAGCATTCTCTGGTGTGGCGAACAGGTCTATACCTGCTATATGAAAGCGTTCCCAGATCTCCTGGACTGCCAGGGGATGGATTCACTATTATCCTGACCGGGATTCCCACTGCGCATCCCCTGTCTGATTCAACCTGCCGGGGATATGGACTGCAACTAGGGACAGACCCCAATGCTGACTCCAGAGGAGCAGTCTGCGGGCGAGAGCCGACAAACGGGGTGAACATATCCCTCCTTGTCCATTGATATCAACGCTGTGTTGTCCTTCCTGACTAACACGTGATGTTCACCTGTAGTGTTTTACTGCTACGAACACTACACATAGCTCCAGGAAGCGTGTTTCTCTGTCAAAAACCCTAAGATTTTCTGATTCCGGAATACAGCACCCCACCTGGTCTTTGAAGCGTCGGTAGTTACTACTACACTCCTGGCAGGTCCTCCCAGGGGGACACTGGCACGGAGGAACCAAACATCTTTCCAAAGACGCACAGAGAGGCGGCAACGAAGTCCTGGACAGGACTGCTCCTCGGTTGACCCCTTGTAGCCGCTCTTGGTTGCCGACTCCAATGTGGGGGCTGATGATCAGTGGAGGACTTAGGAGGTTTTCTCCAGCGTCAAGCAGGCGGTGGGGGCGCCGACCTAGAAGGGGCTCTGCCACGTCTCTTACTACACGACATTATTAATTCTCCCAGACCCTCTGTCTGCTTCCTGATCATAGAGACTCGCGACGTAAAGCCATCTATGACATCTTGTGGGAGCATCTCAGCCTGGGTCAACCAAAGATGGCTGTTGTAGAATATTAATGTAAACATCATGTGGCCAAGTGAGCTAGCCGCAACTTTCGTCACCTTGAGCGCGAAGTTGGTAGCCGCCCTCAAATCCTCTGTAAGCCCTGGGCCACAACTTCCCTCCTGCATATCTTTCAGGGCCTTGGCTTGGAACACCTGAAAGACAGCCATGGCATGCAGGGCAGCGGCAGTTTGGCCCGCAGCAGCGTAAGCCCTCAAAGGCAGGTCCAATGACATGCTTAGCTGGGTGATGGAGGCCTCGGCTATTCACACCAGGCGGCAGGGTTACCCGGGCATAAGTGCACCGTCAGCAACTGTTCTACCTGCTCTACTATGCCGTCAAGGGGAACGAGAGTGGGGAGACTGTCCAACCTTGCTTTCAGAGGTGCCTTCTATTTTGTGACACATTACTTTATGTAAGATAATACAATATTTCAAGGCGCACAACAGGTCAATTACCCTCATCTAACACAAGACAATTAAACTTTAAGTCAGTATTCCAACGCACTTCCAGGAAGAACATGATCGGAGGCGCCCAGCCTTAACTACTCTACCGGACAGAAGTGTGCATTCCACACAGTCTGTTCCCTAAATCGCTGCCTCAGCATGTCTATGCCCAAGATAACCAAGGTAATGATTGTGGGTATCCGTCAATGCGATCGATCCATCATACCCAACAGACTTGTATGGTCGGGACATGTTTGGAACACGCTACAAACAGTTGACCGCAAACAAGTGCTCTGCTAGAAAAAAGGAGTCTTACTTGTTGGTGGAAGGCAGTGAAAGAGCTGAAGTCTGGGGCGTGCAGCAGTTCCATCCTCTGGTTGGTTGCCAACCTCGCTGGTTGCCGTCGACTCACCAGATCTTCAAATTAATTCACACCAGGTATAATCTTTCACTGAGTCACTTGGTTGAGAGTAGGCTCCAGCAAAATAACAGGAAGAGCATCATGTTTGCTTCCGCTTTATGTGGGACAACATGATCATGAGCGCGTTTGCTGATTGGCATTTAGAAATAGTATGTAGAGAGTAGAGGGCTCTAAGCGGAGCTTCCCATAGTCGTCATCAACATAAGTTGTACTGACCAACTGATGGGGAACCCCATTTATATGCACAGGCGTTCTCTGTCTGCATGCATGATGTCAGTTTGCAGCGAAAATGGTCTTGATTTGTCACCATTGACTCGAGAAGCAGCAAACTCTCGAGCAGCAGCTGCTTCAACATCTCATGAGACTTGCTAATGTCAAAAATAGCTTGAGTTTACATTTATTTCCATGATACTAGTAATGGGAGAACGCAGCTAAAATGTAACCAAGATGTAACTCAGATGTAACTAAATAAAAGTACAGAATATTGACTTGAGTAATAAAGCTATACATTTTTAAAAGAACTTAAAAAGTACTAGTTACCTTAAAAATGTACTCAAGTGAATGTTACTAAGCAAATGTAACTAGTTACTACCCACCTCTGATTTCCAAATATGAATAAGGCTTGGATACAATCTCAAAATATCCATACCCATATTTTTTTTGTTTTCGCCATTATATATTATAGATTATATATATTATAGATTAGATAGGATTGGAGTCACATATGAGCAAAGAAAAATGGATCACAGTTGACTGGATTTGTAAACGAGGACTATGACCCCAGAATAAAACTCATCATTCACACAATAATGTCTTCAAACAGACACACTCATTTATAGATATATACTTTAATAATTCTCTCTGTCAAAATAAAATTACAAAATAATTTCAACCTTAAATGGCACCTCCCGCATCTCTAATTAAAGTCAATAAAATCCTTTGTCATACAGCAATCATATTTTCATGACTTCTCAACTGAGAAGAATGTTATCGTATACTATAATAAATAAGAGCTATGTAACTGTTAGTCATAATGGTAAAAAACGGATCAATACAAAGCTAAGTTTCAGTTGTAGCATACTGTACAATATTCCAAGTAGATTTAGGTCAGTATTCCGGCCACTGGATGTCACTATTCATCAGTTCTCAAAGCGGTCTCTTCTTTGAAAGTGGGTCAGTAGAAATCTCTTGTTCCAACACCATCATAACAGAACCAATTCCACTAAGAAAATGACTATAATCACTTATTCTACAGTTTTTCCGTTTGAGCAGCTCTTCCATAAAACACCTGGGTTTTATGATGTCTCAGCATGGCTCTTCCCAGTACAATTCTTCAGGTAAATGGCTGTTAGTCTCCTGCAGATTTTAAAAAGTGCTGCCAGTGTCACCAGAGCCCAATTCCATTTCTATCTTGTAACCTTCCTCTTCATTTTGCAAGTAGACAGGAGCTGTGGGGATATCTCAGTTTTCTTTTTAGATGAACAGCTGGAGTTATTGTATTTGGATGAATAGCACTCGGGGTGCAGAAACTCCAGGTCCACTTTTTAGAGGAAAAGTATGAGGTAATTTCCTAAATAAGTATGCAAACAGGAATTAAATTGGAATTTATTTTGGATTTCACCATTTTTCACTTTCTAGACCATTTCTAAGATTGTAATTTTATTGACAACCAGGTCCCAAAACCCTCCCGACGAGTGTGATGAAGGAGCGGTAGCTGCCAAAATGTCTATGGAGCATTGTAATTGGACTGCTTAAATAAGAAGATTATAGGGAGCATAATGACTTAATAGTCTTAAGCAAATTAATACCCATTTATATTATGCTCAGTGTTATTGCCTGGACTGGCAACACACATTTTTTTTCTTTAGTCATGAATAATTTAAAGAAATAAAATTGAACAGACTTCCATAAATTTAGCTGCAAATTCAAAGATTCATTTATTTTGGCTCAGTATTTAACCTCTCTAAAGAGACTTCAGTGTAACAAAGGCAACAAGCGGTTTTGGTCAAAATATGTCTTCCTCCACATTCGCAGGAATGGGTTACTCACTCTGCACAAGTAACTAAAAGGGAGAAAGAGTTAGAAAAGCCTTTCCCATGGCTGTGGCAGTTTTAATAGTACCTACAACTTTTTTATTGGCCGGATCCTATCAACAGTCCTAGAAGGTCTAGGCTCAGCATCCAATGTCCTAAGTCCCATGAAACACCACTGAAAACAGCTCAGATTTTTGATGTCACTGAGCAATAAAACATTGTTTAAAATGATTGAATTGTTCACACCTTTAGTGATGGAAGTGTCTTGTCTATTTCTAATAATGCATAGGTTAAACATGAGCTAACCTAACTGTAAAACACTACCTGTAATTTCAGTTTGGCACTTTTCTTAATGAGTTGATTCTTTGTTGTTTTTAACAGTTGATGAATGAATTTTATATTTGATTTTCTAGTTTTATTTGTCTTGGCACATACATAATACAAAAAAGGTATTGATGTTTTGGTTGCCGCTAAAGGCTTCTGGACAAAAAAGCAGCATTTTCTTGGGTGTTTTTAAAAATGTTGGTATGTATTTAATGCAACGCAAATGTTAAATAAACTTGTTTTATGTGGAGTAGGCTACACTATTTTATGTAGCAATATCCCCTGTTTTCTCTAACCTCAGCAGCTCCATACAGGTAAACTAAATTATTCCGCGATTAGTAGAAATACTAATAAAATAAGATAATCCTGGTCTTTAAGTTATTTCGACAAATCTAAAGGCTCAAAAAGTGCTTTACAAGTTACAAATTCTACTATTGCTGACTACGCTACAACTTTGCACCAGAATCTTAAAAAAAAACATTTGGTACCTAAGACTGTAAAAGGTTTTTTTCCTAGGGGGAAATTGGGCATTTTTACATGGGAGGTCTAGGTATACGACTCCATTAGCTTGAATAAATAGCTTTTTCAATTCAAGAGGTAGGCGAAGTAGGAGTAAGCAAGAGAAATGGAATTGGGTTTAGGTCATAACATTCGGAACCATTTATTTTTTTAACCCTTCACTGATGCTTTACAATTCACAATGCACACCATTCCATCTGACAGAGAGCACTTTGGTTGCAAAGACGGAATTGGAGACAATGTGTTTGCGTCCATGCATCTCAACATGTCAGAGAGATTATTCTAAATTGGATACATTCTTGGTAACAGTAGACTACGTCCATCTTCTGGACTACATGAAATATGGCAGTTGTCATAGGGGTTTTGTGCAAATGTTAGCATCACCTCAGTCTTCGGGGGATACTCCGTTTTTTCAAGCCGAGCAATCATCATAGTTACAGTGCATCATGCATGTTATCGCTCAGGTTGGCATTCTTCTCACAGCCTTGAAGGAAAATTCCTGCAGTAGCGCTCTCAGCAACTGGAGCTGCTGGTGTTGGGGCTGTCCTCAGTGGGCTGAGTCAGGATGGGGGCAGAGCCGGAGCCGGAGGGGGGGTTGGCTAGAGGCAGGCTGGAAGCAGCGGGTGAGAGCGCAGAGGGCACAGTGGGGCTCAGAACCTTGGTATCTCGCTCTCGTAGCAGTTGAACGAGTGCAGCGTGCTGGGCACTGAGCGTAGCTGACAAGTGAGCAGGTAGAGCATTAAAGCCAGCCGTCAGCCTCTCCACCCGTTGCTCCAGACTTAACATCTGCCTCTCCAGATCCTCGCTGCGGTCGTTCAGCTCAGACATCAGCTCATACATGACACTCTGCATCTGAAACAAGCAGAGCAGAAGGGTGTCCACCAAGCAATCATCCACCAAAAAAAGAGCACAAAGGTATAAAATTGTGTATTTACAGAAATGTCAAACATACAATAAAATCAACTTTTGTTTCCTATTCAATATGAAGAATTGTTTTTTATGATTTGAACTATATCTCAACTAATTGTTGTTGCAACTGGTCAAATTGAGTCATAAAAAGACTATCAAATCATCAGAAAAATGGCTCAAATAAAAGTATTCCTGTATGACAAGAACCCAAAATACACAACTAAGTGAGTTTCGTTTGTTAGACATCAACCTCAAACCTTTGTGTACAGAAATGTACTCAAATCTGGTTGTCAACTACAAGAATGTATAACTTCTATAATATATTTTGTTGAAAATGATTGTTATCATTTGGTTAAATTACAATGATTAGGTTTATAAAAAAAGTAGTAAAGCTTTTAGAAGTCAAATCAAGTCAGGTTTTATTGAAAAAGCCATCATCTACCCAAAAGCCATGGCTAGCTTGTGTCTCTCAGGGGACAAAAACTCGTCTGGTCTCCCATGCTGTTTCTGGACTGTTTTACATAGACTGATAAGATAACAAATGCCCAACTCTCTCCTCAAGGGGTCATAAATACCAGAGGGGGATGTGAGATTCACGAGTTCTTAGAAAAACACATTCAAAGTTCCCAATACCTGAAGTTAAATGATCTGTAAAAACATTAATGAAATCACCATATTTTTACAATCTTGCGCCACCACATGGGTTATGCTACCACAGGCAAATCTACAGACTCTTGGGGCATGTTCTCCCCATGATCACATGGGTTTACCCCAGGTGCTCCGGTTCCCCCACAAAGTCCAAAAACATGTGCTATAAGTCAATTGGATGAACAAAAATATCCATAATGTATGAGTGTGTGTGTGAATGTTTCCTAGCAATGGGTTGCGGCTGGAAGGGCATCCGCCGCGTAAAACATATGCCGGAATAGTTGTCGGTTCATTCCACTGTGGCGACCCCGAAAGGGAAAAAGCAGACAAGATAATGGATGGATGGAAGTTTAAACTGCTTTGAAACCTGCATTACCGTATAGCTCTCAATCATTACACTTACCTATTATTAAAAACAGACATATTTAGTATCCCCTGGTGGGACTAAAAAATTTATTATCTTTTTTCACTCAAATTCACATAGACTAAATTCACCACTTGCAAACTGAACACGATCACTTCTATTAGCATTACAAATTAGCTGCTTAAAATGACGCTAAGCATTCATAGCATGAATGTTAAGCCAGCTACTAACACAACTAAACTAACACTAAAGCTGGAGACAGCTTACCTTCGCATACTAAAGGTATTTTGTCTCTATTTATTGGTATTTCCTGCTTCAGGCTAACAAATTATAAATGTTTTCAACCAGGAGTGTTTCTTGGGAATGAGAACATTGGGGGATGAATTATTATAATAGTAATTACATTTGACCACTGCATTTGGAAGAATTGCATACAATTTTTACATTTTCTGTAAAAACTCCAAAAAGAACGAAATAATCAGTAAAATAACATTTTTGTTAAGAGTATGTAAAATTTTGTGTAATAAGAATTGCACAACTATGCTTTATGCAAATATTTTTTAGGGTTTAAGTAACAACCAAAATGAGAAAGACTACACATAAATGGCTACCAAGAAATGTGCATAGTTACATTTATTGCTTTTACTTTTTAGTTTTAGTTACCTAGCTAACTTGGCTAACTAAGTGCTTCATAATCATTAGAGCTGATTAGACAACAACATATATCATGTATTTAGCTGTCAATCGTGGTAGTTTTGGACACTTTTGGTCTATCTCTGCAAAAAGACACATATATGTGCACAGAAATTACTCGTATGTGAGTTCAGTATGTTTTAGCTCGAGTGCTGTTAAAATAAAGCAGTAAAACATATTTTCTGTGTATTAGAAAGTGGAAGTGTGGTACAGCTACATTTGCAGAAAGGCTTTTATTCCCCTATTTTTTCGAACGCGAAGGAAGGAATATTCATAGTTTAAACAGCTTTGTTGCATATGTTTAACAGATTAAAATGAGGTCTCAGTCATTTATTTAGAGAGGTTTATCTTGAGGTTTTGAGTCAGCAATTCTTCCGAAATTAAATTAGTCAGAGAAGTGAAGTGTTTTAACCGCTGAGACCTGATGCTGGGACTAGTGTTGACTCAAGCTGATCATGCAATAACACTGGATCAATGTCACACAATTACAAACTATAAGATGCTTTCTGCATGTGTGTGAGGAGACATTTACTTTTGCATACCAGCAGATGGCAGTAATTCATTCCAAGAACACAACACAAGCTGAAAATGCTGGTGCCCATGTAAACAGATCTGTGTTTCCAAATCATGAACTTTGTCATTCACCACAGAGAGATTCAGTTGTGAAGATCTTATCTGAAGATGTAAATCAAATGGGCTATATGCTGGCGAGGTGATTAGCACCAGACCAACTCAGATAGGTTCCTTCTTAGAACTCAAGGAAAGGCTCTTCACTCTGCAGAGATCTTTTTACTACATGTATGTTTTTTCACATCGGGTTCTATGTTGTTCCCCACATTATAAAAATAAGAAACTGGATACTTTATTTCACCATAGTTTTTTATATAATAAGTTTGTGATTACCGGTCAGTTGAAGTCATCCCTTTCTTCATACTATTGAACTTTTCCCCATTAACTGAACTGAGATAATCATATTTCCTGATTTCAAAAGGAACTTTATAGATGTTAAGCTAACAGTATACAGTCATTCTTTTTGGTAATTCTCCTCCATAGAATTATCCAATAGAATTTTTTATTAAGCCATTAATCCCAATTAGATCTTTGTAAAGCTGCTTTGAGGCAACTGCAATAAGTTGTTATATAACTATATTTTGATTGGTTGATTGATTGATTGATTAACTGAGTAATAATGCAATTCTGTATCACAAATAATGTAACAGACCGTTTGATCTTTAATGATCATATTACGCCATGTGCAGCAAATCAACATTCTGTGTTAAGATGACTTTTGTATGACTCTATTATGCCCATGCTTGCAAACTGTAAATTGACTGGTCCAACTCTGGGGTAATTGAGCACTTTATTTAGAAAAACTCACATTGGCCAATCAGGTAAAAAAATGTAAGTTGTCAACACTAACCCTCTATTAAAAATTTTAATACAAATATGTTTTAGACTAGGAAAAGGTGCTGATGAGTCTAGACAACAATTCAGTAGCTGTTAGCAGCTAGGCTGATAGCTCTAAAGTTATCATAATATTTATCATGGAAAAAATGTATCATAGTTAGAGCTCACTTCTATGATCCTTTCCACTTTGTCAAAAGAAACCCTGTACAAATGTTTAAGACTGTTTGTGTACATTCAACCTATTTATGTCATTTACCCCTATTATTTAACACTGGACTAAACCAAAAGATTCTGTGCGAAGTTATATTTTGTGAAAAAAAGGTATAATGCATGAGCGTTGTGTGTCACTGTGAGGGAGTTGGGCCCCATGGGCCCCTACCCTTTAAAGGAGGGATTGGGACTGTGGTGCATTTGGAGATTGCAAGCTAGTCACTAAATTGTTACTTTATAGTTTTGTTGTTATTCTATTTCTCATGGCTCAAATAAACTGTTGCATGGTTTATTATGATCTGGCCATAATAAAACAAAAAATAAAAAGGTGCATTCAGGCATTAATCTTGAACTGCACATATTTTCTGTCATTCTCATGCTTCCTGTCTCTCCCCTCCCTCCTTCTCCACTGTCAGCCCCTGCTTTAACACTTGTTCAGGTTGCTAGGAGACACAGCCACGGAAACAATACAGGTCAGCATGGAAACGGTTGAACGCGTGAGATAAATTTGGCGAAGCAAAGGTATGTTTTAACCTGCATTATGTCCTGCCATCAACGTCCTTGCAAAGACTGTATATTGTGAGAATATTTTTCTGTGTGGGCATGGTAAAACTGCAGCAAAGGTAACACGATGTCATCAGAAGTGTGTGTGGGTGTCTACTATTTCCTAACAGATGTAAGAAGCGTAAGCGTGGGCCCTGACCGTGCGACCTTGTCTGTGATAAAGTTTATAGTAGCCTTACCTTTGATAAGTCCACCAGCGTATTGGCTTGATCGCTGAGCTTTCTCTGCTCCATTTTGACACTTCTCAATCTAAAAAACAGCATCAAACACACAGTGCACACCCATTAAAGCTCTTCTTAATCTCCCAAGCTATCAATTGTTAACCTCCGCTAGCTAATTAACTTAATCAGCTTGTTTTCTTTATTTGTTTGTGGCTGATGGGAATCCCTCAAGATGAATATGCAATTACGGCTTAAATCCTAAAAGCATTAGACCTAAAAGGATTTCATAAGAGTGGGATTTCTTTAAAAGGAAGGCTTTGATTTTGAAAGGAGCCCTTAAAATTAGTGGTTTGGGCCATGACAAAACAGTGACAGGAGGATTAGAGTTCTTAAAATGATGAGCGAGTGTGCTGTGGGCACCCACACAGAGATGGAGCAGAGCATTAGTATTAGCCCGGCGGGGCCAACAAAGAAAATAGAAGCAGCAAAGCCAGAGGAGTGTCTTCCAAACAATGTGGGCTTGAGTTTTAATTAGATTTTTTTTGTGATATTTGCTATGAAGTTCAAAGTGATTCACTAACAGACAGCAGAGCTCTAGTCACAGTAGTGTTACCATCTACCCAGTCAACCAGCAAAGGATTTAGAATACATTTTCTTTTATCTTAAAAGCCTAGTTGACTTCAACCTGAAATACCAGAAATAACACAATGACCCCTAGTCTGCTTAAACAATCCCCTGTTTTCCCAGGGTCTGGAAATGAGCTACTGAATGAGCCGAACAGTGGGAGTGGCTGTGAGTGAGGACATCAATTTTTGTAGGCTAAGTTGAATTTGTAGTTAGTCCAGCACTGACAGCAGAGGAAACTGTGCAGAAGGCTGCTCTGTTAGTTGCAGCCACTCTTCATAATATTAACAAATTTAAAAATGAGGAAGAACAATGTTTATTATAATGTGTTTGTCACAAAATTGTTGTGCCCATACTCCCTAAAGGGTTTGTAAAAAGTTTAGTTTAGCCACTTGCTCCATTACCCAGCCAAAAAAATGGTCACAACGTCGACATTGAGAGGACGACTAAATCCAGCCGATGCCGGACGGTCCCATCAAGGGATCAGTGGTCCACTAGTGGTCTTAACACAACATGCAGCCATCGTCCAAAAACAGTCCCGCTTGGAGTTCAGTCAGAGTTCATTTTGACCGTTTTTGACAACCGTGATTAGCATACTAACAGTCATAATTCTCAGTATGAAAATCAGACATTGTGACATGCTTAATTAATCTGTACATTTATAAAAAGGCATATCTTTTTAAAACTGTAAGCTACATACATTAATTTATTTAGTTTTATCTTCCATTTGTACACTCTTCCAAAGTTTAACTCTATGTGGTGGTAATGCACCAAAACATATTTTTGCAGAACACTAATGAGACTCCTTGTATTAACTTGTCAGTTTTTCATTGTTCAAACTGTACATCTCGTGGTAACGCAGCAAGCACATGGAAGAAAAGCCAGTCTGATTGTCACCATTTAAGACACCAATGGCTACAGTTCTCTTTGGTAAGACTAGATGTTAACTTTAATTAACTTTAATCTACAATTACCGAATAATAAACCGACTGAAACAGTTACACATATGAAGCGTTGAATAACTAGCATTAGCAGCTAACAAGTTACCATGCAAAAACGCATATAAATTGGGATTGTCAATAGAAAACTCAATTGTGTATATATATATTTATATATTTTTCCCCTTAGGTGCAGTGAAGTGGGGCCATCTTCAACACACATTAATAAAGAAAGTAACGTAAAGGTATTAGGATTGTTTCATAATTTGTTGGATAATATGTCACGTTTGTTAAAAGCTGCATTTATAACTTTATTACACCACGATCAAGCATGACTATACTACTACTAAAAACAATAGTATAAACATTGATAAGCGGTTTCTTCATGAGAGGATTCAATCAGCTCCTGATTGCACATGCTAGAGACGCGAACTTCACCTGACACGCTCATAGAAACGACGTCAGCAAAAGTTGGTTAGGAAAATAAAGTTTTATTCAGAAACTTCTGGAATTGGTTCGACATCTGTGAGACTACAGGAACCACAAAAAAAGGTGAGTTCCCATGTGTTCTCTCACATATCATCAGTCTCTTATAGTTTTATATCTCTCAGTTAACCTGCTGATAAATTCTTCAAGCAGGGTAGAAAAATAAACATTGCATTCATCAATAATTTTATTCATCTAGACAGCTGAAATGGTAAATGATGGGTCGCCTCAAGAACTACCTGCTCTGCAGCGCACCATGCATGCGGGTCGAGAACACTTTTTTCTTAATTTTTTCTTTATTATTTTCTTTTTTTTTGCTGTCCGTTGAAAACGTCGATCGGATTCGGGTCATTTATACATTGACCCATGCATCACTGCTTGCTACATTAAATGCCCATCGTTGTGGTTGTTTCCCCTCTTCATGCGAAGATGAAAGACCGATTGAAGGGGATTGAGAAATTAGGAGTTTGTGCTGGTCAGCTAGGTGTGCAACATGATGCAAAAATTATTTATTTATATTACAGTTTTGGACTGTCACTTCAGCTTGGTATTCAGGAGCCCCAGAGTCTTGGCTACAGAACGAAAAATGGAGACGAATGCTAGCCTAACGCACCTATCCGACCAGTTTTTGAGAGCACCTATAGCCAACGCATGGCCATACGGCAGGAAAGACCCCGTATATCAAGCAGCATGTTTTTAAATAATATCAAACTCTAAGTATAATTAATCCAAATGGCTGCAGGTTTCACTATAATGCACTGTACTTCAACACTGAAGCCCTAATAAAAAATAACATCTAGCATTAAAACAAGATTTTAGTAAGCTTCTTCTCACACCTCTCCAATCCAGTGCTTTGTAGTAGCATCACATGATGTGGTATCGCAAGTCAAAGTGGAATTCAGCTGAACTTTCGTCAAAGCGGAATCAGAAATCTCACAGCATAGGATAGACCTTCTGGTTTTGCAATGTCGTATAAGACCACATTCAAGTCGATGGAGTTGTTTTTATATTGATACTACATGGACTAAACTATACTGATGTACTTTGGGTCAAATTTGAATGTAGTTATCAATAGTTTAATGACTTCTTAAATTTGTCTCGCAAAGTCTACAGTTGTCGTTAACAGGCATTATAAAAATATCTTGGTTCTGCTCTGTTTGCAGTTTTGATTAGTACTCATGGAACTTCCAGAAACTGCTGCTTGGATAAGGGCAGATCCAATCGTGTTAAACTTTGGCTGAATACACACCTCCATGAAATAAACAAAGTTCAATGGCTCAGTTCAAGTCCCTCTGTATGAAATTAAATGTAATGGGAGGGACTGGTTTTACCCAGGTTAGCGTGACCACTATATTCAAAAAATTAGCTTTGAATTACTTACAATAGTTAACAAAAGTGACTGTCATTTTTGAACCCTCAGTTTGCACATCAAAACTGAATGCATACCCAAGCATGTCTGAGGTATTAATTATGTAAAAGAAGACTGTAACACTCTACTCATAAGTAGTTGTTATTTATTGTGTGCCTAATATGAAAAGTTAGCTTTTGAACGGTGTTGGACATCAATCTGTACATGAAAGCTGTGAACACAAAACTTTTCCTCATTATCAGAGAAAGAGCAAGTGAAGAAAATGATCTGATTTTATTGCAGGCAAAGTTAACAGTCTTTATGTGTGTCCCATGCACTTGAGACTTGGTGCAAGATAAGGTGAGAAAGGATGTGATGAAAGACCGATTAGTTCATTAACTAATAAGAAGTCAGACATTTCTATATCTTAATTGGAATTTTGATTATGTTTTAAGTGCAGGCACAACCCTATTTTGCTGACTGTAGTGAGAATTGACATTATAGCTTGAGTGCAGGTGCTATTACAGTAGCCATAATATGTAATCTTTTTTTAGACATTTCTAGTATGTTTTTGTGTTTTCCTTTTATCAAAAACACGTTCCAAGTTGTTTTCATATTCATGCATGCATGTCTGTGTAATCTTATATTATTTTTGTGGAAGCTCAAATCATAGCACTTCCATTATTTAAGCACATCCTGCTGACCAAACAGATAAACCACTGATGCAGCTCACCTTATTGCAGAATGAACCCTGAAGATTAACAATAGCAGACCTGCATCTGGCATATAAAAAAACTCAAAGTTAAACATTGATAATTTGCTAAAATCTGATTGACAGGGGGGTTTGTTTGAGAAGGAACATGTTCTTCAGGAATCTTCTAGTTTTTTAATATTTGAGCTGGATGAGCCAAGTTGCAAACTTGACTCAAATCTAATTGAGAATTGAAGGCAGAAAATTCATTCAATCATCACCATCTAATGATGAAAATGATCTAGAGATTAGAAAATCTGCCGGGTTGTTGTTCTCACTGGTGAATGGCTTGTAGGAACTTCCTCTGGTGCTTGCGGACCCGGGAGTGGTCGATTTTCTTCATCAGTTTGGTGTGCTTGTAAATCAGCCAAGTCTCTCGCAGAACATTTGCTGCAGCGTTCTTTATCTGAGGAGAAACATCACCATAACAACAATATTAGTCAAAGGAAAAGCGCCAAAGGAGAGAGACAAGTACAAATCCTGCTCTCCCAATACAATCCAACAACCCAATAAGCATTTGCCAAATGAATGGTCCTCTTGGGAGGCGCTCTGACAACTATCAGACACTAACTCTGTCATCTGTTTCTACCCTGAGATCAGCGATATGCAGAAAGCTGCTATGAAATCCTGAGGTCGATGCACAATCTATCAAAACGATGATGTAATTATTGATAAAACAGAGAAAGCAAACTCATGGTTAAGACTTCAAAAGGTAAAATAAAGGATTTTTAATGGAAGAATATGTTAGATGTTTGATGGTTTATTTTGGCAGATACAAATGATGTTTCTTGAGGGTTCTTAAAGATACACTGTTTTTTTATTTTCTTTGTTTTCTTCCTGGAGGTGTTACACGATTGGATATGCCCTTATCCAATCGCTAATAGCCATGAAGGCAAGGCAAGGCAAGTTTATTTGTATAGCACATTTCGTACACAGGGTAATTCAAAGTGCTTTACATTGGAAATAAAGAGTAAAAAGAAAGATTTAATAAAATCAAGCAAAAAAAGTCAAACAAAATCAAATTGATTAAAAACTGAAAATTAAAAACATTACATGGTTTCACCAGCGAATTTCCCTTTAAATGCGATTATCTAATTTTCTTCCACTTTTATCAGCAGTGTATAATACCCTTATTATTACGTGTGATCTTCTGTAGGATAGTTAACTCAAATTTAATCAAGTACAGGACACCATTCCTTACAGGATAACCGGTTTCCTTACAATTTTTTATCACAACTGCGTGATCTTCTGTAGAATGGCTTACTCAAATTTAATCAAGTATAGGACACCACTCTCACAGGATAACCAGTTCCTAATTTCTTATCATCTACAATTTCCTATCACAACATGAAGTAGAAAACAATACAAAATACTGTGATAACTATACAGATCAAATTATTTGAAAGTTATTGTATTACTTTTACTGTTGGTGCTTTTTTCACTGTTTCACTTTAAAATTGATTGCTTACTGTGTTTTCATTCTATGGGACAGTTCATCATGATATGTTGTTTCTTGTTTGATTCCTTTATACATATTCAGTTTTATGGCCTTGAAATAATATGTATTAAGTTTAAATGGCTTAACTTGCCAATATGTTTATTTTAATAAAGTTGAACTAGGAGGCCCCCATATGGCAAAGGGCCCATATATCACAATGTTGACATCAATAAAACCTTTCACACAATCTCGAGCTGCCATTAGGTGGAGCAGGTGCTTAGCAAAAGCTTGAGAACAACCAGATAGTTTAAAGTTTTTTTGAGCCGTTTACGGGAGGGATTGTAGGATACAAGATTAAGGGGGGCTCAGTCCCGAAAAAAACAAATCAATGTATCATTTTTTTAACTTGTGATAAACTTAACTTATTAAATACATTTATGTCTGATAGATGTTTTTCATATATATAGTGGGTAGCACGGTCGTTTCACAGTAAAAAGGTCGCTGGTTTGAGCCTCAACTGGGTCAGTTGGCACAGCTCTGACAGCTTAGGTTCCCCATCAGTCGGTCACAAATGAGTTATGTCAGGGAAGGCTATGGGTAGCTCTGCAAGGAGTGCTCTACACTCTCCACATTATTTCTAAATGCCAATCGCCGAAAGCACTACTGATTGTCACGTGATCACGTCGTCACGCATAATGCGAACATAAGTGTGATGCTCTTTCTGTTTTTTGCTGGAGCCTACTCTCGACACGCGAGCGACTGAAATGAAAGACAACCTTGGAGACAGTTGATTACCCATGTGGATTGTTGGATATCTGGTGAGTCGACGGTAACCAGCGAGGTTTTTCGGACAAATCCAGAGGCTGGAACTGCTGCACGCCCCAGACTTCAGCTCTTTCACTGCCTTCCACCAACAAATAAGACTCCTTTTCTTAGTAGAGCACTTGTTTTGCCGGTCGACTGTTTGTATTTGTTTGCATTGACCAATAGTCACGATCATTGCCTCCGTTGTCTTGGGCGTAGACATGCTGAGGCAGTGATTGAGGGATCAGTTTTTGTGGATTGCACACTTCTGTCCGGCAACGCACTTAAGCCGACGTTGGCATATTTTCAGTCCACCACTAGAGACTTTGTAGCTTCCGCCCGCAAGGGTCCACGAGTCCATGTCTCCGGCGTCCAGAGGAGTCTACCAGGGTCGCTAAATGAAACCTTATGTGTATTAAACTGCTGGAAGTTCTAAGTCCAGCGTTCAGGGTGCCGAGTACAGCCTCAGCGCGTCTCCCTTCAGCTCTAAGATTGATGCTCCCTCCTTTGGTATGAGTCGGTATACGAGATATTTTGTCCAATTGCCCATTAAAAATTAATTCAATACTTAAAGCCAGGGCGGAGGAGAGTGAGCTCGGTGCCAGATTTACTCATTTAAAAATTCATTTAGATACTTGATGCTTTTAACTGAAGGCTTTTATGTTTTCTATGACTGATCAATGTACAAAATGCAGTCTGTTTGGACCTCAAATGAGCAGATATTGATATTGCATTTTGATATGACTCATCCATCACTCACCAGCAGTCTCATAAGCTGTATCTGCAATAGACCCCTTAAAAAGATCCTAAAATCCCCGTGGCCATTTACCTAAATTACATGAATGTATTGCTCTATCTGAGCTGCCCATTGGTGGAGCAGTTAGAGATTGGCTAATTTGATAATAAGGTTTCATTGCTACTAAATATGTTATAAAATCTGAATTCTGTGTTGAAAGACAGGTACTGAAACCTTGCCAGATGTAACTGGAACACTGGAGCCCTTTCATGTGAAGTTTCCACATTTATGATTAACAGAGCAGCACGTCCAGTGATTGAATCCCACTTACAATAAAGTACTCTAAAGAAGTGTAGAGGGTGCTCATCATTTATTTCCTCACTCTGAAGTTTTCTGAATTTGAGGCACCACTTTGACCTATTTACATACATAAAGATTGTGTACGTTTTTCAACACCTGGTTAAGCAGGATTTCCACTTAAAAAGGTTTTCAACAAAATATCGTGGGCGAAACACCCATACCAGGGAATTACATTTCAAATATTCCACAGTTATTGCACACAGGCTTCAAAGGTTTATGATTGTGGTACCAGAAAAAGGAATGAAAGAGCAACTACAGGACAAAACGAATAAGAAAATCAGTCATCAAAAAATGAATGAGGAGACTTCAAAGAGGCGCCGCTTTGGAGGGAGGAACAATTATTTCCTCTTTGGGCAATGGAGGGACAACAGAGCCTTCCCTATTTTAATAAGCCCACGATTTGACAGTATTCCTCCACCCATGGGATAGAGGAAGGCTGTTTTTAAAGAGCTGTGTCTGGATTTAGCAGCATGCAGCTCTGATTAATTAACAGTGGTCAGTATATTTAATAATACAAGGCTAGGAGCTCTGGCCCAAACTCAATGCAGGACTCATTTCTGAGAAGAGCCAGCGACAGGCCAAGGGGGTGAATGGTGATCCCAGAGACAATCGGATTGGTCCAAAGAAGAGTTTCTAGATAGAAATTGAAGTGGTGTTTTAATGATAATAAATGTGGTGATTCAGTAATAGAATCAAGTATAGGTTTAACATCTTTACAATAGCTACAATTAAATAAAAATCTACCAGGTTTCCAAAACATTTATAACTGGTATAATTTGGAAATATTAGCATTTCATTCTATAACGTGAACCTGGTGTGTTCTCTGAGGAGAATTGTGTCATTTTGGGGCACGAGGCAAAAAATAGCATAGTGGCCCTGTTTTCATTTTTATTTTTGATTATTTGATACTTTAATATTGTTTAACAAATTTCTTTTCAGGTGTGGTGTACAGAGAAAATCCAATACATTTTCAGGTTAGTTGCCTACATTGTTACACTTTATGGGAAACACTGTGGGTCTTGGAATGTCCAGGGACATATTGTGAAATTTTTAGGTTAAAATTGCTATAAAAATTGCATATACTTGCATATTTTTTACCAAAATTATTAAAGTGTTAAAAAGAAAGCTTCCTGAGAATTTTCAGTTTAAATGCTAAAATATCATGCATTACAGTATCAAATAAGTAATTTCAGTTATCTGTATGCTGAAGACGTGGCAGGAATGGATAAAGCTTACTTGATTAGCTTACTTTAAAAAATTAATTTGGTAAATACCAAGCAATTTAGTTGTTTGTTTAATTTAATACAAATCTATCTTTCAAAGGATGGATGGCAACTCGCAGTAGGGGACCCAAGCCAGTTGTCTACCTTTTCCTAATGGCAAGTTTGCCTCTGTTTGTACTACAGTCTCGTTCCAAACACTGCTATCAACTCGAGGCAAGGGACAATCCATCAAAAGCGAAGAGAGATGCTGTCAGACGTGCAGGTGGATGCCACAGAGGGGAAAGCAGAGGCCAGAAGTGTAATGACATCTGGGGCATTCTTGTCGTCTAGTGCTAAACTGAAATCTTACCATTCTAACAGAATCCAGACACTTACCTCAATATACAACAGTCAATTCTATCAGATAATCCTATCTCAGTGAGAAACAGCTCTGCCATCTCTTGATTGACAAATGAAAGCTGGCTCTTTTGATCACGTGTTCAGAGTACTTTCAAGACAAAAAAGAGCAGCTGGTTGGCACTCGATACACACTCTCACTTTGCAAAAAAACACGAAAACAAAAATGTACGAACAAATGAAATTGCACATGTAGTTTTTATGTTATGGAATTTTACTATGGGAAATATGGAAAGCTATGTCTACACATTTTCCTGAAACATTTACATGGTCAATCATTTCTCGTATGAAGATAGTGTATAAGAAGTAAATGTATAACAATAGGGTTTGTTACCTTTTAATTTTGTCAATCAAGTCTTTTTCCAATTTAAAGTTCACATTACAGCTCATACACATATATGTAAATATGAATATGAATATGTTTTGATAAAGGCGTCACGGTGGCGCAGTGGGTAGCACGGTCGTCTCACAGCAAGAAGGTCACTGGTTCTAGGCTCGGCTGGGTCGGTTGGTATCTCTGTGTGGAGTTTGCATGTTCTCCTCGTGATCGCGTGGGTTTTCTCCGGGTGCTCCGGTTTCCCCACAAGTCCAAAGACATGCGGAATAAGTGAATTGAAAAAGAATAATTCCGCTGTGGCGACCCCGAAAGGGAAGAAAGCCGACATGAAGATGAATGAATGTTTTGATAACCAACAAAAATTAAATTATTTTAAAACAAACATCTTAGCTAATTAAGCAATTTAAACTGATAATAAATATTAATATAAGGTATTCAATAATCATCTATGCATAAATAAAGAAAACAAACAGGGATACACTGAGTTTAGTTTAACTTCAACTAAATTTAGGCAAAGAATCTTTAATCTGATCTTGGTTCAAACACCAACTAAAAGGTCTATATGAGACATTTCACACTTGCTATATCTTGCTATATATTACTACATAATAAAAATTAAATATAATCACTGTTTCTCTTTAAACAGGCGTACTAATATTTCATGTAAACAAAACTTATAGATGTGATTGTGTAAAAAAAGGAAAAAGAAAAACCATGCACATTTCCTCTAGGAAATGGGGGATTTTTAATGTGCGCACCACTTAAGCAAACATGTAAAAAATGTTAGTAGCATGATTAAAAAACTCACTAAAAAAGATCACATTAGCATTTCTATTTCAAGACTACAAGTGATAAACAATACTTGTGGAAAAACCTTCAGTCGACAATCTCTTCACGCTGGAGACAGAAAAACCTGCACCCCGTCCTGCATTTACAGGTAAATTCATCTCCACGGCAACAAGTTTGCGAGGTCAAAGTTCTGACAGCGTATTCCTTTTTTACTAAAGGTTTGTAACCATAGTAGCGGAAAAATTCAATGCATAAGGTGACAGATACATTAACCCTACAGCATTTATCGACCTCTCTTTCTCCTCCCTCAACAGTCTATACAGCTGGGATGATAGAGAGAGGTAATAAACTTTAAAAAACTGGGTAATTTTCCATCTCTCCTCCACTAATCTCACTGGAGGAAGCCATTTACTGTAGCTGCTCATCTGAAGAAGCACTTCACGGCTAAAGTGATTCTTTAATCTGTGTTGGAGTTATTGATCACCGGCCTTCAAGTCACTGGCAGACACTGTTGTTGAGTTTATTTCATTCAGAGTGTTATTTTGAGTCTTTCGAGGGTATTAAAAATTGAAAAGCACTAGAAAGTTGATGTATGTATGGCTCTTTCAAAATAAAGCTTATGTGTGTTTGCGTGTGTGTGTGTGTGTTTACCCGTTTGGTGAGCTGTGTATCCATCATGAAGTTGTGCACATGCTTCTCAGCCTTGGTCAGTTCCAGCTTCCTGGCAACCACAGCAACGACCAGTGCGGTGCATCCTGCTCCCTGTGAGAGAGCAGACACATGTTCAAGACAAGGGTATAGACAGAAGCTTGAAAGCACAAACTGCATACGTGCGTCATTAGCAGAGCAGGACACAGTGGAAGATGGAGATTTGCATCCAAAAGAAAAGGCTGGTACAGATTTAATAGATAGTTTTATACAGCAACATTTTTAAACATTGTATGGTGTTCGGTCTGTAGAACTCGTTTTCTGATTTCATCAAAATAAAAATGATACAAGCAATTATTATTTGAAACTGAGGTTCACTGTCCTTGGTTCATTTTCTGTTAAAAAAAATATATATCAGAACACATTTTTAATGTCACCACACAGTATATCCCCAGCAGATTCCTATTACATACAAGGTGTTCATGTCTACTGGACCCGCGGCAGGTAAATTGCAGATTCTCTACATTTATTCTGTCTTATCACACAAACATAAATCACACATAAACATTTTTATGTTTATTTTATGTTTTAGTATAAAATGTTATTATTGTGTGAACTAATAGCCCCAAAATGCAATGGGTCTACCAAACCCATCAACCCTGTCACGGTAACAATAAGGAGAACAGGAGGTGGAGTAGGAACTAGTTACATTTACTTAGTTACATTTACTTGAGTACATCTCTATTTCAAGTAAATTAATTTATCAGCCTTCTCCAACTTCAAGTGCCACTTATACACTCACTCAGTTTTAGATTTAGAAACTCTTCTAGTGTCAGATCCTGCTTGTTTGTTTTTGCGTGTGTTTGATGTCATGAACACAATTTTAAACATCACTATTTGTATATTTTATTAGAAATGTCTTCTAGTTTAATTGATTTTGTCATTTGATGTTTATGTTAATCTATTATACATGTAAGTCAGCAAAATGATGCAGGCGAAGTGAGGAGGAGGGACTTTGTTTAACCCAAATTTTTAATGAGGCACAGATGACAATAAACGTAATCATTGCTTTTTAGGTGACAAATTGATCATTATGTGTCATATCAATAAACATTTAACACGCTCTATTGAGTTAAACTCAACATTTTTGGGAACCTGTATTTACTGTTTTAATTTACCAATTATTTCACCTTTTGGAATTATCTAAGTAAATACACGTTTTCAAGATAATCTAATTACATAACCATGACTTGCACTATATTAATGTATTACCAATATTAGCTTTATATTTAGCTTTTATCACTACAACTTTAAAAACACAATTCTAGGTTTCCAAACTACAGCTATTGAAACAATTGAAAATTAATTAATAATAATAATACATTTTTACATATTAATTCATACATATTCCCTGAATAAAACCTAAATATGTTTTAGCTTTAATAAAAGTGAACAATTGAAGGCTATAGATGTAGCATTTTTAATAGTGTTGCATGCAGTGGCATCATCCACCACTATCTTAAAGAGATCCGCTGGCAGCTCTGCTTTGAGCCAGTGCCCCCGGGGAGACAAGGCATGACCAAAAGAATAGAAAAATCTATTTAAAGTCTGACACTTGTGGTCAGTTTAGTGTTTTATTCAATCATAACCGCGCCAGAACCGTTTTACACCCTACATTACTAAAAGAGGGACTAAGGGACTAACTGTTTATGTCAGATTATAACTATTAATATTATGGCAATATATTTATATATTGTGCTATGCATACTGTAAGCATTAGCAAAAGCATTCAACGCTACCAACTATGTAAACCAATATACTAAACCAAATATAAACCAAAATACTAAAGAAGCATTCATAAGAAACCTACCAGATATTACTCACCTTTCAACTGTACCTCCAGATGAAAATAAACTTGAATCAATCACCTACAGTATGAATAATATTCTCGCTAGCACTCTAGACACTGTAGCCCCAATTAAATTAAAACAACTCAGAGATAGACAGGCCACTCTGTGGTCTGATGATAATACAAAGGTGCTAAAAAGACAGACCTGAAACTATGAGCATAAATGAAAACAACTAGATTGGAAGAATTCAAAATTGCCTTGAAAGAGAGCATGTCTAAATACAGACTGCTAGAACTAACTTCTATCACAAAATAATAAAAACAAACCAAAATAACTTACGCCTCTTATTTGAAACAATGGCTAATCTACTAAACAATCAAACATCAACAGATTCAAATGCAGCTATAAAATTATTTCTCAAATAAAATTTCTATTAGATGCGAAATCACTAAAACTCATATTCAATCTAAGCAGCTTAACTCAAATTATATGCCTTTGCCTCACTTGCTGTAAAATGTTTCAAATATTGACCTGAAAGAACGGCTGAAAATACTCACAGCATCTAAATCAACAAAATGCTCTCTTGATCCTGTACCAAAAAAAATACTGAAAGAATTGCAACAAATAGCTCAAGAACCATTTCTAAATATTATTAACTCATCTCTATTGCTAGGTTACGTTCCTAAACATCTCAAAAATGCAGTAATTAAACCACTAATCAAGAAAACGCACCTGGATCCTACTGAGTTATCAAACTATAGGCCAATCTCTAACCTTCCGTTCTTGTCAAAAATTTTAGAGAAAGTTGTTATAGCACAGCTCAGCTCCTTCTTACAAAAGAGCAACTGTGATGAATGAAGATCTTCAATCTGGATTCAGAGCGCATCACAGCACAGAGACTGGTTAAAATTTCAAACAATCTGTTACTTGATTGGGATCAAGTGAATATCTCTCTTATAGTTCTGCTAGATCTCACTGCAGCCTTCGATACGATAGATCACAGGATTCTCCTCGAGAGACTAGAGAACGATGCAGTCACCAGCGGAGGAAGAGCGTTCTCATTTAGAGCCCTGAAGCATTCAAAAAATTGGCTCTTTGGTGTCTGAGCGCTATAAACATACAAACTGTTGAAAAAACAATGTGGTTCAATGTGCCTCTCTAACTTATCCTCATCATTTATCTCTCCTCCTGCAGCTGATGCTGATCACCTGTTTGTTGTCTGAGTTACAGTTTTCTAACCGTTGTTTTTTCATTTGTTAGTTTCTGTTTTGTCTTTGTCAGATTTGTTTTTTTTTCTGGTGTTGTCAGGCGAACTGTTCGTTGATGGATCTTAAATTTGTATATTCTTTATGCTGGGGGAGGTGACTAGCATTTGCCTCAGTCAGCGAGGCTCCCAGGGGCCTCACAGATCCTCACTAGGACTTTGTGAAGCTGCTTTGAAAGCAACTGCTAAAAAGCGCTATATAAAAAACTTGATTGATTGATTGATGTAATTACTTATAATATAACTATTATAATAATATTATTATAAAATATAACTATTATAATAATATTATAATACAATACAATACAATACAACTATTATAATTGTGGTGACTCGAGGTAATTAGGTAATTTTTAATAAAAACCTTAATGAGTCTCCACGCCAATATAAAATAAGCAGCGCTTACCGTTCCAATGCATGTCGGGAAAGACATTGCTTCCGGGTAGTCGTGGCTTCCGCTCTCCAGGTAAGCAGTAACCCGGGTTGATCTACTGCCCCGCTATAATCACACGAGATTGAGGCGAACGTTGTTGCTTTCAGTGTGGACCTAGGGAACCATTCCAAATGTGGCTGTTGGTGTGCAGATTGTGACCGATACTACAGGTATATCGTTCGCTTCGAGTGCCATGAGTGCAGTGTTTGGGTCTTCTTGACACTTGCTTTTATCCTACAGTCCACCGCATCTCCCAGCCGTTGCAGCAGGTCGCTGTGTGGGGCCGCTTGGTTTCCCAGACACAACTCTCGTCTCGACGTGGTTTCCCTCCTCTGTTTGGACTGTGTACAATAAGGTTGGTGCCCCCCCCATGCTCGGCTGCTAACCCCTTGAATTACTGAATGTGGGGACGAGTGCAATATAGTGGGTTTCTCTTTCAATGTGGGATAAGTGCAATAGCTTCCTTTTTTTATGCTGGTTTTCTGGGTTGTGTGGGTGTGAGTGCGTCTCATCAAAGTTGAAAGGTTTTACATAAAATTGTGATGAGTGTTTCCCTTTCAGAGCTGAGCAACAGGACCATTAAGTTCGATCCAGACTTTGGGGTGCTGTGGTTGTTGCCTGATTCACATTGCTGTGTTGTGGAAATTGTACACGAGGATATTTAGAATGTTCCAGTAGCCTCAGCTCTGAACAGGGTTTCCCTTTTTTTTATTCTAGTGTGTGTGACTATTTATTATTAGTGCCAAACTTGATATTCAATAAAAATGTTGATTGTTCCTCTCTGGTACTGATTATTTGCCTCAGCCACAACGAATCTGTGTGCCGTTTAGGTTTATCTGGGGTAATTCTTGGGCCCCCACCCAAGTGGCGTAGTCGGTTTATTGCAGGTAAATTTAAAATAACTCTTTCCAATTCCACTCGGATGCCACAAGTTGGCGTAGTTCGGCAGGGTTGTGGCTGTTGTGCAAACTCAGAACCAGACTGGATGTAAAATTTAGCTTAAAATAGTTAAATAACTCCTGTTTTGTTTAAGCAAGGGTTGGGTTTTGTTGGTACTTTTGAGGATGGAAGCTGAGATGCAGGAGATGAGAGAACTTATAGCACAGTTAAGAGCTGACAATGAGAGGCTGCAGCAGGAGAGGGCCCCAGTTGAAAGGTCTGACCCTGGTGCCTCCTCTGAGACTGAACCTCAGCCATTAACACAGCATGCTGCTACACCTAACAATGTTGAGCGTTTTGTATTTGTTCCGCGGGAACGCCGGTGCCCAAATTTTAATGGGAAGGCCGGTATAGGGATTGAGGAATGGATAGATGAGGTAAAGTCATGTATGCGTGTGCGATCAATGTCTACCGTGGAGCAAGCATTATTTTTGTTTGATCACCTTGAAGGCGAAGCTCGAGACAAAATTAAATACCGTCCGCAATCCGATCGCCATGATCCAGAGAGAATATTTGCGGCCTTGCATGACCTTTATGGGTGTGCTGATTCTTATATTACACTACAAGAAGTGTTTTACTCGCGCCGACAGACAGAGGGGGAGACGCTCCAAGAATTCTCTTTAGTGCTACTAAGCCTGTTTGAGAAATTAAAGCGACAATGCCCAAACACTGTTTCCAATGCAGATGTTATTATTCGCGACCAGTTTGTTGAGGGGGTGCTTGATAATTCCCTTCGACGAGAGTTGAAGCAGTATGTTAGACAGCGACCTGCTGCAATGTTATTGGAGGTGCGTGAAGAAGCAATCCGCTGGGAGAGAGAGGGATCGTCTGGTCGTGTCAGGGGGCGGAGTCAATCTGTACCGTTGATTCATGGGGTTCAATATGGCGTTTCTGGTAATTCCAAAGTACCTTGTGATAAGGGAGATCGTTCCTCTGACTTAAGTGAGTTACGGCAGATGCTTTCTCAGCAACAGAAGCAAATTGATCAACTTACCCAAATGGTCACTCGTAGTTATGGTCCACAATTTAGAGAGCCTCCTTCTGCCGCTCAAATGTTATGCAGGAAGTGCCATCAGCCTGGCCATTTTGCCCGGGAATGTAATTGGAACAGTCATTCAGCTGGCCCTCCATGTCATTCGCACAATACTTTTCTGCCTAGGAATACAGGACCTGTACCTGGTCCTAGCCGCTCGGAAAACTAGCTCCCACCGGACTGGTGAGCCATAGTTCGGTAGGGGTTACTAGTGGCTCTAAAATACCTGTAATTTCTGATTCTCTTTCTTATTTGGTTTCCTCGTGTCCACACTGCACTGTCATCATGGGCGGTGTCTCTATCTCGTGTTTGATTGATACCGGGTCAATGGTATCAACCATTACGGAAAGCTGCTTCCGTCGAAAGTTCCAGTCACGGGGCTTAGATCATCTTCAGTCTTGCCATTGGCTGCAGCTCCGAGCAGCCAACGGTTTAGAAATCCCTTATCTGGGGTATCTGGAACTGGACATAGAGTTGTGTGGCCAGGTGATATTGGGCTGTGGAATACTTGTAGTCAGAGATCCTCCAAGTGGAAATAATAATGTTCCTGGCATCTTGGGTATGAATGTGCTGGGCCGTTGCTATAAAGAGCTCCTCAGTGTGCATGGACCTGCTTTATTTACTCTCCCCATTGTTGAATCTGCTGTAGGGCTGTCTCAGGACTTCCAAGTCTGCCAGCGCATTGACGGTGCCCTCAGTAGTGGGGGCAAGGTTAAGGGACGAGGACAGGGGGTCTGTCGTGTCCCCGGTGGTACCTTAAAGCTGGTGAGTGCTACATGTTCATCTGCCTTCACTGGTAGAGTAGTACTGTTTGAACCCCTAGAATTTGGACTACCAGCTGGTTTATTGGCCTTTCCAGCATTGGTGCAGGTCAGAGGTGGCACTGTTTCTGTACCTCTTGTAAATGTGGGGACCCAGGATGCTGTTTTGTATCCAACAGTTGTTTTAGGACGGCTTACTGAAGTCTTCCTGGTGGAGCCTGCGATTGGAGGGCACCAAGACGCTGCTGAGGGACCCACTGCGATTTGCAATAGGACTGCTGTGTTGCGGTCAGAGTTTGCCAAGGACCTTTCACTGCCAGGGTTGGCTGAGCAGGAAAAGGAACAGGTCAGGTCCCTTCTCTGTGAATATCAGAGTGTTTTTGCCAGTGGTGATGGGGACTTCGGGGTTACAGATCTCCTGTCCCATGAGATACCATTGGTTGACGATACACCTGTTCGCCAACGCTATCGGAGAATCCCGCCGTCGGAATATGAGCAGGTCAAATCTCATATTGGCCAGTTGCTAGAGGCTGGGGTAATTCGGGAAAGCTGCAGTCCTTATGCCTCCCCCGTGGTCTTAGTGAAGAAGAAGGACGGTAGTCTCCGTATGTGCGTGGACTACCGTCAGCTCAATGCCAAGACCCGAAAGGATGCGTTCCCTCTCCCCAGAATTGACGAGACCCTCGATTCATTGGCGGGAGCACAGTGGTTTACCACGTTAGACCTGGCTTGTGGCTATAACCAGGTTCCTGTAGGGGAACCTGATCGACATAAGACTGCGTTCTGCACACCTTTTGGGCTTTACGAGTGGAACCGTATGCCCTTTGGATTGTGCAACGCTCCCAGCACTTTTCAATGCCTGATGGAGAGGCTTTTTGGTGATCAGCAGCACTCGTCTGTCCTTCTGTATTTAGATGATGTGATCGTGTTCTCGTCATCCATTCAGCAACATCTGCAGAGACTGAGGATGGTCCTGGAGCGCTTTAGAATTGCAGGTCTGAAGGTAAAGTTTGAGAAATGCACCTTTTTTCAGAAAGAGGTACAATACTTGGGCCATGTGATTTCACCCCAAGGCGTAGCAGCAGACCCAAGTAAAATAGTTGCTGTAGCCCAGTGGCCGTGCCCCAAGTCCACATCAGAACTGCGAACCTTTCTGGGTTTTGCCAGTTATTATAGGCGTTTTGTGGAGGGGTTTGCTAAAATAGCAACACCTCTGCATCGCCTCGTAGCAGAGACGACGAGAGGGAGAACTGGACAGAAGGGGCAAGAATTTGGAGTGCTGTGGACTGATGCTTGTGAAGCTGCATTTCAGAGCCTCAAACAGCGGCTGGTAAATGCCCCTGTCTTGGCCTACGCTGATTTTAGCCGCCCGTTTATACTTGAGGTTGATGCCAGTCATGGAGGGCTGGGTGCCGTGTTATCGCAAGAAACCGATGGCAAGGTGCGGCCAGTGGCGTATGCCAGCCGGAGTCTGCGACCCGCGGAGCGAAACACTGCCACCTACAGCTCCATGCGACTGGAGTTTTTGGCCTTAAAATGGGCTATGGCGGAAAAGTTCCGTGAATACCTTTTGGGACACCGCTGTATAGTTAGAACAGATAACAATCCCTTAAGCCATTTAGCGACAGCCAAACTTGGGGCTACAGAGCAGCGCTGGGCAGCAGAGCTTGCTGTTTTTGATTTCAAGGTGCAGTACCGTTCCGGCCGCCTGAATCAAAATGCGGATGCCTTGTCACGGCTCCCAGCCATAGTTCAGGCACTCCCAGAAAATAACCAGCGAGGTATGGTGGTGCCTGAGTTATTGAGAGATGGAGTGTATGCTGGACCACCCCAGCCAGCGTCAGCACAAACAATCCAGGCAATACCGGGTCGTTCTGTGTCAGACCTTCTGACACTCCAGGGAGATGACTCTATTATTGGTCCTATTCTCCCGTTTGTCCGCCAAGGAAGGAAGCCAGGGCTGCAGGAGCGGAAGGTTATGTCTCAATCGCTACTAGTCCTACTTCGGCAGTGGGACCGGCTAAGTTTACAGGAGGGCTTACTATACCGTAGAGTCCAGCGCCCTGATGGGGGTGAACAGTGGTGGCAGCTAATTTTACCTGTCTCATTACAGGCAGAGGTGTTGACCCAATTGCACCAGAACCATGGGCATCAGGGGATTGAGCGCACCTTGGAGCTGGTACGACAACGGTGTTACTGGCCCGGGATGACTGCTGATGTCACCCGCTGGGTGCAGAAGTGCGAACGTTGCCAAGTAGCGAAAGATTCTGCCCCAGTTGCTCATAGCTATATGGGGCATCTATTGGCCTCCCGCCCTAACGAAATTGTTGCTCTTGACTTCACTCTCTTAGAGCCATCTCACTCAGGGCTGGAGAATGTGTTAGTCATGACCAACGTATTTAGTAAGTTCACGGTAGCGGTCCCCACCCGAGACCAAAGGGCAGAAACAGTGGCCAACGTACTGGTGGGGGAATGGTTTTTCAAATTTGGAGTACCTGGGCGGATACATTCTGACCAGGGTCGTAATTTCGAATCCCGTTTGATCCAGCAGTTGTGTGGTCTCTACCAGGTGAGCAAGTCCCGCACTACCCCATACCATCCAGCAGGAAATGGTCAGTGCGAACGGTTTAACCGAACCATGCACAACCTATTGCGGACATTGCCCCCTGGTAGGAAGAGGGACTGGGCCTCCTGTCTGGGTCAGGTGGTATTCTGCTATAATACCACCCCTCACCAAACTACTGGAGAAACTCCCCACTTTCTCATGTTTGGGCAGGAACCCAGGCTTCCCATTGATTTTCTGCTGGGTCAGGTACGGGAACCGGAGGCTCGAGGTACCCACCATTGGGTGGAAGAGCACCAGTCCCGGCTAGAGGTAGCCTTTGAGGGAGTCCGAGAAAGGCTGAAAGAAGCTGCTCAACATCGGAAGGCCAAGCATGACCAACGGGTTAAGTATCAACCCCTCTATAAAGGCCAGTCAGTGTATTTGCGGGAGCATGGATTTGTGGGCCGTCACAAAATTCAAGATTTGTGGGGCTCTACTGTTTATGAGGTAGTGGGTGTGCCTCAAGAGGGGGGATCGGTGTACATTATTGCTCCAGCGCAAGACTTGAGCAAAATCCGACGCGTCCATAGGGTTTCAATAAAGCCTTGCATACAGGACGGTCTCATCTGCCCTGAACCTCCGGAGGGGATTGTTCCAATCCAAGCTCCCTCTCCAGTTGAGACCCACCGGGAGGAGCCTGGGCCCTCCTATGTGTTGGTGGAGGCTCGTCCAGCACAAGAGTACCCTCGGGATACTGGCCCTCGAGTACTTTCTCCCCCGGTTCAAGCACGGGCTGGGGTACCCCAGGAGCATCTGGATAATGTGGAGGAAGGGTTAAGGTTGGCCTCTGTGCAACCAGATCACCCGACCACTAGTGAAATGATTCCTAGGAGAACCACTCGTCGGGGTGCTGGTCAACATAACAATGTACACCATCTCCCACGAACATTAGTGCATGTGATGAGTCCAGCAGAGCCGAACCCTGCCTTATCCTCCCAAGCGATACAGGTGTGGTTCAGACCATGGGATTAGCCCGTGCTTAGAGTTTCATCGTCGGGACTACGATGACTAATGGGGGGGTAGAATGTGGTGACTCGAGGTAATTAGGGGCGGGTCCCTTAATGAGTCTCCACGCCAATATAAAATAAGCAGCGCTTACCGTTCCAATGCATGTCAGGAAAGACATTGCTTCCGGGTAGTCGTGGCTTCCGCTCTCCAGGTAAGCAGTAACCTACTGCCCCGCTATAATCACACGAGATTGAGGCGAGCGTTGTTGCTTTCAGTGTGGACCTAGGGAACCATTCCAAATGTGGCTGTTGGTGTGCAGATTGTGACCGATACTACAGGTATATCGTTCGCTTTGAGTGCCATGAGTGCAGTGTTTGGGTCTTCTTGACACTTGCTTTTATCCTACAGTCCACCGCATCTCCCAGCCGTTGCAGCAGGTCGCTGTGTGGGGCCGCTTGGTTCGCGGGTCGGAGCGTTTCCAGGTCGCTGTGTGGGGCCGCTTTTGCGGGTCGGAGCGTTTCCAGGTCGCTGTGTGGGGCCGCTTGGTTCACGGGTCTGAGCGTTTCCGGGTCGCTTGTTGGGCTGCGGATCTGATCGTCGCTGTCCGGTTCACCTCGCTACATCGCGGCTGATTGTCCCGGCGGGACGAGTGAAGGCACAGCGGGACTGTTGGCGTCATTAGCTGGGGACTCGTGGAGTGCACGAAATCACGCGCATCTAAGCCGCGCTCGTTGAGTGCGGCTTTCAGTGGAGTCTCTCTCTCGCTTACTGTTGCGATCGGCCGACCGTTCCTTTCCCAGACACAACTCTCGTCTCGACGTGGTTTCCCTCCTCTGTTTGGACTGTGTACAATAAGGTTGGTGCCCCCCCCCCATGCTCGGCTGCTAACCCCTTGAATTACTGAATGTGGGGACGAGTGCAATATAGTGGGTTTCTCTTTCAATGTGGGATAAGTGCAATAGCTTCCTTTTTTTAATGCTGGTTTTCTGGGTTGTGTGGGTGTGAGTGCGTCTCATCAAAGTTGAAAGGTTTTACATAAAATTGTGATGAGTGTTTCCCTTTCAGAGCTGAGCAACAGGACCATTAAGTTCGATCCAGACTTTGGGGTGCTGTGGTTGTTGCCTGATTCACATTGCTGTGTTGTGGAAATTGTACACGAGGATATTTAGAATGTTCCAGTAGCCTCAGCTCTGAACAGGGTTTCCCTTTTTTTTATTCTAGTGTGTGTGACTATTTATTATTAGTGCCAAACTTGATATTCAATAAAAATGTTGATTGTTCCTCTCTGGTACTGATTATTTGCCTCAGCCACAACGAATCTGTGTGCCGTTTAGGTTTATCTGGGGTAATTCTTGGGCCCCCACCCAAGTGGCGTAGTCGGTTTATTGCAGGTAAATTTAAAATAACTCTTTCCAATTCCACTCGGATGCCACATAATTATAGCAGTACTAAATCAATCTGGCTGCACTATTTGGCTAAACAATTTAGTATATTTTTCATTAAAAAAATCGATAGTGTAATTTTTTGTTAAGAGGGTAATATGTTTTTTTTTATTTAAATTTCTATTAATTTGCATAAATACATCATGCTTCTATGTAAGCTTACAATGGAGAATATAAAAAGGTTTAACAAATGTGTTATGTTTCCACTTCCTGTGGCTTGTAAAGGTGAGTTACAGTAGAATAGAGGCAGCATGCGACCGCAGTGGGTTCTTAGCATCTACACCACGCTGACTCCTGACTGATGCTTAACCATCGACTGTATATAAAATGTGCACATGTTCAATAACTTTACTGAGCAGCTGCGGTGTGACTGAGTGTCATCTAAACAAACCCAGTCACAGATAAACATCTCGCGGTGAGTTATTGAAGAAATGTAGACTTTTAAACATCTGTACTGTTAATATATGCAAATAAGCACCAACTTTAACACAATACACTCAGTTGTAGTCCAAATAATTCTACAGAGTCAGAACAGATCAAAATTCAGTGTATGGAATGCTGATCAGTGCAGTGAAGTGAAGTGAAAGTGACTAGTTGGCCAGACATGCTCTGCATGTAACCCCAGTTTTCACACACAGCAGTAAACACACACACCGTGAGCACTCACCCGGAGCAGTGGGAGCCATGGCTGCGGCACCCGGGGAGCAGTCGGGAAACTGGTGCCTTGCTCGAGGGCTCCACAGCTGTGCTTGTTGAAGATAGAGAGCAAGTGTTTCATCACTCACTCCACCTTCAACTCAGTGGATCTGGGGATCGAACCTGTGACCTTGGGATCTCAAGTCAACCTCCTTATTCACCAGACCACAAATGATCAGCTAACAAATGAGGCAGTTGAAGCTTTAACATACTTAACATCTTTTATGATTAGTTTACATTCTTATTTTCCATTCATTATTTATTATAGCATATCATGAGCATTGTTGATGTAAAAGCCTGATGGGACACATAACATGAAATATTCGTATAGTCCTTGGCTAGCAAGTCTTTATAAAAAAGTGTTTTTGGGATCAAAATTTTGAGGATGATGCAAATCTCGTCTATAGCAGCTGTTAGCAGTATACCTGTGAGGGAAGTCACTTCTGGCACCATCATCATATAAATACAATTCACATCTTTGTCTTTAAATGAGCTCAAAGTGCTAGATTCCATTGTGAGGATTTTTAGGCACACTTGATACATTGCTTATACACTCTTGCTTATTCATTTAAAACTGCCAAAATTAGGGGAAAAATTACTTTTTGACTATTCACGGGCATTTATGGCAAAATGCAAATTAAGTATTTAAATATAGATTATTCTAGACTAATTTCAATATTACAGCTAGATTAATCTAGATTAAAAAAAATTATTTATGCCCACCACTAGTAATTATTTAATTATATAAATGCTTCAGCTTACCAGAAGAGTCTTGTGAATGTATTTTTTTAATTTACTGTCACATGATCATAAAAAAGAGAGCAACAATATCTTCAGATTGTAAAACCTGTTTATCTCAGCACGTGTCTGAATCTAAAGAAAGACTATGCCGATCTGAGGTTTAGAGACAATTCTTACCGAATAATTCATTTTTATTCAGTTTCAGAAAGCAAATATAGTATACATCCTAGTTTTAAGACAAATTGTCTAGTTTTAAAACCCCTTGTGACTAGATACAAGTTGAAATATTCTGGTTTCAGTGCAGTTTCACAGCTCAGAAAGACTTGTTTTGAGAGTTTATTTTAAAGATCCAACACGTTTTGTTATCAGCTACAAATGTTTGCTAATTTTAAGAATTCTTGCCAAGTCAAATTTGCTTACCCCATTGGCAGATTTTTTTTGCTTGATAAAGGAAGAGTTTATCTATATTTGAGTTTTTTTTTCTTGTTCTAAGAGTGCATTTTTGCAGCACATCTTTTGTTAGATGTCTAAAGAGCTCTGTTATTGTGAACATTTTATTAGTATGGATGGATACATATCCTTTTTTTTAACTGCAATCCAGTATTATGTTGAAGCTTTAGCATGAGTGTTATATTAGCTATGTCTCAATCCCTGTTCTGGATTCTTCGAAGGATGCAGCCTTCCAAGCCTCCGGAGGCTATTGAGTGGCTTGGGGGGATCCTCCAAAGGCTGCATCAATCGTTGGTGAATGGGACGGCGGAGCACTTCTGGAGTGCTCTTCATAAAGCATCTTGGAATATGTGGGGCTTTGAACGATATCCTTGAAATTCCGGGAAAAGAGGACACATTTAAAGGACCCTTCAATTTTTGACGAAATGGGGCGGTCTTCGTGCAACTTTGTGACATAGGCAGCCATGAAATGCGTCCTCCGAAGGAAATTAAATTGCAACATGCAACACTACATTTTTAGATTTTTGACCAAAAAATCGTGTAATTCGTAAATAATTTTTACAAACTAATTAGCATATGAGGGGATTAAAAGCTGATTATTTGATTCATTTTCCAAACAAATGTATTTTATTTCAAACTATTATTTGTGGAATAATAGACTGATTAAAGTGTAAGTCCTGAATAAGAAAAATGCAGTAATTACCAAATAAAGAGGTGAAGTGTAATGTGGAAGAGAAAAACTGTCAGGTTAATAAAAGGGGGAAAGTAGTTTAGAGGGGAGAAAAATAGATGTAGTGTGAAGTGATGAGAAGGAGAGAAAATGTGTTAATGAGGTTGCAGAACTACTAATATGAAATTAATTTGATTAAAAAGGGACTCATGAAACTGTCAGTGCTACGTCTGTATGAGATACTAATGGAAAGTTTTTACCATAGATAAAAGGAGACAGAAAAACACTCTAAACCTCTTCACAAACCCATTTCCCACCCACTCTTCTGTTCACCATATTCATTGTTTAATAAAACATGACCAACTTCCTTGGTAAACCCAAAATACCTCGAGAAATGCTTTTCTGATATTTTTACCAACTTAAAGAGGAATCAACAGAAAAATAACATGAATCTTTTAAAGTGAAAAAGAAAGGAAGACAACTTGACCTCTTTTTAGATCTGATCTAAAGGATAAAACATGTCTAAGCTGTGTGAATGATCACTACTATGGAGCTCTAATCAGACTCATACTCTCATTTAAAAGTCCAGGAGACTTAAGAAGGAGTAAGACAATACTATTTTTATAGACTTGAAAGATAAGTGCTCCTTATATTTACAACTCTTGGAAGGTTATCAAATTACTGACAAAATACACTGTGCCAGAACGCTCCTGCTCCTACAAGATAGTGGTACAGTCTGACAGAGTTAGCCTTGAATGTTGTCACAGTAACAAGTCCAACAATTCTGCCTACTGGAACTCATTACGATCACTCTAAAAGATAAAAGAAACGAAATCATATAAAAATCATATAAAAATATGCTCATTTGTAAAGCTCAGACTTACAAACTAAAAGCTTTTGAAAGGTCATCTTTTAAAAATACAAATAACTATTAGTTCCTTGATTCAAAGCAATTAAATTAAAACTATTAAAATAATAAAAATCACAAAAAAATTATTCCAATACATTTTTTTCCAAATAAAATGATGCTGGGCAGACACTGTGTGATTTGCTTATTCAGCTCCTGCTTAAACTTAAAATAATCTAATTTTTTGTTGTATTACAGTTCTGTTCAGATTTTGAGTTTCACTGATTCATTTATTTTGTCCCCAGGAGTTCCTTAATGTATTAAAATTAGCATGAAAGACTCCAACTTCCAGCAGTCCTTGTCTGGCAGCTGCCGTAACTCCTACGACTGCTTCCTGGTTTGGACTCCACGCTTGAACTTCATGATTCTCTTCAGTGTTTTTGGTAGTCTCCAACAACAAGTTGACATGATTTCAACCTTTTGGTTATTTTTTTACATTTCAATGTGTCTATTATGATTTGTTTATTGATTCAGAGTAATCCCCTCTTTGCATGATGCAACTGTAGCTGTTGCTTTAGTTATTTTGCTGGCCCCACATGATCACATTTATTATGAGGTAAATAACAACCAATACATTTCAGCATTCAAATATGATTATAATTTACCCACAAACAAGCTGGACGGTTACACGTTCAGTGAAAAAGCAGCATTAAATACTTGATTTGTATCTAAAAATTGTAATATTTATATTATTTCATAATTATTTGTATTAATAAAAGTATTTCAATTACATGAACATAAAAAACTACAGTTCACGATCTTTTATAATGACTTATTTTACCATATAGTCTGGAGGTGGCACATGGGTTAATGAAAACTTTTAGACTTTTAGAAAAAATAGCTTACTTTTACACACAACATGACTCAAACATGACATAAATACTGGCATTGTATATTTACTGACTTGAGAACACTTGATATAAAATCAACAAATTTTAATTAAAATCCTCTAGGGAAGAATAGAGCTAAAATGTCAACATGCTGCAACTCTGATGGTATCTCAAGGAAAATAAGTCATTAAAAATGACGTTAATGAGAATAAAGTTAATTGCTCACATCCAAATATTATTAGTCAATATGTTGTTACTACGTTCAAACATCAGGACACATGAAACTAGTAGTCAAACACGCAAAAACAAATAGAATAGCAAGGCTGTGCTTATTCACCAAAGTACACATTTTTCATTCTGTGCAGAAGAAACCCCATCATCTACGATGCTCATGGCGGTTGCATTATTATGCTCTGCAGAATATAAAATCACATCCACTCATTGACTACAGTAACAAGTCTGAGTTAAGTCCGAGTTCAAACACTAATGAGTTTGATTCAAGCCCAAGTCCAAACACTAACAACTCCGAGTCATGTCTGAGTCCAAACACTAAAGAGTCCGAGTAGGTCGAGGTCCCAGTCCAAGGAAACTATCTTGAGTCCAGACTCGAGTACTACAGCACAACTGCAAACTCTAAATAAGAAATATGTCTGCTCTTCATTGAAACTTCAATTGTGTTTCAACACTGAACAGATTCCTACAATATGCTTTGATGTTTTGTGGATTCTGCTCACTACAAGTATACT
The DNA here is from genome assembly GCA_900490495.1 of Danionella dracula. Classification (NCBI taxonomy): domain Eukaryota; kingdom Metazoa; phylum Chordata; class Actinopteri; order Cypriniformes; family Danionidae; genus Danionella; species Danionella dracula. The sequence continues at coordinate 1,974,670 of UELW01000056.1, forward strand.
TGCGATGGATATTGCAACTTTTAAAAAATACATTTGTGTGCCCAAGACCAGTTTTAAAAAGCAATTAATTAAAAAACAGAGGAACTAAAATAAGACGAAATGATCTCAGCTAACAAATATTTACAATCTGCAAATCCACTCTAACCCCACTGTTCCACTCCACCTGTCCATCCTTCCTCACTCATGGAGACCTACATACTCAAGCCAAACAGAGTTTATGGGAAGAAATGCCTATAGCCTTCATTATGCAGACGCCATCATAAGCTAATCAGCCAGAACAATGCCAGCCCACAACAACTTCAAAGCTGAACAAATGCTCCTTCCCAGAATACACATGAGGATTAGGCAGGAAAACACCAGATAATTGCGAGGTGGGGAGTGCCAGTGCTTGCCAACAGACGCGAATAGAGAAACCTGCTAGTGTGCAATATTGTTTTTCTAGGAATAAGATAACCAAGAGAAGTCTTTTCCCAGTCTCTGACCACTGTGAGTTTGAAACTACTACGTCTTGTTTGTGTTGTTGTATAACTTCAAGAATTTGCAATTCTCCTTCCTTTTATAACTTCATTCTCATGCCTAATGTAAAGACATTACATGAATTACGTTACTAAATGAGGATGTGCTTGTAAGAGAGCTATTCTTGAGCTGCATTCTGCATGCGTAGAGCAGATCTAGGTTAAAGGTGCAGTAAGTAGGTCAAAAGTTAACTCTGTGCATCTGTGAGCCTGCCTGGTGGGGAAAAGAGGTAGTGCGTGTCATCATGAACCTGACATGATTTGGACAAGAGTTGGACATGATGAGAAATCATGAAGGAGGAACCAATGAACGCTTGAGATTAGAACGTATCATAACGGGTATAAAAGATGAAGACATGCACTGAGCAGACAGACGTGCCAGAGCGGATGACCGGAGCGAAGAAAAACTTTTAAGATGATGAAAAGACATTTGTTTTGAGAAACCAACCAATTTTTATCCACGATGGATGAGTACTATTTTACTTTATGATGATGATTATGTTTTGTAATATATATAAAAAGCAAGAAATTTAATTGATTGCAATTACTGACTATCGAGTTTTTGATTTAAAAATTATTTTTACTCTTTGAAAGATTTTTTTTATGTAAAAGCTTAAGAGAAAGAACTGACCACCAACGAGTCTTCTGACCAACCTCTAAGCATTTACAGCTTAGAATTTAGGGCAGATTCAACTAACTTAACCTAACCTGAGAATAATAAATAAAAAGGTTGAAGGTATAAAAGATTAATGAATAAATTGAACACCATAAAACAGTGTGTGGGTGAGTACCATTATTCCTGTGAGTAGACACACTCCCTTGCCACAGTATGTGTGAGGCACCATGTCACCATATCCAATGGATAGGAAGGTGATGGAGATGAGCCACATTGCCCCCAGAAAATTACTGGTCACATCCTGCGCATCATGGTACCTGAGAGAGGAAGGAAGAGATGAGATGCTGTTTGGAGAGATTGAATTTCTGAGGGCAGCAGGTTCTGGCTGTTTAGTGGTGATAAAAGAGCAGTCACAGCAAAAAAAAAAAAGAAACTTAATACATTATATCACATATTTTTATACATTTATGAATAGTAATTCTCAATTGTTTATGTAATCATCTTCAGATCTTAGAACATTGACAACAAGAGAAAACCTAATGTGCTTCGGTCTACAAGAGAATAGGTATAAATCAAGTCATACCATCATGAACACCTTACAAGCCTAAAATGATGATGCTCCGACACGAAAAAAAATGTATTTTAGTCAATAATCACCTTGTGCCCAAACTTATTATTGCTTCGTTCCTCCTCTAAATACATTTTTTTTTTTTTAATCCTGGATTGCCAATCATGGTACAGCCTTTTAACAGCTTTTAAAACATCATCAAATGTCTACCACCAGGGGGTAGTTGGAAGGGATAATCAATGGTTAGGCCTGTGATAAACGACGTGGAGCTGCACTGTATAACGCATGCCTAACTATTGATTGTTTATGCCATGGTCATTACCAACAAGTTTTTTTGTTATAAATATCTGGACTGCCAATAACTAGTGGAACAATATAATTGGTTATTTTCATCAGTTCACCACATCTTGCTTATATTACGTAGAAAAAAGTTTGTGAAGTTTGAATTTTTGACATGTATTCTGTTTTTTATGCCAATATAATGGGTCAAGATTTGAATGTTTTTATAAAATATTTATAAATATTTGGTTTGTTAAATGTGTTAGTGTATACCAGATTGCACTCTCATAAACAAAAAGTTAATGATTTAAAAGAGATCAGGGACAATTATTAAACAACAACTGAATGCAAATTTTCTAACCTTGTGTCAAGACTTTGCAGAGCGCGAGCTCAGTGATTGGTCAAAGTGGAGCAGAGCAAGTGCTTTCACACTCTTTGTTGGCTTGTGCCACATAACACTAAATTGTTAAATATATTGATCAGAGCATGTGTGGTGTATGGTGTTGTAATTATATTATGTTTGCAAAGGAAAATAAAGTAATTCCTTTGTTAGTGTCTGTGTTGTGTTTTGGTTAGCTAGTAGTTAGCATTTTTATCACAACAATATTGTACATAAACAGCGTCAAACAGAGCCCAGAACTAAGGGTGCTTTTTTAATAAGCCTCCATAAAAGGCAACTTGTAGGCTTGATGCACAGCTATATATGAACTTTAATGGTAAGTTCACCCCTAAACTGTATAAAAAAGAAGAAAGACTTCAATATTTGTTAAAAAAAATCTCTGATTTGCCAATACATTTTTTTTCTTTCTTGAGAATGGACAAAGTTCATTGTTTCTAAATGCTAAATATTTGAATGTGCCAATCAGAAGTAGAACTGTGAAATTACAATTAAGTATTTGACTATTTGCAGTCAATTTGATCAGTATTAGTGGTAACAGCTAAATGTAGTATGGAATGAAAAATGAAGAACATTGTGAAAATTGGTGCAAATTCATGAAAATGGATTCTTCCATTTCTCACAGGAAATTACTGCAGATGAGAATAATTTACAGTGATGTAATTTATAGAGAACACAGTGTAGTGATGATGAGAATTCCGCAGCATAACTTAGGTCTACTTTTCCTTTCTGCCCATGAAGTGCAAAAGCACAAAGGTAAAAATGAACCTTTTTCTTGTTGAAAATATATTGAAATGCGTTGCATTTTACTGGTCTTCTTATTCTTTTCCTAAAATGTGTTCTGGAAATCATAAGTATAGCAACTTTGCAATCACACAGATTCCACATCAAGCAGATGTGTTTAGCGGAAGGCTTTCAGCCCAGTGTGTTCGTGCCGGACTGAGGAAGAGCAGCACTGAGCCTGCAGGGAGCAAAGGGCCTTTCACATGATGACTTTGAGAGAGGGGCTTAAAAATAGAGCGGATCCCTGCTGGCTCATCTCACAGCGATGCTGCCATGATCACATGTGGAAATTCAAATCCACAAACCATCCATCAAAGACTGCTTTTCTCTCCATCATCAAACAGTAATCAAACCACACATCCTCAATTTGGGGAAACCCTCCATATTTCACAGCCAATACCCAGAGACTAACACATCCTGAGCTTGTAACCATGACAACGGCCTGGTAGTTTTGGAAACACCCCCTCACAAGCCTGCAGGCTTAGCTTATCCCTGTGACCCTTTTAAGATTCAACATGGGAAATCTGTTGTGATGCCTGAAGTGAATGTGTGTCTAGAAAAAAATAACTCTGTTAGATAGACAAGGGTGTGAATGAAAGTGCTCTCTGCCTCTTGTTCACTCTCTCCTCTCTCTATTATTTCAGGATGTGTCGAGAGAGCGTTTACACACCTCCAGCGCTGTGTTTTCTTCCAGACACTGCCACGTATAGCTGGGAAATCAGGTGAGTTCTCATTAAAAGAGAGAAACTTGACAGTGTCTAGACAGAAGAGTGCAGCACTGGACAGAACTGTTCGTTTGCTCACCTCTCACACACTCTTACGGTCCAGGCAGCGATGATCCACAGGGAGATACTGAAGACTAGCAGCACCGTGCCTGGGCAAATGGTCATCAGGGTCTTCATCACAAAGCGGGTGTTAAAGTGCACCTAACAAGAGGAAAAAAAACAGTTGATTCTTTTGAGAGATTATTTCAGAGAAGCACAAAACAACTTTGACGATACTTTTCTACAATATTAAGTAATGCACAGATTTACCAAACATGTTTGATCTGTTGATGTTAACAGCTGATGTAACAATCAAACAAAACTAAACTCAAAATGTCTTGATAGGCCATCTCATGTGGCAGATAAATATAGTGATGTCACAAGTGCACAACCACCCTCCCCCGGTAATGACTCTTGGTAGCAAATTAACCATCATCGACGTCTTTTGCAAGCGTACATTGCATTTGGCAAGGAAAAAAGAAAAGGAAAAACTAAAGGGGAACATGCAGTCCTGCAAGAGGCAGTTCTTCTACCTATTTAATAAGTAAATATAGAAAATGTATACAAATTGAAAAGAAATATACATTCTTTGGGTTTGAATACATTCCAATGGATTCATTTCTCTCCTCGGCCCAAACCTTACCCCTAAAGAATATATGAATCATCAAAATTCTCAAGGGACAACAGCTACATGCTTGTCCATTTTATAATCTTTATGGGCCTTTCGAACAACTCTTGATTGACGACACCAAACTTCTGACTGTTCATATCCTCCTCCTTCGTTCGTGATTTCTTCCTCACGTCTTCATCCCATTGTTCTTTGTTGTGGTTGTCTGTCGTGAGGTCAATGCAAGTATGTTTATCGGGCATGACCCAGTCCCACTTATGTCTTCAAAAACGCCAACCTTTATTGGCGTTTCTTCTTGCAAAAAACTAGGCCGATATGGCAGAACCCAACTTTTTTTTCCACTCGCCCCCTAAATGGCACTGTAATGTAGAGTAATGTTAGTTTAATAAAAATATGTAACTCTTATGTCTGCAACAATATTAGACAGGGATTATACTAATATTTAATAGAGGCTGGGGGGTTTCGGTGATCCACCCCTCTAAGACAAGCACCTGCCCCCTAATCAAAAGTTCAATATCACCTCACCAGTGCCCAGGTTCCATACTCATCAATTCCAATCCAACAAATCGTGCCTTTTTGCCCATTTTGAACTCTCCGTTAGTGATGCTTTGTCAAGAATGAAGTGGATGTTTTACTTAAACTCCAAGCCTTATCTGTATCCTGCTAAAACCTATTAGTGATGTCACACATGAGATATTTAGCTAATAAAAAACATGGACATATAGTAAAAATGATGTTTAGATAATTCGAGGCATATAAAATAGTAATGTTAAGTTTTGATAAACTTTTCTAGCTTAACCAACCTGGAGGATTGTTCGCACATTTATGAGGGGCAGGCGCCACCCAGTGGAAATGAAACGATATGATCACCTTGTAGCGGCTCCCGTGGTAGCGCAGTGGCCATTTTTATTGAGCATCATCTGTATAGACAGTCAATAATTCTTTAAAACATTCTCAAATGCTGTCGTTATGAGCTGAAGCAATGTAAAAGGTGGGCCAATTAATTTAATATTTAAAGAAATGTAAAAGACATATAATTTGAATAGTGTTAAATTTTGTGTAGGGATTGGGAAACCCTTCAGTTGAATGAATGATGCCAGCTTTTGTTTTTGGGCTGTTTCAATTGATTTTTGTCTGTGTATATTAATTCATTCATTCATCTTCATGTCGGGGTCGCCACAGCGGAATGAACCGCCAACTCTCTGACATATGTTTTACGCGGCGGATGCCCTTCCAGCCGCAACCCATTGCTGGGAAAGTCTGTGTAGATATTAAGGTCAATTTATTATGTCATTTTTATCCTTTACAATCAAGCCAAGCAATTGCTTTGAATGGAAGGAACTAACACTTTAGAACACAAACAATAACTTTGATCTAAGTCATTAATCTCAAATATAAAAATTCTCTAGGTTTATTGTTTGCATATGAATTCACAACAACAGAAGAAAGAGTGACAGCAATAACTTAATCAACAACCTATAAATAGAGAATTATTAATACAACACAATTGAACAAATGTCCTTTTAAAGTCCAAATCAAACTGCGTGCGATAGAAGAGTTTGAGTAAAGCTTAACAGAGAAGCTTGAAGCTGGTGAGTGCTTCAGCACTCCGGAGAATTTTTCGCTGGGTGAAAATATGATTCCAGCTCATGTATAAATGATACTCAACAAACAATAAGTTCAGTCTCCAGCAGTCAGCTAAGCAAGAACCTTTTCTTTCGTGCATGCTAATCTGTGAAAGGCTAATATACCACTGCTCACCCAATGTTGCTAAATTTTACACTGAAACATAGGCACCACCATACAATTTGAAGAAAAATTCTGTATGTATGAACCAAATGTGTTTTCTTACCTTTTAAAGCTTGAAAGTATTTACAGTGAAGTCCAATTAATATTAGAATATTAGTGTAAATATTATCCGTTCCCTAAAATAACAATCTATGCAAATATTTAAAATAGAATTAGGTACTGAGAAATATTTCAATGTGTTTGAATCTAAAGAAGGTGTTGGAGAAACAGAAAGTATTGATACTGTGCAAAGCTTAAGGTTCATCAGTACATTCTTCATTGTTATTGATTTGTAAAAAGTTGGACATAGGGCAAATCTCAAGAGTGAAGGGGGAGCTCTGCGCTAAGATGAACCTCACCATAATTAATGCTAAACAAGCAGATGAGAGGGAAGAGGACTTCCATTTACATCTCTTTGAAACAAGGGCTTCTCTCAAAAGACAAAGTGATTACCCTCTCAAATCAGCCATTCAAATGAAGCCACATCAGGAGTCTTTTCAACTGCTTTGGGGGTGTACGCAATTGATGCAAAGGACAAAACTCAAATTTTGAACTCACAAACACTTAACAGGCACAGAAGACATCCCTCACCAACTCTTGAGGACAATGAGGTATACATTAACGGCATTTAAAAACATCAATCAGCCATCTATAGAGAAGCAGTGATAAACCTGCAGGAAAACAGACAGCCATCAATCGTGAAATCCTGTGCAGCAGAAGAGTGTCAACTCTGATCCAAGCTCCCATTCTAGAACAAGGCTGCAGAATCAACTCACGTGAACTTCTGTCCAAAGCTGACCTTTAACTGTTATTGTTTACAAAAGATCAACTTCCTCACCAAATTATTTAGAATTTGAAAACATTTATGTTTTATTTACATAAAAACATGTTTGTGATGACGTTTGGTCTCATTCATCACCATTTCTTTTGTTATCTTGATAAACTAAATCATGCAAGATTATATTTTATTTTTTTCTGCATGAGTAGAATGTGCTTCATCTGGCAGAATGTTGTTGCAAAGAAGTTTGATTTTGTCATGGGTTTGTTAAAGCCCGGCCCCGCAGATCTAAACAGACGACTCACTTATCTGAATAACACACTTTGCTGCATCTTATCAATATCTACAGGCATTTTGGCATTTAAATTTGTTAGAAACCAAGATTAATTTTAAGGGGTATCGATCATGTAAAAGGTTACTGAACAGAGTATCTCATTAATAAATACACAACCTCCTAAATGTTACATTCAAAATCTGTGCCATTCAATCATTTATTTAATTTATTGTTGTTATGCAAAAGTAAACAAATAAATAAAAATAAATATTTGCAATTAATACAATAAAAAAATTGACAAATTAAATTCAGCAAAATAACTTTTTAGACCATGCTTAACCAAAAAGAATATATATCCTAAAAATCCTGCAAATCTCAAGAGGTATTCTGAAAATTCATGCCCCTGAACACCACTTACATTTATTTATTTACCTAACATTTATAACCATTTAACCTTATTATTCAGAGAAAAAAAGTTCTTAGCTTCTTACCTTTTAAGAATTTGTCTATAAAACTCTTATAATCTTAGTGTCAGAAATCTTAACTATACACCTAGAATGCTCCAAAAAAGGCCCTCGTTAGTTTTTTTTCCTTTTCAAATATTTTTTCATACTTTAATTAATTTAATTTAATTTAATAGTTTCTAACACAAATTTTTACAACAAATTATATTTATCACACTTTTCACTAAAGACATGTTGTTTCATAAAGGAGCTGCACAACCCTAAAGCTTGGATCCTAAACTCTCCCCTGGCTGTTAGTGGGGGTTTTTATACCTTTATCTTTTCCATTGAACTTACTCCAACCAACAGTCCTATTCTTTATGGTAAAGATTGAGTACCATCTGTATTTAGACCAAGTTATTCCAAACTTTTGACAGGCAGTGGTGCTTATAAAACTTTGGCCAAATATAAATGTACATTTACTGTTTGAGTAAGTCAATAATTTGTGGGTTCAGTTCTTGATATCGAAGACATATGGTTTACTTGGTCTATTCAAATATCAATAGCATACCTGTGAAAGTGAAAGTGAGCAGTTGGTCAGATATGCAGTTAGCCAAACCTGGAATTTGTGCTCTGCATGTAACCCATCCCAGTGTACACACACACACACAGCAGTGAACAAACACACCGTGAACACTCACTCGGAGCAGTGGGCCGCCATGACTCTCACTCTCATTCACTCCAACTTTAAAACTGACAAAAAAAAAACATGTTTCCACCCCTGGCTCCATTAGGTTGGTTGATTTCAGATTGCTTGGTTTGTTTTCAATATATATTTTATATATTTCATGTATATAAAAAAAACTTCAGCCAATCAGACGCCTTCACTATGACCATGTACTGCCTTTGTGGATGAGTTTTCTAGTACTGGCTACGCCCACTCTGAGCCTCTTTTAACTTTGCCAGACACCTATGGATGACATCACAGACACTCCATCCACGTTATATACAACTGAATGTGATCACTATATTGATTGGAGTTATGAGAAAAACATTTTAGTGTGGAATTGTGGGATGCGTAGTCTTGCTTCCCACTATTTTTTCTATTGTGGCAACAATTAAAAAACAAGCAAAACAAAACTGTTAAAAGATCACCAACTTTGGTCTTGTTTTAAATATTGTTATGTGTGATCTAATGTCTACCTGTTGTTAAAACAAAGTTTATTACTTGTTTTCAAACCAAAACACCTTTTGTTGTGTCACTACCCTTTAAAATGGAGTGGAAATGTCAAACATTTCACCATCAATATAGAAGACAGGTTCAACATTCTTCAGAGGCTCAACAAACAACATAAACACACAAAAGTCTTATACCTGTCATAGTGAAACAACAGGTCTCAGAACTCATGATTGTCATCGTGAGACTGAACTTCACTGATTCTCTTCAGGCTGCCTTTTTCTCTGCAGATTGAACTGATTCTACTATTGTCAGCACAGGCGTTCTCGTCAGAAACTGACAGGACAATGACGGATTCTCCTAGACCTAGAGCATGTTTTACTGTAGACAAGTAGGCCAATTAATTCAAATTGAAAAGGAAAAAATAGGTTATTATGATATTACAGGATCTCAATGGCACCTTAGTGAAATACTAGCAGAACATGGTAGCTGGTTTAAACTGGTCTTAGATGATATGAGTTGGTCTACAAGCTCAAAAGAGCTACAAACAGGTAACAAGCAGCTTAAATGCAGCTCCAAGTTCCCATGTTCTTAAAATAAACTAATGCTGAAATTTCTAAAAGGGCAATAGCTTAATTTGCACAACACATTTGAACCTGTCTCACTCCCAAATCTTTGACATTGGGTAAATAGGCGAGATTTGAGGAGAGACAACAGAAAGCTGGTCTACTGCTGTTACTCAGATTAACTATCTCTTCATTATATAAACACAATTAACAACTTAAATTATAATAGAGCTAAGCTATTAAATAGATGATTGTTCCTGTCATTATGCTAAAATAGTTTTATTTGAATCAGTCTAATCCATACAATTTTGTGTTTAACTAACCCTCCAGATTCCAAAGCATTGCAGCACAAATAGAAGTTTTACCTGCTTTTGTCTTTAAATTATAATTTTACCTTAAAAAACTGTTGTTATGGACATAATTGGTATTATTCTTTTCAACACAATCTCTGTGCTGAGTAACTGTGCATGTACATTGTTGTTGTGACAAACTAATTTCATGGTTGGCATCCAAAATATTTAATGAATAACTATTTTTGTAAGTCACACAAAATGTGTAAAAAACTAATAAATGTGTAAATGCTTTGAAAACAACCTGATTTTACTGTACACAATTATTTTCATAAATGCACGAGGGCATTTACGTCTCTTCTTAGCCAGCTGTTCGCAGCTGCTCCTCAGTCAGGCTTCCAGAGCCAGCAGCCAGGAAGCATTTGGTTTTTCAGAAGTAGCAGATAGTTGATTCATTCCAGCCTTCATGTCTTATTTTGACTAAAACTGACATCTATCAGTAATAAAAATCTACATTTCAAACTCCAATGTAGCATCTACATACTTATTTAAAAAGACTGACTGTTTATTGACACACAATAGCAATGTTAGCATCCAAGAAAAATGTGAGAATGTGAATCTTGAGCTTTTAACCTTTAATCTTGCAATTAACTCACGTAGTAAACAATGTTGATTTACACATGACTGATAAAAATTGCATGGTGTATTCTATGCTTTTCGAGGCTCTCAACTCCATTGGTCCCATATATATCAAAGACCTGCTCGTCATTTACACTCCCATCTGCAAACTACACTCAACTACAACTCTTTTCTTAATCCTGCCACTCCCATTGGTCTTCAGCTCAGCATCTCCATCTTTGTGGATTAAACTTCCCCAGGATACCTGAAACAATCCAAAACTTCAGATGTTCAAGTCTCTGTGAAAGCATGTTTCAGCAGGCATATCCAGGCAGAGACAGTTTCACTGTGTATCCTTGCTTTCCTAGTTTTTTCCGTGTACAATTTTTGCTTGTTTCCTGTGTTCCTCTCCTGTTGTATTACTCTGCTTATGCAAAATATTCTTAGATGTTGTGAACGGTGTTCACGGTGTACAGATGTCATGAACGCTAATGTTATTTCCTGCTGTCAAGTTTGCCTTTTAACATGAGGAGTCTATGGAAAAGTCCCCGAGCCGTAAGAGACAACTGAGTTGTAGTTAAATAAATTTCTGTACTGATCATGGAGAGTAGGCGGCTCAGGAGGCTTTATGCCATCATTAATCTAGATAAAATTTATCTGAACATATTAATAATTTGATTCTTATCCTCTTGGATTTCCTCAACCCAGTGACAAGAAAAGACACTGATTCAACACTGTTCAAGTGAGTGTCAAACACATAAAGTTGTGCACATAAAGGTGTTTTTCATGACCTGCTGCTTGATTCCTCAGTGCTGCAATCACCCAAGATAGGATGATCTTTAACTCCACCCCCATATGTAAAGTGAACAAGAGAAAAACAAACTTAGTTTTTTTTCTCATAAATGAAGTTGTTTACGTTATATATAATAAACTATTTGTGCCTCAAGGATTACCTCTCAGAATCATGCAATGGGTTCACACCTCACTTAGCTCAGAACATCCGGGAATTTCACGCACTCTCCACCTATTACAGAATTCCTTCTGGTGGCCATCAATGTCCAAAGATGTGGTAACCTATATTAATTCCTGTCAATCCTGCGCTCAGTCCAAAACACCCAAGGAACTACCCTCTGGCCTCCTCCAACCACCTTAGCATCCTTTGTCCCACTTATCCATAGACTTTGTCACGGACCTGCCACTCTCTAATGGTTTCACCACCATACTGGTAATCATTGATCGCTTCTCTAAAGCCTGCCGTTTGATCCCTCTCAAGAGTCTTCCCACAGCCATGGAGACGGCTCAAGCTATATTTCAAAATGTCTTCAGGGTCTATGGTTTGCCAGAGGACATTGTTTCTGAGAGAGGAACCCAGTTTACCTCTCAGGTTTGGAGAGCATTCTGCAAGCAACTAAACATCTATATAAGCCTCACATCAGGATACCATTCACAATTGAATGGCCAAGTTGAAAGATTGAACCAGGAAATCCTTCCATGTCTCGCTCCTCAAACCGGTCCACCCGGATGCTGACCATGAACCATGAGCAGCCGCCACCACTGGATATAGATGGGGCACCGGTATACAGAGTGAACGCGTTCCTGGATTCAAGGCGTCGTAGAGGTTTGCTCCAATATTTGGTCGACTGGGAGGGCTATCGACCTGAGGAGAGGTCATGGGTGGCTTCCCACGACATCCTGGATCGCAGACTTTCATCGAGCCGGACTCAATTGTCCAGTGCCACGACCACGGGGGCGTCCTCGACGAGCACCAGGAGGCGCTCTTATGAGGGGTGAGGGAAGAGGGTTCTGTAACGCCACGCTAGCAGAGGGAGCCCTCACCTGAATATTGACTAGTTTCACTTACTCTGCTTCTTCTGCTATCACTTCTAGTTCTGCTGCCTTACCGAGCGTTCCGTGTTGACTTGTTTGGATTACCACGTGTATGACCTTTATGCCTGCCTCTCTAGTTTTGCATTTTGGATTACCCCTGTGTGTTTTTGCTGGTTGGATTGTTTAAGTTTGGATTTGCAAATGGATTTCAACACAGCTTCAGCCTCCACGTCCTTACAATATATATATATATATATATATATATATATATATATATATATATATATATATATATATATATATATAGTAGATATAGATTTTAATATATTTATATATATAGTAGTAATAGATTTTAAAATTTTATTTTCATATGGCTCATTTCTTTGAAAAAGAGTCGTGGTTGTGTGATTGACAGCTACACTGAGCCAATCACTGTACTCTGCGGGCTGTCTGCTGTCATCTCATTGTGAGAGTGGGGAGCTTATGCTGTCTTATGAGTCTTTCTGCTTTAGAAACGGACCTCAGGGATATGAGAAGCTGCCAGGAACACTGAGTTTTCTGTAAGTCAAATTAGACTAGGTTAAGACCTAGGCATGCTATGAAAAAAAAGTCATTATCTTACATTTGCTAGTTCTGTCGAGTTACATTTTAATAAAGTTACCTCTTATGAATGGGAAAATGAGTGTGAGATTACAGGCTTAGATGTGAAAAAAAAGTCACTGCACTTTTCTCCTGTCAATCTCTTCTGCGCATGTGAAGTCTCTGTCTGTCTGTCATGGCAGCACCCAAATTCCACAAATATAGGTGGGCATAGATACAATTTTTTAATCTAGATTAATCTAGATAAAAAATGTATAAGTAATTTATAAGTTTAAAAAACAAGTACTTTTAGTTCATTTAAAGAAAAAGTTGTGAATTGTATTTATATGATGATGGAGCAGGAAATGTCGTCACACACAAGACCCCAAACAGATGTTACTAACAGCTGTGAATGGACGAGAGGCTCTTCATCCTCAAATTCAGAAACAAAAAGTAATTTTGATCCCAAAACATTTTTAAGCTTGGGATCGAGTCGTTGAGGCTATCGCTGCTGAAGGGAGCTATTCCTGATTTTAACTTTTCATGAGAGCTCGAGGAAACTACAAGGTAACTTTACATAAAGAACAGATGTTGCTTTTTTAATATGTGGATGTTAATGAATTTACCATTCATTTATGTGTTTTTAATTATATCCATACTCTGTTGGAGACATGGCATATCAAATGTAAAGGGATCTACATTTTTATATGTTGGTTTGGTTTAACAATCTAACTTTAGAAATTGTATTTTTTATGGGCAAACATATTTTCATTGTATGTGTCCCATCAGCTTTTTACAACAATGCTTACAATTTGCTATAATAAGTAATTAATGGAAAATAAGAGATAAAATTAATCATAAAAAACTATTAAGTATGTTAAAGTTTTAACAAAGCAATAACATGTTTTACATGTTTAATCAAGAATTGTATTAAGTTATTTGTGGAGCTGCTCGATACGAAATCCATGTCTTGTTTTGTATGCACTTAGTTAATGTGCTATTTATTTATTATTCATCTTGCGAGAGGTTGTCCGGTAAAAGACAGTGCTCATCAGTAACCCAGGGTCAGCTGGAGAGCGATTCTTCACTCTCTCCGACCTCATCCGCCTGCACCACTGTCCAGTCGTTTCTCCGCTTCGGGGGCAGGACTGTTTCCTGTTTTGCTCTCTTGGACACCGGAGCTGAGGGAAACTTTGTGGACGAGAGGTATGCTCGGGCTAATAAGCTCCCCATGTCTCCGTGTTCTGAATCCTTGGCTGTGTATGCCATGGACGGTCGTGTGCGTTCTCACACTGGTCTCTCCACTGGCATGGTGAGTTTGACTGTTTCTGGTAACCACCAAGAGTCAATTAGTTTTATTGTTATATATTCTCCCCACGTCACGGTGGCACAGTGGGTAGCACGGTCATCTTACAGCAAGAAGGTCGCTGGTTCGAGCCTCGGCTGGGTCAGTTGGCATTTCTGTGTGGAGTTTGCATGTTCTCCTCGTGATCGCGTGGGTTTTCTCCGGGTGCTCCGGTTTCCCCACAAGTCCAAAAATATGCGGTATAAGTGAATTGAGTAAGAACAATTGACCATAGTGTTAAAGTGTGAATGAGTGTGTGTGAATGTTTCCCAGCAATGGGTTGCGACTGGAAGGGCATCCGCCGCATAAAACATGTGCCAGAGGAGTTGGCGGTTCATTCCGCTGTGGCGACCCCTGTGGTTCCTGTACCATTTGCGCCACCAACAAGGGGGAGACGTCACCTCCAGCAGGGCTGCTGCAGCTGCTGGAGGTGCCTTCTCATCCTTGGTCGCACATAGCTCTCGATTTTGTTGTCGGCTTGCCCCCATCATGGGATAAACGGTCATTTTAACTATCGTTGATCGTTTCTCCAAGGCCCCCCACTTCGTCCCGCTTTCCAAATTGCCGTCTGCTTTGGAGACTGCACATATTCTAGTGGATCAAGTTTTCGACCGGTGCTCCCAGTTTACTTCTGAGGTCTGGAGGGAGTTTTGCAAACAATTTGGGGCATCAGTGTCGCTGTCCTCTGGTTTTCATCCCGAGAGCAATGGTCAGGCTAAGAGAGCTAACCAAGACCTGGGTCGCATCTTGCGCTGTTTTGCCTCCAAATTTCCTTCCACCTGGAGAGACTTCGTCGCATAGGCGGAATATTCTCACAATGCACTTCCGTCTTTGGCTACTGGTGTGTCTTCGTTTATGGCTTCCTTAGGCTATCAACCACCCCTCTTTCCTGCACAGGTGCGAGAGATCGCGGCTCCCTCGGTCCGACTTTTTGTTTCTCGCACACATATGTGGCCAACGTGTCTGGTTATCCACTCACAACCTTCCCCCCCCTTCACCCATCCCACAAGTTGGCTCCTAAATTTATAGGGCCATTCTCCATCACCAAGATCATAAGCCCTCTTGCCATACGCCTATGTTTCCCCACCTACCTTGCCTGTGTTCACCCCATGCTCCACGTGTCATGCGTAAAACCATTCGTCCCCTCCACTGATCGCACGACCACTTCCCTTGGTCCCCCTCTCCTTGTTGAGGGGGAACCTGTGTTTCGTGTTAAGCGTCTCCTTGAGAGACGTCGTAGGGGCCGTGGGTTTCAAGTCTTGGAAGATTGGGAGGGTTATGGTCCTGAGGAGCGCTCCTGGGTCCCTGCGCGCAACATTCTAGACAGATCCCTTATTGATGAATTTTTGCGCTCTCATCCCTCTTGCGCTCTCGAGGCACCTAGGGGTGCCCGTTAAGTGGGGGGCAGTGTTAGGTCCTGTCTGCTCTCTCCCTCAGGGTTCCTCATTTAGCACAGCTGCAACCAATTGCTGTTATTAGTCACCTTATTGGAGTAGAGCTGCAGCCTGTTGCTGTTAACGAGTCCCCTTATTTAAACCCCTGTTTCCTTTCCTTCCTTGTGAGTCCATTGATTTATCTCGCTCTGGCTGCTTCAGTTATTCCCAGTTCCAGTTACCCCGGATGTGCCAGTGATCCTCTAGCCTAGCTCTGCTTGGGTTTGAATTTCTGGTTCCTTGCTTGTGGATTATTTTTGTGACTTTTTTCAGTTTGGATCCTTCCGGCTATTCTGCCAGTGGATTATTTGTGCCTTTTTATTTGTTTTGTGACTGTGTTCTGGCCTATCTGCCTGTGGATTATTTTGACATTTTCTGCTCCATTAAAGACTTACTCTTGCAATCTCGGATTCCTTGTGGGACGCACCTAACACCCTCAAAAAATTAGGACGATCAAAGGCTTGTTACTTTGCAGCAAAACTATTCCTCACCTTTCTCAATTATATATTTGTGACCACCTATTTAATGAAAAAAGTGCAATAACAGAATTCTAAGGTCAGTTATAGATCAGGAATGTTTTATACAGTACTGAACGGATATGAAAGACCTGTCCTTGACAATTAAGAAAAAAATTAGATGTGACTATTTAACATTTTCTTTAGCTCCAAAAGTTAAAGACATTCAATAACATATATCCTAGTATGTTGAGATCGGATTTTAACATTAGTAATAATAAATGTGCCTTGTGTTCTTCAGAGATTGAGACAACAGAACATTTTTTTTCTCTTGTAATACCTCTTCTACCTTCCGGAATCATATCAGTAACTGGTTATTGGTATTTTTTTTGTTCATAAATGCAAGTGGTTAAAAAGTATCTCCATGCCTAATTGCTTTCTTGAGAGAAATTAGTATTTACTTTGACTCACTGGGAAACATGACATCTAGGAATGTTGTGAGTCTCCACAATTGTATGTTGTCATTGGGCCTGTCCCAAAATGGATTTTTGTTTTGTCCTATTTTGTATTTTATTTATTTATTACTTTTATTTGTTTATTTTTAATTTTGGCTGTCATTGATTGACAATTCTTTCACTGTATTATACTCAGTCCTGAATTTGAAGTTTGATTGCTTGTAAGGATTTGTTTGATCAATAAAGCATTTGTAAAAAAAAATAAAAAAAAATCTATAAGTACATACCATATCATTTATAAACTAGTTTGTTCTTCAGCTATTTCAATTCTTCTGTTGTCTGTAAAAATACATATGCACACAAATGAATATATTATGTTTATATGACTTTTTCTGTGTTTAAATATGTTAATTAACATACGCAAAAGCATTTTTAATTAATTGTTCTTTTAATAACGTTAAAGTAAGAAAGACACCGAACTCAACTGATTAACAGCAAAAAAATTTTGTAAATTAAAATTCAAGCTGCTGTAATATAATCTTCTAGCTGCGGTAAATCGAGTCCTCGAAAATGACCAGACCAGGTGATTCATGAGCATGCGGAGAACCAACTTTGTCAGTGCTGCAGATTGTAGAGCGAGAGGGTCCTTAAAATTAGTCCTTCAAATGCGTTCTACTATTCCGGAATTTCGAGGACACATTACTACCATCCTTCGTAGCATCACATATCCCAGGATGCTTTACAAAGAGCACTCCAGAAGTTCTCCGCCATCCCATTTACCAACGATTGATGCAGCTTTTGGAGGAACCTCCTAAGCCGTTTACTCCAGACCTCCAGTTTAATCCAGACCTTGAATTGAGACATAACTAGAGAGAGCTTCGTTCAAACACAGAGCCTGCTCAAAGGAACTAGCGCGTCAGTGCGCATTAATATATATATATATATATATATATATATATATATATATATATATATATATCATTTTGTTCTTAACTTTCAAACAAGCAAACTCATGTACAAAATGTTGGTTAATTGTTGTTTATTTTTGAGGACAACAAGACCCTTTTTTTAATCGATCAACCAAAACACCTAAGGGCTTTCTCTATGAAGGTATTCAACCCAAAGTTTGACCCATCAGGAGCTGTCTATATTTTTTGAAACATATTTAGCTTTTTCTTGTGTCTGCTGATGACATTTTCAGCATTTATTAACACAGATGTTAAATTCGGTTGCAGAAGCATTTCAGCTTTTACTCTAAAAAAAGCTTCCTTACATTTCCTATATGTTTTTCATTTAAACCTTAACTCCTTTACGGTTCCATCACAAGGTTAGTAAATATTTTTTAGCTCTAATTTATAAATAATATAATGATGTAATAACAAAAGTGTAGTTTTACCATGGTAACTGATTGTATTATTATCAGTCATTGATTACAAGTTTGTTTTGCTTAACATACATCATTAACGGCTTCTGACTTGAATAAAACTCCACACACACAAGCAGCCAAAGCAAATTAAACTGTTGGTGGAATGGTGCTTGAGCTCTGACCTTGTTGAGAGCCCCTATGCTGCGGGATGAGGCGTCGGTGAAGAGCTTGCTGTGCAGCAGCATGACCCGGGCGATGAGGTAGAGCCTGAGGAACATTGGCACTGACAGCACCATGTCCAGATCTGCCTCGGCCTGCGAGGGGGCGTAGGAGAAGGCCAGTCGTGCCCGCCACATAAATTTGAAGTCCCCTGGCACCGGGTGAACAGCCGAAACGATCAGCTCCAGAGCAATAAGCAAAACTCGCTCCATCGTCATGGCAATCCGCCAGTCGTCTGCACCATTGTCGATGACGAAGAGCTGAAGGGGAAACGGCAAAAATGAGAATGTTAAACAATTGCATAATTTGCATAATGGATGTACAATTTAAATGCAATTATTTTAAAAGAAAAACTCAGGGAAACCCAGCAGCCCAATAACATAACTTGGAAAATGAAAACCCTGTAAAAGCTTTATTAATTGCCACTTTAATTAAAAATTATTGTTTTAAATCAATTACAGCACAGTAAAACAATTATGATAACAGGTGACTTTGATTTTCTTTAGATTTTTCTTAAATTAAATTAAATTACACTTGTTATATAATTTCAACAACTATACAAGTACTGTACATAACGTGATTACAGTACACATAGCAGCATTTCAGCATAACTGGGTGTTTATGAAATGTGGCCAAGATGCAGTATTTTGAAAATGCCAAGTAAACTTTTAAGGCACTGAAATGGTCTAAAAATAATGGCAGATAAAAGCTGAATTTAGAGCGGTTGATTTGACTAAAAATCAAATAAAAAAAAATCAAAATCGTTTTTTTCAGTCATAAAATAACGAAGTCGCAAGCTGATTTTTTTGGTTGAATAAACATGAATAATTCCTGTCCCTATCATCCTTCGTATTCTACTCCAGCACTACCTTATTAATCATATTTTAGTTTTATTAGCCGTATTTGTGTGCATATGCGATTACATTACTCACCAATAATTTCGATCTTTCAGGCTGATTGTGCTAATGTTATTGGTGCTAGATGTCTATGATTAAAAACATTTTTGTATTACTTTACTTCAAATTCAAAATTGTACTATTTCCAAATTGTTTTATGTATTAATGTAAATAATTTTATTTTATAATACTCGTTTACAAATAATAATAATAATAAAATCCACAGTATTTCCAGAACTAAAATGTTTTTTTTAAATATATTAATAATGACTTAGCTTTAAAAATGTTGAAACACATCATTACATCCATATTTTTGTCTATTTCTGTATTTATTAACATTTAATAAACACACCTTCAACTCATACTAATGTCCAATTTAGTGTAACTGCAGATCTAAAAGTAATTGGAACTATAATTTTGTTTCACCCTGTGTGACTAGCGTTACCTAACATTACAAAGAACAAAGTTGCATGTGCACATAGCCATCTTCCTCAAGTCAAATAAAGCTTTATTACAAAGCTCACTAAGCACATAGAAAACACTAGAAGCATTTAGTGCACGAGGGTTGCTCAGTTGATAAATCGCGAAAGAGTTATTGCAACCGCTTTTCGCTGAGATTGCAACTCAGGTTCAGTAGAAATAGCTGGGCTTTGGCACTCAACTGAACAATGTTTGAAACTTAATCAAGCCTCATTTACCCAGATTTATGTGGGGAAAAAATTGCTGCCATTGTTTCAACATCCCTCTGTATATCGACCACTCTGTGTAAGGTGACAGTGGGATTGGCAGGAACACATTTTGAATCAGATATTGAAACCTTTGTGTCACAAAAACACATTAAAATCCAAACATCTTAAACCATCAAACTCGTAATAGAATAAACAGGGCCGTGGCTTCCCTAAGGGATTTCTGGATGCATCCTTTTTTTAAGCCTGACCAGGTACAATTTACATTGAGCAAAATATCACTCACAAACAAGCATTTAACGGCACAAATTTATTCATAAATCAGAAAGTAATTATATAAAAACACATTAGAATCCCTAGAGGAAACCAAGGCCTCCACAAATGCTAATTCTCCTCTGGCTTTCTGAGCAGCTTATCAAATACAACTCACACTCTCATTGCCCAAAACTGTGTTACATCACATAATATTTTTGCTTTCAGCGAGGCCAGACAAATTACTTGTCACCTCAGCTTTGCCTCTTAGGACACAAATGAGACCTTACAGAAAACAAAGTTGCATAAGCGTTCAGCCACACACCATTCATCATCCATTTAATCAAAAATCTCAATTACAACTGAATAATTCAGATCAACTTAATAAATAAAGTTTTGGTCTTGAGAGCCTAGAGTAAAGTGGGTTTTCAGAAGCAGTGCAGGGAAGCAGATTGAGGAGGCGTGCAATAAGAACCCGCTCATATTATGGTTCTACCCTCCTAGCTACGCCAAACAGATCGTCCAATAAGCAAAAACAATTCCGCCGGCATAATGCACACTGACAGTTATATGACTTTATCTCTCGCTCAGTGCATCTTCATGTCAGATGGTATATCAACTGAGTCTAACGACCAAACGGAAAGCTAATTGCTGGCTGGCAGCATTAGATGTGCTTAACGTTCACTGTAAGTGTTAGATTGTCGTTGTTTGTTTAATTGATAAGAAGGCAAGCAGGGTTCTCCCCATGGAGAGAGACACACATTCACACAGTCACAGGAGGGATGCAGATACCTAAAGGGGAATCCTAAGGACCCATGGATAAAGTCATTCAGTGTCTTGTGGGTGATAGTTTGCCCTTTCAGGTTCTCACAGTGCAACAGTTCTTCCTGACAGCCAATGAGATATTTGCTAGTGTAATTGCTATGCATACAATTGTTTGCAAAGGGCAAGACGCATGTTGTATGGCTGTAAAATGTGCATGTTTTTTTTTTGCAGGAAAAGCCAGCCTTGTCATGGTGACTGTTACCTAGGCGACAACATCAAAGACCAGCCAAGCTTAATTAGGGTCCCCTGGTGAGAGAGAGAGAGAGTGAGAGAGAGAGAGAGAGAGAGAGAATGACTGTGTATTTGTCTGTGTGAGAGTGCGAGAGAGCCAATGAGGAACAAGAGTCGATGGCAGGGAAAGAACCAATATTGGGAATGAATTTACAAAAAAAAGAAAAGAAATTAAAAGAAAAATATGCACACATGGGTGGGTGTGTGGAAAGAAAATGAAAGAGAAGTGTGTACGTGTGCGCGTGTGTGTGTGTGTGCGTGAGAGAGAGAGAGAGAGAGAGAGAGAGAGAGAGAGAAAGAGAGGACTGTATGGAAGGCTGTATGAATGATCGTTGACTGAAATGACTTTTGAATAATGGTTGACCGCTATGGGTCTTAATGACTGATAGCACTAACATCTCTAATGGACTGTGGCTGATTTTATGCTCTCTATTTAAATGTTTTATTACAATTCTGGGAGAATGAATAATACTGAGTAAATTTAACATATGTTTCACACAAAATTAAGCTATGAAAACCAGCCATTTTATTTTACATGTATAGACATTTAGTTTACCAAAGAGCAGATTTTTATTTAACATCAGCATTCCTGTTTACGCTCAGATTTACTAGTGGTGAACTGTTGTTGGTTAATTTTAGCTTTTCTCCACACACAGATTACAACTGTCGTACATACAGTTTTCTTGCGTATGGTTCCTTTGGAGTGTCCTTAGCCGCTTCTTGTGCTATGCAGACTAAGTAGCTATAGGCGTACCAAGCCGCTAGCAAGCTCCCAAGTGACAGCTTCATTCTAATCCAGGGATACCCAAACCTTTTTCAGCAATACCACATCAGAAAACATTCAAGGCTCCAAGAGTGAAAAACTCACGTTGATATTTAATTTAATCAACCTCTTGGCTCTTGCCATTGCATTTGCAGTGATACTGGCACAGTTACACATGCTTTACACAGACCTGCAGCACAAGATGAATAAGATGATTTTATTAAAATGTTCAATTTCTACACACATACACTGGCATTTCTGACTCAGTGAGGACTCACTAAGTATAAAATATAAGTATAAGAAGAACCAGTGGTTTTCCATACCAGTTCCATTTCCATACCAGTGATTTACTACAATCTAAAAACAGATTAAAATGATAATCTTTCATTTTTGTAGATTTTGCTTTTGTTTATTAAATCACTAAAGCTTAAAAACATAGGTAAGATGTAAATAAAGTTCGCTGAACAAACTAAACAAATGGAGCTGTGCTTCTGTGGTGGAAAAAATAGCTCTACGAAGCTATTGATGATTGTCTCTGATTATGGCAACAAGATAGAGATATACAGAGCGGTGTCACCACTTGATCTCATCACCAGGCGGTCACATGGTTCTTGGAGGGCCTGGTTAGTTCCAAACAAGTCATCAGTGCCATCACTCTTCATAGGTTTTCAATGGAACATATCCATCATCAGTAAGGTTAATATTAAAATGATTACAGATAAAAATTACAATTTAATTTTCAAGCTTCATTTGTAGTTAGCATTAAGAGTGGTGGATAGACTAAAGACTGTCTTATCATTAGATTCTCGAGTGAAATGACAAGAGGAAGTGGGTGCATTTTTTGCCTGAAAAAGTGATTTTTTTTTCATCTGCATCTTCCTTCATGTTCTACTCCAGCACTATCTTTATAAATTGAAACTATTTACATTTAAAGGCTGTGTTGTGTGTTTTAAGTTTTTAATTCATAAAGAAAATAAGTGCTGAAAAACATATTTTATTATTTTATTTCATATTTTGTATAAATTTTAAAACCCTATTACATATTTAGATGTTTTTTTAAATTAAATAAAAGTAAATTAATAATGTCATTACTGCAGTGTCAAGATCCAGCATTCCACTCATCAAAACCTTATTTAAAATACACTTTATTACAGACATTTCACACTCACACATTATATATTATAGCCTATAAATACAAAATTCTTGTAAAATGTGTAATATTTAACATAACAGCAATTTTAAGGACTTTATAGTCTTTATGTCATCATCTCCTCTTAGCCTGCGTGGCTTATACTGAGCAAGGTTTCATGAGCACATGGCCATCTACCTCAATTAAATGTTATTACTAAGCTCAGCGAGCTCACACAGAACTTTAACACTATCTGCTGCGAGAGAACTATCGGGTGCGGGTCGTTCTGTTGATAAATCAAAAAGCTAAAGGCTACCCGAGACTACCTGGAAGTAGGCAAGAAAATTGTTGTCAAATTTTCTTACTGCAGCCTATGCAGCTGACGTCGCTCTGCTGTATCTACTGCTCTGAACCAAACGAAATGATGCTACACAGTAAAATATTGAGAATAAAATAATTCTATCTATGATAGGACCACATACACAATTAGAAGAGTTCAATTCAAATAACTGAGGTTCTCTATCATCATTTAAACAGTCGATTCTTTACCAAACCTTTTTACTTTGTACTAAATTTCCTAATAAATTTGCATTTCAATTATAAAATGTGAAAAAAAAATGTATGTGCAAAAAGTTTAACTCAATAGACTTCAAAGTTAATAGACTAGGCCCAAGTTGAAAGGCTTGTAGTAGTTGAACTTAATCTTAAAATCAATCTTAACATTAAAATAAAATGAATCTCAATTTTAAAAAGTTGCACCTTTAACGTCTGTAGCTTAAAAACTTGAATAATTATGAAAATAATTTTCAGATTACCTTGTAGGATACAGTTTCAATATCCCGAGTCACCAGAGTCTTGTTTAAAAAGTTTTCTTCAGTATGTTGAGGAATTGTTCCAAGAAACTTTCAGGACCAAGAAACTCAAAGATTAAGTGGAGAAATCTCACTTTTCTTCATCCTTCTTAATTCATCTTTCCACTATCTCTGCTCCCACCCACACTAAAGTTCTTTTTCGGGCCAAATCGCCACCAGGATATGCTGAATAATTAAATTCCATTAGTGAAGGTAATCTGTCAATGTGAGTGACTAGAAAGAGAGAGAGAAACCCAGAACCTCCCAACAAAACCCGGACCAGAGCCAATTAGGAGAACTAAATTGGGAGAGGAAAATGATGTCCAAAAAAAAAACAAAGGGGAGTCCGGGAGGAATATGGAGATTTTAATAATGAAAAGAGAGAAATAGTGAAGCCGAGCGAGACAAATAGTCGGGTTTGTTTTTTTACCCTGTCAGGGATAAACACCTTTGTCATGATAATAGCGTTATAAGTTACACACACATTACAAACAAATGTTTACGCACCATAAATTCTAATTCAATTCTCCTCACTGAAGCAAGCACAGAGAGATCTTTTATTCTCATTCGCTGTCAGTCTGTATAATGTTTAAAAAAACATGCAGAATAGCTTTCATTTCAAACCATACAACATTCTCAATATCCTCAACAATTCTCTGGACGGGAACATCAGGCTGGGTTTGAATTTTGTTGTAATCTTCCTTTATAACGCATAAAAACTAAAGCAGTAAATAAACAATGTTCCCCAAAGCTAAGCAATAAATAAGAAAATTTTATCAAAATGAATTAAAGTAGAAAAAAACTATAAAGGAGTAAAAGCTAAATAACAAACAAATGTAATTAGAAGTGTAACCATCCAGGTCTGCTAATACAAGGCAACCACAAGAAAAAGAATGCTAATAACAAAAACAAAAAATAATAAAACCCTTTAGTTGTCAGATTCTGTTGTTTCCCCTCGCCTCTGCCTCAGACTTCAATCAACCTGTGAAACGTTGATTGTACATCTAATGGGTTTGGTTTGCTTGACTGGTAACACTAAAATCTGATTTGTGATCTGATTGGTTTAATTCATCCAGATTTCATGGAAAAGTGAGTGCTGCAGTTATTTTTGTTCCTCTAGGAAACTAAGTCCAGCTGCATTGTTTTGCTAGGTTTACTAGTTGTTTGCCCTCGCGTATTAATTATGGATGATTGTTGCAGTCTAGTTTATTCTTAATTAGTTCTAGTAAATTTTTCCTAAACTTCCTTGAGTAGGACATTTTTTTTCATATTGTTGTCTTAAGCCTAGTTCAGACTGCATGATTTCACCCCTGATTGTGAGAAGTTGGTGCTCGTACATGTGAGTGATAATCACACATTGTAAACGTGTGAGGACACGACCCAAGTGAATTGCAATTTGTAATATGACCACTAGAGGCTGACTCCAGAAGTGGGTTCTCATTCACAGCAACATTAAAGGATTTATAACTTTTTGACTATTAAAATAGATCTACACCTTGAGGTTTTTTGATGCATATTGCTTGTGTTGATAATCTTGGTTGAACATACATGCGCAGACTTGGGCCCCCAACTTTTAAGGGGGTCTTTATCTTGGATTGCCACCTCTTCCTTTCAACATAGAATTGTTTTATATTAACTAAACAATTAAATTGCTTGGTATTCATCCGATTTTGTCAGTCCTGTCAAGTAAGGTTAATACATTTTGTATGTCCATAATGTTCAGCACAGAACCAAACTTGCTTTAGGGCCCCTTTAATATTTGTTTTATCTTGGGTTCACAAAATGACAAAATTGTCTTCATATCAACTCAATGGGGTGAGTTTTTAAATGGTTAATTTGTTCAAGTTATATTAAGATTTGAATGTTTGCATACTTAAGGGGCGGGGCAACTTGAGTGAGAGCTTGTTACCAAGTCACTGAGGTTTCATTCTCATCATTTGCGATTCACCAAATTACATGTTTTGTCTATTTTGACTCTCCAGTACTGCGGCTTTTTAAAGAAGGTGGCTATTTGACCCAAACTCATTTGCTAAACATCAAGCTTACTACATCCATGTTATGTACGGTCAATGGGTAGAGATTAAGCAGCTACTTGAATTTGATATATTGCAGTTGTTTTAAGTAAAAGGAGAAAACAAAATGAATCAAGACTCAGATGTTTATCTCAGAGTAGTTGGTATTCAAAGTTAGTATTCATAACTGGCATCATTTACGGCACTGATAAACACACCAGTTATCATGCTTAGATTTCCTTCAGCAATCTCCTTAACAATCTAGATTTTCAGAGATATGCATTGATATTTTTTTTTCTCTGTGCTGTTGCAGTACTGATATAAATTGGTTATATTGTCACGTGATGCAGCTACTCTCATCGTTCACATCACAGAGTCATAACAGAATAAAGACCTTTTTGGCTACCTGATCATTCTCTGATTCTCTGATGATTCTCTCTGTGTCTGTCTCTGTTATTGTTTATCTGTGCTGCATGTCGATGTGACCACGCATACAAGCCTAAAAGACTAAAAGTGATAACAGAGTGTGTAAATCCTTTAAGGACAAAGATAAGGCAGAAAAGTCAAACATTTTCCATAATGTTTATAATTTCATAATAATGCAGTAGTCGTTTTTAAACACACAAACAATCCATACCACTAAAAACAAATAAAAGAAAAAAAAGTTAGCTGACATCCTGTTGATAGTGGTGGTAGATGGTCACTTATATTCTTTTTGCCATTCTACATTGAAAATTATTGTGTCCTAACGGTAAATTTTCAGTAAATAGGACTGAACGTTACTGAGGCTAATTATTTTTTCATGGATTTTAAAGAGCTAGTATTATGACTCCTTGAAAATAAGAGAGTTGTAAATGTGCAGAACATCCAGTTTGAGCTTTATTTGGGTAAAGTATTTGTGTATTAAGTTATCATCTTTAAAAAGAAAGCCTCGACTTAGATTCACTGAAACGAGTCTTTCAAACAGTGTCGTGGAACTGTACAAACCGTACAAAGCGGGGTTCCCACAACACAGCTGCCAGCGGTTGTGATTCGGCCGCATAATGCCGTGTAACTGAGAAGAGAAGCTCCTGTAAAGGGAACAATGGTTCATCTTTCTCCTGCGTGCAACGCTATTCTTTTGTTGTGTTTCCACCATTTTCACGAGGACTGCAACATAAATCTACATGCGTTCAACTCAGGATTCAAAAAAGGTTTTTGATAAAGAATGGATCAGTTAAAAAAAAAAAATGGTAAGTGTGCTGCTAACAGTTGATATATCATTTGCCTTTGTCTGCCATGATAGTTTTTTGGTGTTTGTCACATGGTCTACTTGACATTTATTACATTTAAATATATAATATTAAATATATATAATAATGTTTAATTTCTTTCACCTTTCTTAGATAGACACAGTTATAACTTGCTACAAAGAACCCTATCACATAATAATAATATATAAATCAGGTAGAAATAAATACATATTATAATAAAAAAATGTTATAGTGTTTTTTTTTACTTTACATCGACGCTAACAAATTTATGTTACAAGAACATTCTGGGAAAATGAACTCTAACGTTGCATAAACATTTTTTTTACTTTCCATGAAAGTTCTCTCAAGGTCATTAATTTTTTTTGAACATTCAGCACTCACAAACAACGTTCTAGGAATGTTCTGTGAATGTTATTTAGACAACGTTTGTAATTAATATAATTTAACTTTATTAGAATGTTACTAGAACATTCTTTTGGAAACGTTATGAGCTAACATTTAGACAACTTTTAAAGACTGTTAACGAATGTTAGGAGAATGTTCCCTGTTAGCTGGGATACTGTTGTTTAAGACACCAAAACATGAATAACCAACATTTCAGAACCACAATAGTGGCTCTTTAAAACGGAAATTTCAGTAATTTTACTGAATATTTTTGCATTTAACAGATATTAATGAATTCCATTATGCTACAAAACCAGGATATGGAAACACTGTCAGAGAGACTTTCTTGCAACACAGACAGAACTTAGACAGAAATATGTCATCTGATATGTATTTTAGTGAATATGTGCAAGCTTTACCTTCACCGGTGAAGAACCTGAAAAAAATATTACAATAGCAGCAGTTGTTCAGGATGCCCTGAGACCAGACAATCCCAGAATGCAATGTGAGTTTCAAAACACAGATTAACTGTATAAATCCTGACAGCAGATCAATTCTATGAAATGAATAGTGCACTTATCCTGTATTGTTCGACTGAGTTTTTACGGTGTAAGGTTTTTGTTTTCTAAATTTTGTCCACACAATGGTTATGGTTTACTTTCAAATGTGCTCAGCGAAGAGCTGTCAAGAGCATTTTAGATCCACTGTGTGTGATTTAATTGTAAACTCAATGTGATTCTGGCCATATAACAGACGCCACAAATAGTGTAAATTACAGGTTCTGGAATAGAAAAACCTCTTATCCTCTGTCCATCACTAAACCTTTCATTTCTAAAAAAAAATCTGTTTTCAGACAGAGAAAAAAAGTCTAAAGAAAAACAGTAACAGATGTATCTAATTATTGTGAAATAACATTATAGTATCTCAAACTTGTCAAAATACCCTTTAAATTGTGCCATATGGGAAACAGGTTACTAGTAAAATGTTGGATGTGGAGCATTACAAATCAGATTCAGTGAGGCTATAAAAATCACGAGTGCAGCCTGCAACACCAATCAACTCAGATTCCGGGTGAAGCAGAAACAAAATATCCTGCTCTGCGGGATGCGAGCACATGATGACTAAATTAACCAAGAAATCAGCTTGTGATGGTTTTTAAAAGTATTTTTAAAGTGCTCTGAAATCCCTTTTTAAAAGACACATTTACATTTCTGCACTGGGTTGCTCTCTGGCACATCGATTGCTCATCTGTGTTTACCTAGCAGGAAACACCAGCTTCCAGCAAGCTCAGCTCTCCCAAAATGAACATTATAGATGAAACGAGACCGTTCTTTTGCCATGCACAGAGATAATTTCCTTGTCCTTCTCGTGCACCCGTGCTGTCAGTTACAGCCCCTACACTGCATTCGCTGCTTCGTGTCAGAGTAGGGATGTCCTCCATATTAATACTACTGGAAAGCACTCTGCTCTGAGTGAAGGACTGTCAGTCAGACCTCAGTCCTTCTCCTGAATACTCAAGTGATAGGGAAACCCTTCACAAACCCTTCTCCTACACAGAGATATCCTTGTTCTTTTAAACCAAAACATTCTTCATTCAACAGAACATTAGTACAGCTACAGCTATTTTAAGTACTTCTGTACTGGCCTGAAGAGGGGATAAGAAAAAAGGTGCACAAGAATTGTTATATTAAATACATATTACATAATAAAAAACATGACATGAACAACAATAAATAATAAAGTAAATAAATAAACAAACAAACAAATATTAGCTGGGTGACAACCTAAACTTTACATACTATTACATAATAAATCTCATAATCATGATGGATCACCAAATGAATAAAACTATTTTTAAATAACAAGTAAAAAGGGTTCATGAAATTATTTGGATTATAATATTACACAATTTATCACATTATCAGGATGAACTCAAGAAAACAATATCACAATAAACTAATAAATATGGAACCAGAAATGGCAGGCAGAGAGTATTGAGAGGACATTTATAAAATTTCCAACTTTTCATTGAAAAGGTTGATCTATTTATCACTTGTAAACTTCAAATGTATCATTAATTAATATTGTTCATAGTCTTCTTCCACCATCTCAGGTTGTCCCTGATGAATAAGTGAAGCAATTGTGTTGCATGGTAACTCTCAGAGGGCTAAAACCGCTTTTCAAAGCTCATCATAAGATCCACTCAAGTGAAACGGTTCCAAAATCAGTCCAACCTTGAAATGAAGATAATTATAAAATTGGCCTGAAGTAATGTTGATGATTGACCAAGTTCTCTAAAGGGCTTCAACAATTAATCACTTTTAATGTTTCACTAGACAAGCCAAGTGCTTCACAAACTTTAGCCAGTAATGAAGCTTGTTGGCTCTTCTTCCGAGATAAACTCTGATTACTAAATGAGTTCATAAGCTCATTCAAAAGGAACAAAAAAAGAGATACAGGATGTAAATTCACTCTATTTCATTCAATCAGTTCACTCCAATCAGAACATTTGTGTCTAATTATTGTTAGGTCTTTCTTCCTTTGTTTTTAAACATCTTCATTTTATTTTAACCTGCTCTGTGAAGAAATAAGCTAAAGGGTGGAGTTTTTGGTCTTTACATTTCAGATTCAAGAGATCAGATCCAAACTTTTAGTATTATGTCTGCTCTTAATTAGGAAATTATTTTTGTTCTTACTTGTATTAATTTAATAAATAATCAAAAGTAAAAAAATCTTCTCTCACTTAAATTGAAAAGGGTTCTGAAATTGAAAACGACAAATTATACAATCCCACAGTTCAAATCTCAGCCCCTGATTGGCTTTAGGCCTCATATGACTTTTCCTTACCTCAGAATAGAACATCAGCTGTCACAGACTTCTTTTTAAGAGTTTTTGAAGTCTTATTTTGTGTTCTTTCTTTTGCTCATAAGAAGCATTTGTAGCAAACACACTTCATCATAAGATTGTACAGAAAATAAAATAATACAAATTCAGAAGATATTAGAAATGTTAGGCCTTTCTATTTAGAGAAATTTTAGTTTATGGTGTTTTTTTGTAATGTCTGTAACTTTAATGCCTGAGATTTACCATTTTTAGCTTTCAGTTTAAAATAAGACAAATAATATGGCTTCAAAAATGGATTAATTTAATACAGGCTTCACTGTCACCTGTCAATGCTCTACTGACATGCTACACTTTGTGCTGAACTTGTGGATGAATGAAGCGGTGTAGAATATGGTCCAGCATTGTCTGAACTTTCAACTGATGTCTGGTCAAATGGTCAAAAACAACCACAAAGCATGCAAGTCTTCCCAGAAACTTGTTAAAGTTCGACAAACATCATAATAATTTATATAGCATTGAATGTAAATACAATTAATAGGCATTAAAGTGAAATAAGCATCATATGCAGTTTTATTTTCTTATATACAATTCATGCTAAATAAAGACAGAGCTGTAATGTACAATTATTGCAACAAAGTTTGGAACCATTTTTTTTTCCAAATAGAATGTTTGATAAAATAAATAATACTAGACAACTCTTTTAACAAATGCAGTAACCTCTAGCCTTGAAAAGGTTTGAAAAAAAAAATATTTTTCCCTTGGAGTTACTACATCATTCATCTCAGTGCCGTTCCCCTTAAATGAAGGAATGATTGAAGGAAGAGTATTTCCAAACTTTCTTTTTAGAAACGTCTCAATCAACACCTACTCAAATGATCTTTTATCTCTTGTAAATCATGGCGAAACATACACACAATCTCTGTCCAGGAGAGAGCTGCCGAAGACTGGTTCACAAACAGGAAGAGAGACTCATCACCAGGGAAACACTTGCATAACGTTGTGCGCACATGAGAAACTTATCAATCCAGGCAAATGAATGAAACACAGACAGAGCCTTTACACTTAGACACAAATACACAAATGCATGCCAAACATAGACATTACAATGGAGAGAGAAAGATTAATCTAAATCTAAAATGATTCAATGATGTCATTCTAGAGAGATGTAGGGCAAAGTGAATGAGCATAAGAATTAATGTCTGCCTAATATATCAATATTTTTATTTTAGAAAACGTTTTCACACAGACCAAATTTCGTCAAAGTAAACATACCTACTGTGAGAGAAATCACACAACGAGTCAAGAAAAACAAAAGATAGAGAGAGAAACAACCATAATTTGATAGAGAAGAGGGTGTTAGACAGAGAACAAGCCATAGGAAGATTACTAAGTGGGAGGAAAACACCAGTAAGGTGAAACTGAGGGAGAACATGCTGTTTGAATGTGTGAGCTTGGTATAACCTTCTGTTGCATAAATGAGTGAACCGCTTTCACTCTCAGGAAAAAAAAATGGCATGATTGTCTAAGAAAAATAAAAGATCAAACATCTTTCTCAGCCTCGTTTACGAAAAAAATTGACTATTGCATTGAAATGTAGAAATATATTGAGAAATTAGTATGACAGAAATAAGTGGGTTTTGTGACTTCTTTTTTAAGTATGACTCAAACAAGGGGGTGATTGAGCTAAAAAAAAAACAGTCAATCTGAGAAATAAAACAGCTTTTACTTGACATGGCTATTAAGAAAGTTGAGTTCAAACGTTTTAATTGGAGCTCTAAGACCCAGTTGGGATGGCATGCCATCACTGCATTCTTTCAAAATGTTTGAGAGTGGCAAGCCTGTTCAGAGGAAGTTAACATACAAAAATCTTCTTCAGATAACTTGTGCTGGTGATAATCAGACATGCTCAGAGCCAGTGTGTGACAAAGACACTGCCAAAAGTCCCAGCCAATTTCTATTTTCATTATACCCCAGATTGCTTTACCAACCATACTCCATTATATGCTAGATTTTGTCTCTTTTTCCCTTAGACTAATCCATTTCAAGACATAATCTAATTAGTGATATAACTATAAACCAATAGGATTTGTACTATGACAACCCTCACTGAATCTGTACTAACAATGACAGCGCTTTTTTGCCAAAGCAAGCTTTCTCTATGTTTCGCTAAGTGGTGAAAACGTAGTGGTTTAATTGGGGGAAATCAATGATTTTCATTGATCTGATGGACATATTCCACCTACAGTTTTTGCCTTTCTCCTAATCATTAGTTTCTAAATACCCTTCAGTTACAAGTCAAAATCAGTCAGGATGCCTTGTTAAAGACATGTGTCCTCCCAGGGATTTTGAACGAGGTTGAAACTTCTATCTAGCTCTTGGAATTTCAGCCTTGCTAAAATTTATGCCGCTCTGGATTACCCTTGTTATTGTCTGCAAGACTTGGTTGTGACACTTACCGTACCACCCCCTCACAAGCCCTTAGAACAGAAGCTCAAAATGTGTTACAACGATGACGTATTCCTGCACAGCTGTCAGCCAGTTGTGTCTAACAAGTTCCCGGTGAACAAAGTTGAAGGGCTTAGGGGACATCCTTCACTGAATGGACCAAGAACGAAAAGCATATATGTTCCAACTTCCAAAGTTCTCCCAAGTGATTCCTCAGCTAATTGTCTGCACCAGTTTTTTTTTTTTCAAGACTTCTGCTTGCTCATTCCCACTATCCTAGCCAGACAGATTCCTTCCACTACTGCCCACACCCGAGTCTGCATTTGTTTTTTCTCCACTCCTACCACCTGGCCAGGTTGAAGATAGAAGTCAGGTCACTCCGAGCCCAGCCTGCTCAGTTGCCACTTTTACCACTAGGATGTTGAGCTGCCTTGGCATACGCATCGTGCCACTTCAGAAGGTTAACCTTACCTGAACCTGAACTGGACAAGTTCTGACGATGGATCCTTGTCCTCCTTAATTCAACTAATTGAATCCTTCCTCTGACACCCAAATCACTTAAATCTCCAATGCCCAGCTCAATACACTTCTTCTTTCGGCTGTTCCCAGTTTAGGGGTCGCCACAGTAAATCATCTGTTTCCACCTAACTCTGGCCTCAGTATCATCTACTCTTGCACCAATTACCTTCATTTCCTCCTTCAGCACCCCCATATAACTTGTCTTTGGCCTTCCTCTTGCCCTCTTGCCTGGCAGCTCCATCTCCAACATCCTTCTACCAATATAACTACTATCCCTTCTCTGCACATGTCCAAACCATCTCAATCTGGCTTCTCTGACTTTGTCTCCAAAACAACCAACCTGAGCTGTTCCTCTGATGTGCTCGTTCCTAATCTTGTCCATCCTTGTCACTCCTAAACTGAACCTCAACATCCTCATCTCTGCTACTTCCATCTCTGCCTCGTGTCTCTTCCTCACTGCTACAGTCTCTAACCCATACATCATAGCTGGTCTCACTACTGTTCTGTACACCTTTCCTTTGATTCTTGCTGACACTCTTCTGTCACACAACACCCCTGACACTTTTCTCCACCCACTCCAACCTGCCTGCACTCGCCTCTTCACCTCTTTTCCACACTCCCTGTCGCACTTGACTGTTGACCCCAAATACCGAAACTCCTCCACCTTCTTGACCTCAGCCCCCTGTAACCTCACTGTTCTACTTCCCTCCCTCTCGTTGAAACACATGTATTCTGTCTTACTACGACTGACTTTCATTCCTCTTCTTTCTAGAGCAGACCTCCAACTTTCCAGGTGTCCCTCCACCTGCTCTCTACTCTCACTACAGATTACAATGTCATCTGCAAACATCATTGTCCATGGAGATTCCTGTCTGACCTCATCTGTCAACCTGTCCATCACCATAGCAAACAAGAAGGGACTCAAAGCCGATCCTTGATGTAGCCCCACCTCCACCTTGAACTCCTCCGTCTGACCTGCAGCACATCTCACTGTTGTCATACTCCTCTCATACATATCCTGAACTACTCTGACGTACTTCTCTGCCACTCCTGACATCCTCATACAGGACCATAGCTCCTCACTCGGCACCCTGTCATACGCTTTCTCTAAGTCCACAAAGACGCAGTGCAGCTCCTTCTGACCATCTCTGTACTTCTCCATTAGCATTCTCAGAGCAAAAATTGCATCAGTAGTGCTCTTCCTGGGCATGAAGCCATACTGCTGCTTGCAAATATCCACTTCCCTTCTTAGCCTAGCTTCCACTACTCTTTTCCAGAGTTTCATTGTGTGGCTCATCAACTTTATACCTCTGTAGTTGTTACAACTCTGCACATCACCCTTGTTCTTAAAGATTGGCACTAGGACACTTCTCCTCCATTCCTCAGGCATCTTCTCACTCTCTAGAATCCTGTTGAATAACCTAGATAGGAACTCCACCCAGCTCAATACACACTACTCTGAAACTCAAGTCAGTTGATTACACACACTGAGCGGCAGAAGTGACACAAGTCTTCGACCTTCCCTTAACACCCATGCATAGTTTCTGACATTACAGACTGATGGGAAAGAGTCAGACATAAAGCTCAGCATAAAACGGTTGCCTTGTCTCTGAGCTGTACACTTTCTCTACAGCACCCACCACCCTATTAAAATATTACAGTTACAACACACTAACCTATAAACCCAAGAAACATACTGCACTCATTCAGAAAAATAACCTTATATATATCTATAAAAGGGTTGCTCAGTCAAAGTCAACCTCAAAATCAGGATATATGCATTTACAATAAAATCAAATAAATAAAAAGGTGATCTTGGACAGTATTTTTTTTTGTCTAGACAAATATGTACCTAATAATGACAGTATTGCATTTTGAAAAGAAATTGTCTTAAATCTTCCCAAAGATTGACCTTTAAAGTTGGAAGTTATTTTATGGTATAGTGATTGATTCATTTGACCTGGACGGTATGCTATTACTATCCTTGATCTCTCATTCTGCCTTCTGCCAGATAGGTTTTTCCAAGCCAGAAAGCTTATCTTTTCCCATGGTGCAGAGTGATAGAGGCTGAGATGACAGCAGACACCAGTGCAAAAATGTTTCCTGAGAAATCACAGCTCATATTCAATGATGGGTTAGCAACAGGGGTGCGATTTTGAACAACTGCCCTAATATGACCTGCAGGCCTGAGGACAATTTCTTTGTGCAGTGTTCCCACCAAGAACAGGAAAATACATGCTGTGATTCACCTCGGGTTCAAGCAAATATTTAATAATTAATTAACTATTCATTTTACAATGAGTCAGGGGATGCATTTGTCTGGTTAAACATTACATGGTGGACGAGCGATCACAGCGGTCTTGAAAAGTACCAAACACCCATTGCTCCTCTTTCGCCCCTCTCCTATTGTCTGGATGCAAGTAATAACTAAATAAAACAGTATTTTAACATTTATATTTTAAATTGATATTCTGTAAGTAAATATTCTGGTTAAGTGTAGCTGTTTCTTTGTAGCATCCTCCATTTTTAAAGCTCTGAATCAAAATGAAACAGGCTTTAAAATGTGGTAAATCCACATTTTATAAGCCTTAATATGATTATTGGACAAACTCTATCTATTATTTTTCATGAAAAAAAATTAATTCTCAAGGGTACCACAACACTCGATTTTATATCAAACCATTCTGTAGGTCGATGAGTAAAAAATTATCATATTTTATCATAATCATATTTTAATCACACTCTGTTGTGTAATATTGTTTCAACAAGCTTGGTGGACTACTTAAAAAAATGTGTTTACAGAGAAATGTCTTTCTGAGAGCAAATATCCGATCAATGAACTGCTCCATTGTGTATATATCCAATAAGAGAGCGCTACAGAAGCGCGGAGCTTCCCATGTTTCTGTGTCTCATGAGGAGGCACTATTAAAGGAAATGTAAAACACTGTTGCAAAGTGTTTCCTATCAAAAATTGTCTCTTGACTTTTTTAACATAAAAAAATCTTCAATAACAGGATATTCAGAGACCAATTACTATTAATAAGTACCAGGCTAATTTATAACTTTAATCCATTATTTGAGTACTCAAGCTGAACACTGCAAACTAGTTCAGAAAAAACCCAAAACTGTTACAGTCAGTGTAGACATTCTATCACTTCACTTCCCCAAACCATCACAAATCTTCAACAGAGTTCAGAGAGTATTTTAATACTGTTTTACAGGAATTAACAAACTTGGAACCGAGAGAAACAACTATAATGTTACTATGGATACCAGCACATATCAGAATAAATGAACAAGCTGATGCTGTGGCAAAACAAGCTACTAGAAAGCCTAAAGTAA
Organism: Danionella dracula; assembly: GCA_900490495.1. Taxonomy (NCBI): domain Eukaryota; kingdom Metazoa; phylum Chordata; class Actinopteri; order Cypriniformes; family Danionidae; genus Danionella; species Danionella dracula. The sequence continues at coordinate 2,011,265 of UELW01000056.1, forward strand.
CCCTGGATGCAAGTCAGAGGAAGTCAGAGGTATAAAAATATATAATAAATGTATGTGTTTGGCTACCGAGGCTGCTGTGAGTGATTTTCTTGGGCTAACCTTCCTATTAGCATAATGCTAATGAGCGCTTGAGTTCAGTTCCCCTTGCTGAGGGCAACAACCTAAACAACATGACTAATTTGCTTGTTACATCACTCGAAATGGAGAGAGCGAGGTAGAGGAGAGGGAGAGAGAGAGAGAGAGAGAGAGAGACTAAAAATAAAAATCAAACTTGTTGGAGGTGGTATTTGTTCTCTTCCTGTTTTTCTTAAATTTTAACCCTTCAGGTCATAAATCAAGAGCATTTTTTTGCTCCTTCTGGTTATTTTCTGGACACTTCTGTTAAATGGATATTTGACTTAAATCATAAATAATGTAAATTTTACTAGTACTTTTTCTAAGTTTCGTTTCATCCCTCTTTTTGTATGTTTTGCTATCTTATTTTGTATTTTATACTTTTTTATGATTTTTGTACAGTGTCCTTGAGAGCCCTATAGGCACCTGAAATAAAATATATTATTTTATTATTCATGCTTGATTCTTTTCAGTAAAACCTCAGCTGAGTAACTGTAAAGTTATCGCATTATCTTTACAAGGAGGTTTGGGTACAAAGTACATAAAAAGTAAAGCAGAAAATAGAAAATGTAAATTCAATGTAATTTTTCACAGTAAAAAGAACATTGATTCAAAGCTTGAAATACTGTGACAAATGTGTAAAAACATAATAATTTTTTGATATTTTAAGAAATGTTTCCAAAACTGGTTTTGCACAGCTATGTATATAAATTGCACAAAAGTATACATGCTTCTCTCCTCAGTCTGTGATTTCAAAGTGTTTTCAAAACACTGTGGTTTTGAAGCCATTTATTCCCAAGAATTCTTCACAAATTGTTACAATAAGCCACTGTTATAAACAGTTATATACAGTTTTTCCAAACAGTAAAAAGAGCTTCTCATAGAATACTGCTATGAGAAGCTCTTTTTACTGTTTGGAAAAACTAACCAACATTAAGTAGTGATAAGAAGGTGAAAAAGTGCTCTATTTAAACACCTCTAAACCAGTTCTTAACAAACATACTAAAAGTGTGCTTAGAACGAAAATTTGACAACTGTTAAATATAAAAAATATCACATTAGGCTTGCAGCCTAATCACCAATCAATGCAAAGGAAAAGTACTACCTTCTTTTGATCATCCTTTGAGCTCAACTAACAATATTATGAGCACATTTATGATTAATAAGAATTATGAGGCATTTACCTGCACCTCTCGAGCATGGTAAGCGATGATTAGCCCAAGTAGGATTATGGTGGACAGGCTGATAAGACACTTCAATGCCAGAGAATACATGGAGCTCTGAAAAAAAGATAAAATATTATTCTAACAGCATATATATAAATAAATGATATATAATTTATCTTTATTTTCAATCAGATGTGTGCAGACATAATGTAAGAACACAGGAAAATGTAAAGCAGGGGTCCTTGGTCCTTGAAGGGAAGTATCTCAGCCCATTTTTGATGCAACCATCATGAAACAAACCTGATCAAAATAATTACCTTCTGAAGGAAAGTGAAGTGAAAGTGACCTGATGGCCAGATATGGAGTGGCCCATCCCCGGAATTTGTGCTCTGCATTTAACCCATCCAGTGTACACACACAGCAGTGAACAAACACACTGTGAGCACTCACCCAGAGCAGCGGGCAGCAATGGCTGCGGCGCCCGAGCAGCAGTTAGGGAACTGGTGGCTTACTTATGGACTCCACAGCTGTGGTTGTTGAAGATGGAGAGCAAGTGTTTCATCATTCACACCACCTTCAACGTCTGGTTATTGAATCCACGACTTTCTGCTCACAAGTCGGTCTTCTTATCCACCAGACCACAGCAGCCCTTAAGTTGTATGCATCGCCATATTTGTATGCATTTTATTAAGATTTGGAGACCCCTGCTCAAAACTATAGACTTGTCAATACAAAAGCTAAATAAAGCAAAACCTCATATAAAATGAAAGTACAGTGTCTATGTTTAACCTGGAAATGTATGTTTATAAATGAATATGTTATCACCACTGTGTGAAATGGTAAGGAAAAGAATGCTTCATGTTTCAGACTTTATTTAGATACTCGCGATCACTAATTTATGAAATTAGACAGCTATGGGGAATACATTTTACATTTGTAAATTGTATTGAAATATAGACCTGAGCCTAATTTAAATAAATGAGTTGTCAGCTCTTTTGGAGACTGATGAATATTGAATCAACTCTTATTAGTTTTAACCTTCTAGCTCGGTTCATTCAAATCAAACGTTTCGATGAATTAGACTTCTACTAATACAATGTCTTAAATAACTTTATTTAAGCTTGATAACTTAAGAGCTAGTTAGCAAATATTGACAAAAGATCCATCACGTCAGACATTCTAAACGACACAATCAGTGATTTAAACAATAGATAACTTATTATGTAGCTAGGCTAAAAGGACAAACAAGACTGAACTACAGCATGAAACACATTAATTCCAATAAAAAAGTACAGGATTACCAAAAAGGTTAAAGGAGGAGATGAAACATCTTTTAAAACATTCTCAAAACTGTCTTAAACCCTGTTCAACTCTGAAAAAAGTTTTGCAACCAAGCAGCACATGATCAGTTCAATGATCCACCAGGATAAGTAGAGAATTCAGAAGTTGAAATCAAAAGCAGTATAGAACTGTTGAGCTTGAGAGCAGAAAAAAATTCTGACTGGCCAAAATAACTTCAGAGTTAAGGAGTCGGCTACCCTCTAGCCTACCCTCTATTGGATTGACTTGGTTTTTACAGCGTTGTAATTTTAGTGTGGATGGAGGTTTTTTCTACCTGTGCTTGTGAGAACGCAACTTTTGTAAGTGGGTAAGAAAAGTTATGTATATACGTGTGGACATGGCCTTAAAGTCACAAAATATTGAGACCACACAAGCCACAAATGAAACTTGCTCAGAGGAGAGTCAGTAAAGTACAGTTTTAGGAGACTAAGAGCTGAATTCCTCCAAGTATTCTTTAAAGTGGTATAACTTGTGAAAAATATTGGTATGAAAAAATATCACCAATTGTACTTAAATCATATTGTAAATATTTAGAGACAAACAATACAGACACACTCTCACAAACTAGGCTGTATCATACATTTTTCAAGTCTAGTTTGACATTTTTTATAAAACAACCTAGGTATGTCCTAAAACAGCATGATTTCAGAAATAATTTATAGATTCTTTTAACATAATTCAGAGACTTGAGATAAGAAAAACTAGAATAAAGAATAAAGTTCAACCCTGCCATGTCAACCCATGTAAAATGTATGCCCCTCTAGTTCAAAGGTATGGGAGGAATAAATATATAAAAAGTATAAAAGTATAAATGTTTGTGACAGAGATGATTTCCTGCCTCCTAGTCCTGATGTGAATCTGTGTGAATCTTGATGGATCAGCATATGTAATTTTTGAAGAAAATCAAATATATTTAATAAATAAATAGGGATTTTTAAGCATACACTGCAGAGCCATTTAGGGTGCTCAGCCTCTTTAGATGTGAGCCCCTCTTCTTAAGGCCTTTTGGAATCAGGGAGTTGATCATTTGCAAATAAACTGCAAAAAAAAATTGAACGACAAAGGATATGTTATGTATGGCTAATAACGTTTATAGCTATAGTTAAGTCTATAGTCATGGCTTTAATGTTCAGGGAAGGTCTTGGCGTTTTGGCTGATTTTTTTGGTGAAGACCCATTCATTAGGGCATTTGACTGACATGACAAACAACCAAATGTTTCAGAGCATGAAAGTGACAATACATCAACTGACCAACAGGCAACAAGTTAGCCATGGACAAAAAAGTCACAGATGAGGAGAGATAACACAAAGTTAAAAGAATACAACTATAATCTTCTACAATCAAATCAAGGGGGCACACAGCTAGTAAAATCAAATTGTATAGCTTCAACCAATCAGATCGTTTATGTAACACTCTTACTATTATTATTATTATTATTGTTATAACAGAATTTCTTCTGAATAGTGAACAAGAAGTGAAGAGGAAAACGTGTTGTGACATAAATGACCAAAACACCTATCTGACCAGCTGTATTGGAAATGTCAGATCATACCCAACAAAAAAAGGAAATAGCATTTGAACAATAGCATTTGAAAATGTATGTGCACAGAAATTTGTTGTTTTTGTCTGAATAACCTCCACTAGATTTAACAACAAGTGTGTGGAGATAAATAAACTGATAAAGACCCTGAAACATTTGCATATTTCCTTTTAAACAACATCAGGAATTTCAGTTTATTGCTTACACAAATTTGAAGTGTACTCCACTCTTGGGTTGAATGATAATAAACACAATGCCAGAATGGATTTGCAGTTTAAATACATTCAGGCATTTCTTTTGAAACTGCTCATCAGACTCATGAAAAATGCCAGTGATTTCAAGTTTGATATTAATATGATTCAGCAAAATATGATTATTCCATTAGGCTCAGAGGCAAAAAAGTTTGGAGTACAGCTCAAATATGTAATGAGTTATGAGATCCTCTTTCATAATAAGTCCACAGGCTTTTCCCTGTCTCTTTGAAGCTTGACAGCTTTTGTCCTCATTCAATGTGATGCCTACTTTTAAAAAACCATCGTGAAGCTCACTTGTCAATAATCTCACACCTATGGAATGACATGAGTATGAATAAATAATGACAGGAGTTTGATTTTAGGTCAACTGGCTCTTTAAATGAAAATGAACAGCACAGTCACAGCATGCGCATCTGTGCCATATCGTCTGCCAAGACATTTTTAATGTGTTTTCATAATCTATGGATTACATGCACTTCAAGTTAGATCCCTTCACAGTGTCATGATTGGTTAAATGTGTGTTTGTCTCAGAGACTAAGAGTGGAAAAATCTCACCTCAAAAACATAATATCTTTCCCATTTCAATTCACACATTTTCCTTATGAATTCCTTGGTTTCCTTGTTTTTTGGCAAGCCAGTGAGAGATTATTTCAGGGAACAAAACACAAACGCTAAACACTAATTTAAGATGTGAAAGAGAATTGCCTCACAATTGAAATACTCCCAACCATGTTGACAGTGAAACAGGCAATTGCTCAGTGCATAGTGAGAGCAGCTGAGAAGATCACCGTTGTCTCTCTGCCCTCCCCCCAGAAAATACACAGCACCTGTCTCACCAAAAAAGCCATGATTCTGAATATCATGAATCTGATTTATCATTTTTTTTAGAGTGTTAAGTTGCATGCATGTACCAGGGATCTGAGAGACAAGCCATTTCAATTATCTGTATGTTTGTGCTGTACATGTGGCAGAATTAATTTTAAAGCCTGAAAACTTTAAAGCCTGAATGCCAGTTAATACTCCGTATAACATATCATATAATCAAAATGTGCTTGCCGAGTAAAGGTCATACACCCAGACAATGTAAAATTCTTGTTCGCACGTGAAATTTCTGACCAAAAATTAATCTAGATGTGGTGGACTACCTTTTTAGAAACACAATGCATAATCAAACCTGAACATAGCCTCATTTTAATCATTTTGTCACACAAAAAAGCAACAATAAAAAGATCTGTGGCTTTATTGTCTCCTACAAAAGTAAATATTAATTTATTTAGGATTTTTTATGAAAGACATAAATGAATTGTTAAAAATTTGTTCTTCTACCGAGAGTCAAAAGAATAAATCACCAAAGTGAAAGAGAAGTCCAATCACTACCCTGTGTTTAAGTGTTGTTTTTGATGGCACTAGAAAAGAGCATGTTTAAAGCCTGTAAAAGTTCCATTTTTGTTGTTTACTCATTCATGTAAGTTACATTGTGTTACATTACCTAATTTTGATAGCCAATGCACACAGCCAAAATAGCAAAGACTCCCTTTACCAAACTTTTAGCTTCAAAATGGACACTATTTCCATCATTTGGCACTAATTGGTCACTATACAGGGTGGCACACAGAACAAACAAAATACACCTGCAAAAGAAAATTTTCTTTTTCTCAAGTGTCATCATAAACATTCATTGAATGGGGAGGAAAAGTTTTAAAAGGCTTCCAGCCTGAGTCTGGATGATTTGGTCCGGCTGAACTCCCATTATTTGTTTGGCCACCCTTGGGCCTAATTTATGTGAGTTGAAGTTTTATTAAACGAGCATAGACAGACAGTGTTATCCTGGGAGCTCTGGCTCTTCCAGCCAAACACACACTTGCATAAATACACAGAGCTTTACACTGGACCACTTCCAGACTGGCACTATCAGCTCATCGATGCTCAACTGGTTGAGTTTCGGTCTCTGTCAGGATTCCAGACAACACTTAAGGATGATTTTATGTAATTGGCCAAAATAGAGATTGGACCTTTAAGCTCAGTGTAATATATCTGTGGAGTCATTGGTTGTTCACCCAACAAAACCTGCATTAGTGCAATATTTCTGGAGATGTTTTTCATGGTTATGGCTAGGCTTAGCCTGCTGTCTAAGCATGATTGAAAAAATCTATTTAAATGCAGAAAAAACAACATAATTAACATTAAAATGAATGTCCATATGGTTGCTTTAAAATAGAGAGCATTTGTCACATTGTTTAAGAGGGTAGGGTGAATTTTCATAGGGGTATAATTATTATAATTATGCAATGATTTAAAACATTATATAATTTATGGATGTGTTTTTTTTACGTTCATTAGTTTCTAAACCAATGTGCAGAAACAAAATCGTCTTTGCACATGGAGCTTGTTAAAGGCTTGTTTTACAAATATGTAATGTATATTTTAAAACGTCAATCAGCGGCCACACTGATCCATAAATGGGCCATTAATACAGAGTGGAGGGTTTTTTCTTTACATGTTTTATGGTAGTGCAATTATATCATTATGTTGTGTTGTATTGTATATAGGAGTCAGTGGTAGATCCCCTAGAACAGCCATCACCAAATGCTGGATCACGATCTGCATCCGGACCCGAGAGGTGGTTCTGTCTGGCCCCTTGTCCAATTTCTGATAAATTTCGGTTGTGCAGACAGACAGTGAGCTCTGGTTCTAGTAAATTTTATTCGTTTACTTAGCACAGGCAAAACTGAGCAAGACCAAAAAAACGTAACATCATAAGTGTGCCTGATAATTTCTTCTAAAATATTTATTGATAAATGACTTATTAACTTGCTTGAGATTGTTATCACCCTGCTTCTTTAACTCTTCAAGTACCTACTCTTCTGAAATTAGTCTGTATTTTCACAAATACCCATTAAACCAATTCAAACTGTGCATGGATGTTGTGTGCAAAAAAGCTGAAGTTTTTTGTGCAGTGTGAATACGAACTTCAAGTGAACGTACTGTGAGTTGAGTTGTTGAAATCTGATTAACAATAACTAGTTGATTAGTAGGAGTGGATTTGGGCTCAAGTCTTCCTTCAGACAAGACACCACAAACTGGCAATGAGAATAAACCCTAACTGCTTAGCTGTTTTGCTGCTGATGCATCAGAGATTTTCCTCCCGTATCCAGGTGAACCGTCAACGCCTTTTGACATGTGCCTAAAGATGTTTAAAAACTATCTGCTCATGATTAATGCGTGGGGAATGCTTGGCCATATGTTCGGATAAGAGCAACATTACTTCATTGTTTGTGGACAAAGGGACAACTGATCTTTTATGCTCTACCATAAACAGACACTTTTGACTTCTGTTATTTCTTTAGAAACACTTCACTCCAAAAGTAAATGTTGTTGAGCAATATGCATTTAGTAACATGCACAATTTACACATGAGACGATAGCTTTACATGTACTTGCTGCCTTATGGGACTTTGAAGATAAAACTGATGGCATAATACAGGACCAGCTACTGGAACACCTGTGCAGTGTCAGCATTAGAGAAAGGTTGTTATTGGAGCCAGATCTTACGCTTGGAAGTGCTGTAACAATTGCAACACAAATGGAAGCAGATGCATACCAAGCTAAAAGGATGATGTCAAATAAAGGAATTTTTGAGAAAGAAACGTCTGTGCAGTTTGTGTGCTCAAAACTACACAAAGCTACAAATGAACAGTCCCACCACCTGGACCAACTTCTGCAGCAAGTAAGTCTTGTTTTAGATGCGGCTCTGATAAACACCTAGCTAATTCCTCACAATCCCCCTGCAATGAATGCTCAATGCAAAAAGAGAGGTCATTTTGCATGTGTATGCCACTCTGCTTCAAATGCTGAAGTTCATGTGGTACAGTTACCCGATGTAACCATACCATATTTGAAAACCCAAAAAATACTGTTCTGTGATGCTACATGACACCTGCTTCTGCTACTAAAGTGATACGTCTGACTGTGGACAGTGGCTCTGCTGTCTCTATACTATCCAACCATATCTGCAAAAAAACATTTTTGCCTCACTCCACTGTCTCCACCTTCTACCAGACTCGTGACATACACACAAACCGTTATACCAGTATTTGGATGGGTTAAAGCCCAGGTGTGTGAAAATCAAGTGCTCCTGCAACATTCTTCATAGTGGAGGATGGCGCTGCCCTGTTGGGCATGGACTTGTTTCACAGCCTGTGTCTGTCTATTAATGCTGACAATGTCACTACTGCAGATACTACCTCCTCTCCTGTGATATCTACAGCAGACACTGCATTGTTCATTGCACCCCCACTTGAGATTGTGCAGTTTGTACACAAAGTTCAAATGGATGTAACTGTGCAACATTTACATCAGAAACTGCACCACCTACCTTTTGCTGTGAGGTTTCAGGTCTCGGGTGAGCTTGATTGTTTGATTGATGCCTCTATATGGGTTTCTCCCATTGTTGTGACAAAAAAAGAGCGGATGTGGCGGCACCCGGAGAGCAGTCGGGTACTGGTGCAATGCTCAAGGGCACCACAGTTGTGGTTGTTGAAGATGGGAGAGCAAGTGTTTCACCACTCACACCACCTTTAACTTCTGGAGATCGAATCAAAGCAGTGTATTCACAAATTCAGAAGGTTGGTACAGAGAAACCAGTCACTTGTACATCTCGCATGTTAACAGCAACATAGTATAAATACACCATTGTGAAAAAAGTGGCACTTATATCTGGGCTACTGAGAACTGCCATATTGCCTTTGGAGAAAACGCTTTAGACTATGCACTGATCACCAAGCTCTCGCGACACTGCTAACTATCAAAAGAATGATTACAGCAGGTTTACGTATTGCTCGCTGGTCGGTACCACCATGTACCGGTATGGTTACATTTACAAGCCAGGTTCACAAAATCATTTTGAAGATTGCCTTTCCCGACTTTCTCTGCATGGACAAACAGATGCTTCCACTTATGTGGAAACAGAATTAGTAGCACAGATCTTTTCAGTGTTAAGCTTCCTTCAAGTCTCAGATTTTAACAGTGCTCTTCTTGCTCAAAACTGACTGCACTTCACAACCAGATCAGAGAGGGTTGGCCTTCCTCCAGTAATGCTGTTGCAAAAGATTTAGTGCCGTACTACAAACAGAGAAATGAGTTCTTAGTTCAGGGTCTTTACATTTTCAGAGGCTCTCTGATGCTGGTACCTGTCTCACTACGCCATAAACAAATCACTCTTTCCCATGAAAGTAATCAGGGTATCATACATACTAAAAAACATCTACATTAACTTTACTGGTGGACTCAAGTGGACTCTCAAGTACAGGCTTGTATAGCTGCGTGTGTTGCATGTCAATCGAGTGATAAATCACCTCACACCAATCCTGTTTCATTGCAGCCTGTTCCTCTTCCTGATGGCCCATGGAAGAAACTAGGACTTTATATTGCTGGTATGTAGTTACCTTAACAGACTATTATTCAAAGTGGCCAGAACTTGCCTTCTGCCCATCTGCTATGACTGACGCAGAGCTAAATTTCTTAACCACTGTTTTCAGCAGTCATGGAAATCATGACGTCTTTGTGACTGACAATAGGTGTCAATTTACAGCAACTGCCTTCAGTTTCTGAAGAAGACGGGTAAACTCACATGCTAACGTGTCTGTGTACTATCCAGCTGCTAATTGAGCTATTGAAAGGTTTCATCTGACTCTGAAAAAGCGCAAACGGCTATCTTGCAATCACAGTCATAGAAAGATGTTGTGACTAACTGGCTACAGGTGTACAGCATGCAACTACACTAACCTCATCATGTGAACTGCTGTATGGAAGGAAAATACATACCACATTTGACATTTTGCCTATTACGCATGCAGCGAACACATATGTGGAAAATGCTATGAGAAACAAACAGGCCAAGATGAAACAGTTTACTGCCAAAACATCATGTAAAGAGACCCACATTTGCTTAAGGATACAAAGTAAGGATTAGAAGTCCTTAAGCTCACTCTGAATCCTCTGCTCCTTTAGTGGTGGTAATGCAAATTGGACCAAACACAATTCAATTAAGTCATGGAAAAAATGGAACACTGAACACTTTGCTCACTCTGTATCTGGAGGTTTGTATCCAAGTCGGAGTGAAACATCTATCTCTTCCCAAGCTCCTATTCATCCTGTTCCGACTGCTCCAAGACAGTCATGCAGAAGATCTAATCCTTATGATTGGCATAAGGATTACTTCATAGATATAGATAGATTTGAAGGTTAAATGATTTGAGTAGTGGTGCTTGGTTGCATAAAGGTAAAAATATAATCTTGTTTGAGTTACATTTAAATTAGAAGACCATTAATTTTTTGGAAGTCTCATTTCATAGTCCTGTTGCAACTACTTTAAGTTACTTTAAGTTTATTTTTAATTGCTTAACTGAGGGGAAAGATGTTGTGTTCAGAAAATCAGGAACTTCCTAGAGTAGTCACATGAGGGAAACGGGGACATCAGCTATGGTGGGGCAGAGTTCACCTACAGGAATGTATGTAAAAAGCATTTCTAGTATTCATTCATTAACGATCTGTGCATTTCCTATTCTCAGACTGAATATTAGAGAAACCATCCTTTATAGGGGTGATGTCATTTGTAAACTAACCTTTCACATAAAACATTAGTGAAGTATTGAATATAAACACAAATAATATCTAAAGGTCTGGATATTGGAGTGTGGCATTACAAAAATAAACTTTGCCTGTTTCAAGTAATACAGAAAAAATGAAATAATTGAAATCCTATGGATGCGCTCAGAGTAATGCTTTGAGTTGAACACAGACCTCAATGTCACTTCAGACGCTAAAGAAAATCGTGCTAAATTGAGTTCTTTTTTTTTTTGTCACACATGAAACAGGCCATCAATAGCGAGATAAGAGAGGAGTACCCCTCCAAATGTAACTGTATGTATGATTTATGAACTTTAACTGTGGAATTGTTTATTTGTTGGAGCAGGAACCATCTATTATCTATTTAAAATTAATTTTTGCTTCTGAATTTTGAGGATGAGGAGAGTCTCGTCCATTGCAGGTGTTGGTAACAGATGTTTATTGTACTGTGTGTGATAACACTTCCTGTACCAACATAATATATATAAACATAATGGTCTTTAAATTAAAACTAAAAGTATTTGTTTTCATTGTGAGGATTTTTAGGTACACCTAAAACTTATAAATTGCTTATTCACTTGCTTAACTATTATATTATTATAGTTATATATTATATTGGATATATATTCTGAATGCCTTTTATTTAGATTAATTTAGATTAATTTCAATATTAGAGTGAGAAAAAAATGAAAATATTTTTAGAAAAAAAAGAAAAAGTATAACTTTTAATTAATCATTTATCATCATAATCATCGATCAACAATTTAATACAATGATTTTATCTTACAGTTTTTCACAATTGCTAACACAGTTTTTTCAATACATTTAACAAGTTTGCTTAACTCTTAACGCACCGAATCAGTTAAAACACACAATTGGCAAAACAGTTCATTTCATTCTCAAAACCCCTCATTGTAAACAAACCTCCAAAACTATTTTTCAAAATACAATAATACAGTTTTCAAAACACTAACACATATTTTCTTCCAACAGCAAAATTGAGTCAATCATAACACATTGAAAAAAAAGAGACTTTAAAATTACATAGTTTTGGTGTTGGTGGAGCTTGTGTGTAAAAGAAGTTCAAGCATTGGAATTTGTGTTAATTGAATGCATTTTGTATCAAAGCAACAAAAAATGTGTTAACTGTATCGCCTATCTAGACAAATGTTGTGCTAATTGTGTTAAGAGTTTAGGAAAGTTGTTAAATGTATTGAAAAAACTGTCTTAGCAATTGTGAAAAACTGTAAACTGTTGAGAACATCAGTTCATTATCAGGTTTGAATAACTTTCATTGCAGAGCAAAATGCTGCTTTTATTTTTTTCTAGAAATAAAGACTTGACAATATTGTAATACTTAACGATTTAGACTGATATGAGAAAAACATTTTGTGATATATTTTTGACCATATTGCCCAGCCCTACTATAATAAATTTGAGAACAACATGTATTCAGTGTCACTTAGTAATGACAGTCACTCTATGTTCAAGACGTATTCCAGTGCCAGATGAATACTAAATATGGCACAATTTGTTTTTGCTTGCTTAGCCATTCCAACACTTTCAATTCCTTTTTATCAAATTGAGATGTTTACAGCTTTTTGAATAAATTTGCACACATTTATAAGACTACAAAGCTCTCAAAAACAACCATATCCATTTAGACAGAAAAAGCTGAGTGGACTCAAGGCCCAATGCTACAAAACACAGGATGTAATGGATATGAGGTCGCAAAGAGCAGTATTTCAATACCACTCTCCTCTCACTTTCCCCATTCCTCCATCACCCTTTCTGACTCACTTTCCCTTTTTGATGATCTGCCTCCATCCTCATAAGTGAGTTCTCTGTGTCTGTAGTATGACTAGCAGAGCTCAAGTTATGACCAAGTGTGTGAACAGTGAAGATGATAAACAGACTCATGCTTAGATTAGCAGTTATTGATCCAGGGCTTGATGGACACCATGCAGAGCTAATAGACTTTCTGGGCTCCATTAACTCCATCAGCATTCTCTGGCACACTCAGACCCACATCTTCCTCCTTTACTTTTTCATCTCTCTTCCTTCCTCTTTTTCTTCTCCCTGCATTTTTCACAAACACAGACTGAAACGACTCTGACGTCTGAGCATCCAGTCATCTTCGAGCCTTCTGTGTCGCACGAACATGCTTGTGCACACATTGACAGTTGAAAGTATCAGTACAAATGCACAAAGTCATCTGTAATTCTAATGTAATTACTTCCTCTTGTTTCAATTTCTTCATTAATCACTGATATGGGGTTAGGTGTCTTGCTTGAATATGTTGAACATAGAACAGAAAGCAGCTGCATAAACAAAATGATAGATTTTTAAAGAGTTTGATAAATTAACAAAAAATGCTTCGCCATTCTAAAAGTGTCTTTACAATCTTCTTGTGAAAAATCTTCAGAGAGACTGAAGTCATAGGCTTGTGATCTTTGTGAATTAATAAAGGATTAATTTCTCTGTAGAGTTATCTGGCATGATTACTTACCTCTCCAAACGTTTTCCTGTACTCTCCAGGGGACCCCCTCACCTCTCTAAAGGTTTTGCAGCTCCCCAGTCATCTCCAGAAGTTCACTTACCTCTCCAAACAGGTTCAAAGTTATCAAAGTATCTCCAGTGGAACACATACCCTTCCATCCAGGTCCATGACTTTCTAGTTATCTCTCGTGTTATGTTTAACACGAGAGTAGGTCTGGAGCTTTCCAGACATCTTTGGAGGTACACTTACCTCTTCAAATGTGCCCAGAACTTTTTAGTCATCTCTGTTGGCACACTTACTTCTTCAGATGAGTCTAGAACTTTCCAGTTATCTCTCGTGTTATTTTTAACATCAAGTAGGTCTGAAGCTTTCCAGACATCTTTGGAGGTAAAATTACCTCTTCAAATGGGCCCCAAAGCTTTGTAGTCATCTCTGGTGGTACGCTTACCTCTTCCACTGATCTGGAACTTTCTAGTCATCTCCAGTGGTACATTTAACTCTTCAATTGGCCTGGAACTTTCTAGTCTTCTCTAGTGGTATGCTTACCTCTTTGAATGGGTGCAGGACTTACCAGTAATCTCTAGTGCTATGTAAATAGAACAGATCATTATGAAAACAAACATGTGGGAGATTGGAGAGGGAGAGGAAACTATTCTCAGGTATAGAATGATCATATCATTCCTAGTGTGAAAGCACCCTTAGGTTGACAGATTAAGTAATAGCGTTTTTAAACATACACTGAGAGGATGTAAGAATATCAAGTAACTTTTAGAACTTTTTGAATACTGCAGCATGCAATCATTTATATAATCTATCTGTGCCAATTAGGTAGTGGCCATTAAAAAGTTAATCATCATAGTCAATGATTATGCGTTTTTCTGGAGAACACTCAGTGCTGTGCATTATTCAGAGTGAATCAGATGCTGGGCTGGTTGTCCTCTGAGGTAAAAAAAAAAACACCCACAGCTTTAGAAAACTGTGGCTAAATCAAATTAACAGTTTTTATTGAGATTTAAGAGTTTGAATTAGATATATATATATATATATATATATATATATATATATATATATATATATATATATATATATATATACATATATATACATATATCTATATATATATATATATATATATATATATATATATATATATATATATATGTATATATATATGTATTGAAAAACTGTCATAGCAATTGTGAAAATCTGTAATCTATTATAAGATAAATTTATCATTAAATAAGGTGATAGATTTTAATGTGGATGATTGTTTTGATTTCTTTACAGTTAATGTTTTCATCAAGTTAAATAAAAGATCAATACATTAGGTTAAGGGATCCTCTCTATGTGTAAGAAGGGAGAAGTGTTTGTGCTTTCTGTATTTGTCTGATCAAGTGCATGCTGTTGAGCGGGGTGGCCGAGAGATTGCTTACGGGGAGAGAAGAATGGACCAAGGGAGAAGACATTATGGGCTTTTTAATGAAGAGAGGTTGTATGATGGTCAAAAAGTTCACACGGTGAGGTCGAAAAAAGTCATTTTGCCACTGACCTGGTTGAAAAAAGGACAACTGAGTAAAAAAAAAGCAACAAAAAATGTGTTAAATATAGATCCTACCTAGGCGGAAGAGTTTAGGAAGGATGTGAAATGTACTGAAAAAAACTGTCTTAGCAATTGTGAAAAACTGTAACACATTTTTGTTGCTTTACAGTTTTTTACAATTGATATGACAGTTTTTTCAATATATTTAAAAACTTTTTAAAAAACTTTAAAAACAGCCGTCTAGGTAGGCGATACAATTAACAATTTTTTTGTTGTTTTGATAAAAAAATGCATACAGTTAACACAAATTTATAAAACTTATTTTACACTCGAGCTCCACCAACACCAAAACTGTCATTTTAAAGCCAGATTTTTTTCTCAATGTGTTATGATTGACTAAATGTTGCTGTCAGAAGAAAAGACATATTAGTGTTTTGAAAACTCTATTATTGTATTTTAAAAATTAGGGGTTTTTCAGAATTAAATTAATTGTTTTACCAATTGTACGTTTTAACTGATTCGGTGCATTAAAACTTAAGCAAACATGTTAATTGTATTGAAAAAACTGTCTTAGCAATTGTAAAAAACTGTATTAAAAATGCATTCAATTAACACAAATTTCAAATGCTTGAAAACCAAAACTGTCATTTTAAAGCCAATTTTTTTTCTCAAAATGTTCTGACTGACTAAATGTTGCTGTCAGAAGAAAACATGTGTTAGTGTTTTGAAAACTATTATTGTATTTTAAAATGAGTTTTGGAGTTTTGTTTACAATGCGGGGTTTTGAGAATGAAATTAACTGTTTTGACAAATGTGTTTTAACTGATTCGGTGTGTTAAGAAACTGATATTATAACAATGTCCAAATTATGGTGTTTCCAAAAAAATTGCTCAATTATTCAAATTGTCCCAAGGTGGTTGGCATATGTCAAACATGATGACAAGGATAAATATATTAAAAGGCATTTTTAACGTCTAGTTGTTATTTATGCACTGGGTTAAGTAGATGCAGTGTCAAAAAATGTTTTTATGTATATGCACTGCCTGGACTGCTATGCACTGCTCCACACCACAGCCAAATATGCTGCCATTTGTACAATTAATTAAGTTAATATAATAATAATAATTATTATTATTATTATTATCTAAAATATTTTTTGCAAACCCACTCTAACAGGCACATTGTTCACTGGCCATTTGCTCAACATCTTTGGCTAACCAGTGTTTTGGTCTCTCATTTACATGGATCTTTACAAGACACATTTGTTAAGTCGTTGGAGCCAAAAGTGAGCATTTTGTACAGTGTTTTAAAATAGCTGCATCTTTGATAAC
Source organism: Danionella dracula (assembly GCA_900490495.1). Lineage (NCBI taxonomy): Eukaryota > Metazoa > Chordata > Actinopteri > Cypriniformes > Danionidae > Danionella > Danionella dracula. The sequence goes on from UELW01000056.1 coordinate 2,027,679, forward strand.
CAGAGAGAAAATCAGATGATAACAGGGACATGTCCTGGATAAAGACCGATTTCCATATTACTGTATGTGCACCTTGAGTTCGCATCCCTTTCTTTCTGAGCACTTTGTCTAAGTCAAGCACTAGAATGATGTGAACCCTCAGGCAAAATTGTTCTCATACATACCCTGAGATCTAAACTCACCCATGCAGAAGTACACCTTAATCACAGACTGTACCGATGTGTGTTCTGCCGTCCACTCAATGAAAGATTGGCTGGCCTCTAGCAGAGCCTTAGACCCTGAATAAGAATGTCCTGTTTGCATAATGAAACATATTCCTTGAGGCTGCTCTATGATTGGCTAGAATTAACATTTGCATATCATGTGTAGTGGTTCCTGAGCAGATCCCCACTCCATTGTAGGGTCACACTTTATCATCCTTCCTACTCCCTCTCACTACCATGTGTCGTCAATAAACTGGACATGTTTGTAGGGGTGGATTAAAAAGGCCAGAGCCATTGACTTCCCTTTGAATGTGCCACTCCTAGCAAAATAACCTTTTTTTTCCTTTTTTTGCTCCATAATTATATCATTACTGTCATTTTGCAACCAATCTAAGAAGTTGTACCGGTCACCTTGATCAGTGATGCCCAACCATTTTGTTTACTGCAGACCAGGGAAGGGGGTGAACGAGGGTTGGGGGAATACGTAGAATGTTTGTGATGCAAATAAAATAATAAAAATGAACCCACTGTGTAATCGTATGCAACTTTATGTATGGGGGAGTGGTTGGGGGGGGGCACGCACATTGTTTATATTGTAAATATAATAATAAACTTGAATACACGGTGTACTTGTATTCAAATGTATTAGCTCATAACGTTTCACCAACAACATAACACAAATATTTGACTGAGATCAGAGCGGTAGATATACAGAGGGGTGCCACTATTTGAAATGGCCACCAGGTTAATGAAGGGCATGATTCTTTACAAACAAGCCCTCGGCTCCATTGCTCTTCCTAGGTTTTTAAGAGGAGAGATCTACAACGATTGTGGTGAATATTAAAATAATTACATAAATAAGCTGGGTATTTTTACACTTTTAACTATCAATCTTCATACTTAGTGTGCATTAAGAGATGTGAGTAGCTAAAGAATTGTTTTCATTTGCATCATCTTTCATGTTTTATTCCACCACTATCTTTAGAATTACTAATCATCTTTTATTCGTTTTGTGTGTTTTTATTTGATTACTTATCAATGTAATAGATTTTCCAGATTTATTGTGCTAATATCAACGGTGGAAAAATATCTTTATTATTTTATTTATAATATTGTGTATTTTCTACATTTTAAAATTTGTTGCATGTAAATACTTGTTTATAAATGAAAATAAAATCCCTAACACATTCACAGTGTTTGCAGTGTTCCCGCTTCCATCTTCATGTCGGCTTTCTTCCCTTTCGAGGTCGCCACAGCGGAATGAACCACCAACTCACTGGCACATGTTTTACGCAGGGGATGCCCTTGCAGCCACAACCCATGGTTGGGAAACATTCACACACACTCACTCACACTTTAACACTATGGACAATCGTTCTTACTTTTATACCACATGTCTTTGGACTTGTGGGGAAACCGGAGCACCCGGAGAAAACCCACGCGATCACGAGGAGAACATGAGAACTCCACACAGAAATATCAACCCACCCAGCCGAGGCTCGAACCAGCGACCTTCTTGCTGTGAGACGACTGTGCTACCCACTGCGCCACCGTGACGCTTCAGCTCAGTTGATGAATTCGTTAAATGATTTAAAGAGCTTTAAATTGAGATACTAATTCAAGCGTCATAGACATGAATGGATTCAGAGCTCAGCTGAGCAATGTTTGGAACTAATCACGCCTCCAGTACCTGGAAGTATGTCAGAGAAATGTTTTCCTATTACACCCTATACTGTTGAAACCACTCTGGTATATCTATCGCTCAAACCGAGGTGTAACCAAGATAATCCAGAATTTTTTCAAAATAAATGATTTTGCAAAATAAAAGATTGTTCAGAGTCAGATAATAAATGAAATGTAAATAATGAATTATGTGTGGGCAGCTCTGTACCAAAGGCCCATGGTTAATGAATGACATGACTTGCTCTGCAGCTGATTGGACGGAAACAGGGAATCTATGCTTATTATTAAATTGATGTTTTGTTGGTACTAAAGTTAATTTGATTTAAAATAAAATGAACTGATCAATCTAGGGCCCCCGGCCACACGAGGGGCCAGTAGGCTAGAGACCAGAAACTAGAGTACAGTGATACCTCGAGGTATGAATGCTTCACATAATGAAAAATCCAAGATACGAAAGGCCACTCGAAAAATATTTTAGTTCATAATAAGAAAACATTTCAACATGCAAAAAAACGTGCACAAGAAATACATATTCGAAAGTTTTGCAGAAAACAACAACAGGCATCATGCGACTGTATTCAACGCGCAACTACCAGTTCTGCTCTCCTTATTGGTCAGTTCCAGTCCTGATGCTGTGTGTTCGTGAGTAGTATCCTACTCTCCTATTGGTCAGCTCCAGCCCTGATGCTGTGTGGTTGTGAATAGCATCCTGTTCTCCTATTAGTCTGATTATACACATGATGGATTAGACATTTTACATTTACAACTTGCTTCGACATATGATAAACCAGCATACAAAGGTCACACTGAAAGGAATTTCGTATCTCAAGGTACCACTATACCTATATTCATGCATGGAGAACATAAAAATCAAGCCTTGCTCTTGCTCTCAAACCTAGCTCTTCTTGTTGAGAAGACAAACATAGGAATACTGTTAAACAAGCTTGACGCATAGTGAGAGTGAGAGAAAACAAGTGTTTGGTGAGAACATGCAAAACCCACCCTGAAAGAATTTCTAATCATGATTTCATACACTCTGGGAAATAATGCTATATTTAAACAGAAATTTACCAGACAAATCATGATATCTACATTATTGTTTAATAAAAGGCTTAAACAGTTTGCATTATAGTGTATCCTACACATTTTAAGTGTAGTTTATAAAATGTGAACAGTAAATAGTGTTTTAGAAGCAGTCAACCTAGATAAAAAACTTATTATAAAAACACATTTTTTTTTTTCAAATAAAATATTAGCATTTTTTTGTGAACCTGTTGTTGTTTCACAGAGGCGTGCTTTTTTAAACTTGTAAACTCCTTTGAAAAAATCTACAACAAAGTGGCTATATCCCTTTTTTCACAAATACACATGAAACACACATCCGAATTTATTTTCATTTAATACTAAAATAAAATACCGTTATTCTCTTTATTATGAGACTATATCATGCAAAAGTGGATTTGAGATTTTCTACCATGTTTTAGTATCATTTGCTACTCCGAATAAGAGATATATTGCTACCATCCGTTGCCATAAAAATATTCTCCAAGGCAAATTATTCATATAAATAAAAAAAAGGCTTCACTTATTAAATGCCCTCATGCAAGAATAACTTTTAATGGTGTGAGAAATGCTAACTTGTACACCATAGTGCTGCCCTTTTCTTTATCTTCTTTTACTTGTAAAATAAGAGGTCCAACCACTATTCTTTTATGAAATAAGTGCAACATGACCATGAAGGGTAAATACCACAAAAACAGCAATATATCTCCCATAACGGAACACTGACACACACACACACGTGTACGCACACGCACACACAGATAAGCCCAATTACACAGCGACAGGCACACACATACTTGATTACACCCTGACATACACCATTACACCCCTGAAAACCCAATTACATTCTCAGAGGCCAGGAAAAAATGACAACACACACACAGCCTCACTTCAATAAGCACCGTAACATACATGCACACATACGCAAGCACGCACGCACGCACGCACACACACACGCGCACACACACATTAATTTGATTTAGCATTAACCACCATTTGAAGGTCCTTTTAATTCCTTGCACTCTTGCCCCCTGGACTCTCCTTGACTGACCCCTCCCCAGACATCCATCTAGCCTCTCTGCGTCTCCTTCTTTCCCTCGATCTTATGTACTGATGTTTATTGGTCCCTTGAGAGTGCTGTGAAAGTGTTGGTAGGTTTAAGATCCGGCAGCACAGTGCATAGCCCCTTATATTTGTGCCAAAAAGATGAATTACACGCTAGTTGTTTTTACTACATAGCTGGAACTGCAGTTCACATCTAACAAAACAAGAATATGTGTTTTTCATGAAGACAATATATTGTGCAGATGAACTTACACTGCAAACATAGTGATTGCAATGATTCCAACATTCAACAGAGGAAGGCCCAGATGCAATGTCTCGCCCCTATATCTGATCTCTGGAGCGTCGTTCCTGAAGAATGAGCAGAGTTTATAAGCTCTGTGCAATCTAAAACTATACTGAGAACAAGAGACACATTTTCTATATTGTAATTATTAAGGCGATTGTGACTATTTTACAATGAAGGTGTCATGAGTAAATTTAATAGCTTTTATTGTAAAAAAAAACACAATTGAAACACAATTTAGAAAAAATGCACAAAAATGCTCAAAATGTATTTGTAAAACTAAATGGGATATTTTTCATTTGTAATTAAACTCAATTTAAAAAGAAACTGGATAGAACATTGTCTTTCAATGAATCAAACAGAAAACTGCTCATACCTGAATTTTTTCAATACATTTAACAACTTTCCTAAACTCTTAACATGATAGGTAGGCGATACAATTAACTTTTTTGTTGCTTTGATACAAAATGCATTCAGTTAACACAAATTTCAAATGCTTGAACTTCTTTTACAATCAAGTTCCACCAACACCAAAACTATGTCATTTTAAAGCCAATTTCTTTCAGCCCTGGATCCTTCAAATGATTTCTTATGATCAACTACAGGGAATCTTTAGATGTTTAGTATCAGTATTGCTTTGATATTGGTCAAATTACGAAAACAGAGGATGAAACAATAAATCTTCAATCTACTGCTGGGTTTTAGTCCTGGTTTTTCAAAATGTTATACTTTTACAGCACCTGGCTGGGTTGTCTACATTCTTATCTGATAGTAAAACTGAGAGTGTTAAAGCTTATCAACACTTAATTTCTTCAGATTACAGCCCATCAGGCACTGTACCTCAAATTGGTACTCATCCCTAGGCACTAAAATCTTTTTTGTAAAATACTGTCTGAACGAGACTATGAGTATTTTTTTTCAGTGACCAATTGTGAGTTAAATAAAAAAATATTATATAGTTTATACTAATTTAATCAAGTTTTTTAACCTGCCTCATAGTTGAGATCACACACACATACACATTTAAAGGTGCTTTAAACATGCCCTTAACCATTGCACACTGTACAATTCTGATATTGTGTAACTTTAAAATATTATGGAACACTTGGATTTGCACTGAACAACTATTATGCAATAATTTCGGAATTCCTACTTCCTATTTGCAGGAGCACTGGATGTGTTTTTGTATGATGGACAAACATTTCAGTTGGTATAGAGACCAACAAAAGTTTGGACGAAAGTTTTCTTCTCAGTGTGCAAAGATCTGTAAACAATCTATTCTATAACTGTTGCTGGATGTTGCCATGGTTACCAAGTGATCTGACCTTGTATTAAACTGCTTAAACCAATCTGAATTGAGGACGATGAAATAGACGATGAAATCACATAAACAGCTTACAGTTTTTCACAATTGCTAAGGCAGTTTTTCCAATACATTTAACAACTTTCCTAAACTCTTAACACAATTAGCACAACATTAGTCTAGGTAGGCTCTACAATTAACACATTTTTTTGTTGCTTTGATACAAAACGCATTCAGTTAACACAAATTTCAAATGCTTGAACTTCTTTTGCACTCGAGCTCCACCAACACCAAAACTATGCCTTTTAAAACTTTTTTTTTTCAATGTGTTATGATCGACTAAATGTTGCTGTCGGAAGAAAACATGTGTTAGTGTTTTAAAACTGTATTATTGTCTTTTGAAAATGAGTTTTGGAGTTTTGTTTACAATGAGAGGTTTTGAGAATGAAATTAGCTTTTTACAAATTGTGTGTTTTAACTGAGTCGGTGTGTTAAGAGTTAAGCAAACTTGTTAAATGTATTGAAAAAACTGTCTTAGCAAGTGGAAAACATGGTAATACGTGTCAAGAAATTGAAATAGAACACACAAGCTGATTTTCTGGAGAAGCAGCATCTTTTTTTGTGACCATTTGTAAATCAAAATAATATAATTACATTGGAATGTTGTTATTTGCATGGGTATGAACCCTAAGAAGATAATATTAACAATAATAATAAATATTAAAAATGAGGTAATGTATGATCTATCACAGACGTGGAATTAACGAGTCTTCCTGCCATGCACAGAGCTCCTTGACCTTGTGCACAGATGACTGTTTGATACACTGAAGTATCTACGTGATACGTGCTTCCTTGCATCTATTCCAGCAGCCTAAGAGACCCCCCCGCCCTCCCAGGGATGTGTGACAGAGCAGGGAAGGTGGGAAAATTAGATATTGATTTTGACATCTGCCTTTTCCAGGTATTTAGGGCTGTTAAGAGTGGAATGGTCACAGGAAGAGATGGAGGAGGAAAGATTCAATGCATACTGCTTTCTGCAGCTTCCTGCGCCATTGGATAGACTCTGCTGGTGTATCGACCGCTCCTTTTCCACCATACAATCGAACAATCTAACATATGAAACTTGATTCTTACGTTTTTTTAGTTAAATGAACAAAAAATATTTAGTTGAGTTGTCAACTACTTCATATTCATCAATATAAGTTTTCAGATAATTGTTTATTTTATTTACAGTTTTTTTTACAATTGCTAAGTTTTTTCAATAGATTTAACAAGTTTGCTTAACTCTTAACGCACCGACTCAGTTAAAACACACAATTGGCAAAACAGTTCATTTCATTCTCAAAAACCCCCATTTTAACCAATTTCCAAAACTAATTTTCAAAAGACAATAATACAGTTTTCAAAAAACTAACACGTTTTCTTCCGACAGCAACATTTAGTCAATCATACCACATACAGAAGAAATGTGGTTTTAAAATGACATAGTTTTGGTGTTGGTGGAGTTTGAGTGTTAAAGAAGTTTAAGTGTTGTTTCAAGTGTTGATTAATTCTTGATATTGTTTGGATTGTTTTAGTGACTGTATTATTTTGCTCTTGAGTGGCCTTCGGGTCAAATGGACCCATTTCTAATTTTTACAAGAATAAAAATGTAACAAGTGAATATTCTTTTCTAGTAGGGACTGGTTGGAATAATTCAAGGTATGTTCTCTATATTTTTTGAATTTGAGATAAGTCATATATGTTAATGTGTTATGGAGTAAAATGTTTATTTGTAATTGCTTTTAAAATGGGAATACCCCACAAAGGTTAAGTTTTACAGTCAATTTTTTACAGTCATTTGTGGACCTATGCTGAACTGGATCCACAAGATATTTGATTGAGTCAGCTGCTTACCCCAGGATAGAGAACAAGAGCTAAAGTAGCTGCTATGTTGAGGAAAAGGAGATCATGCTTTGTGTTACTGTCCACTTTTCTTGTATAATTCCACATTAAAAGGAAATAAAGAGCTTTAAATTAAAATTTCTGCTTTTATTCATTTTAAAACAATTGAAGAGATTGTTATGAAGATTTTCTTTCGTTTTGAAAGCTAATATGAAGTGTTTTTAACTGCAGAGCAACACATTTCTCAGTCCTCGCTCAACTTGAGCTCATCCAGATAAGTGGAAGGTTGAATTTATTGGACTTAAGGTACGTTGTTGAAGATAATAATTTCTTGTGACTGATTTCACTCAGATAAACGTCACTTTTGGTCACATTCACTATAAATCACTCTGTATGTAAAGAATGAATAGAATATACACAAGCACACAAACAGTAAACAGTAGTTGGATACAACATAACAAATCTCGGATTGAAAGAATTATCTAATACACAATGCTCTCTTCATCTCTCTTTTTGTCTCAATCACTCTTTCTATCAGTCAGCTGCTGAAAGTAAGGAAAAATGCAGAGTGTGAATGGACTAGCGATCTCCTGAGGAATCACAGATGAGTGAGAAAGTTGATTACATCTTCACACATGGAGTATAACATTCATAAACAGGCATGGCTATTCCCAGAAAACTCCACTACAATTAAAACCACATACCTGTTTGTGTGACTTACAGGCTAAACAAAAAAGATCTATATGAAACTCCCGAAATTAAATATGAGTTTAATCCTGTCTGTAGATATTAGATTAGCACATCATTGTCTACTTTTCAATCCAAACTCAAAACTCTGCTATTACAGTTTTTTTTTACAATTGCTACGACAGCTTTTCAATACATTTAACAACTTTCCTAAACTCTTAACACGGTTAGCACAACATCCGTCTACGTAGGCGATACAACACTTTTTTGTTGCTTTGATACAAAGCTCATACAGTTAACACAAATTTAAAATGCTTAAACTTCCTTTACACACAAGCTCCACTAACACCAAAACTATGTAATTTTAAAGCCAAATTTACAATTGCTTTCACGCTGTATGTCATAACAGATAGCATCATGTTCAAAACAGAAATTATACAGGCTAAAGTCAATGTCAACAACTGTTGATATTGTGAATAAATATTTATTCCCTGAATTGTATTTTATGTTTTCATTGTCAATTACAAACAGCTTATTGCAGTTAGGGAAATTTATAAATCACAGCCGTTTCCAATCTAGGAATCATACTCAGTCGTTCAGGTTTGTCTAATGATCGTATTTTCTAAAAGAGGACCCTTTGGGATGATATTGAGAGGAAAAGGAAAAATATAGAGCAAAAGAAAGAAAGAAAGAAAGAAATTATGCCTGCACGAGGGAGAGAAGTGGGACAAGGTAGAGAAGTGGGGCAAGGGAGAGGAGTGGGGCAAGGACAAGGGAGAGGAATGGGACAAGGGAGAGGAGTGTGGCAAGGACAAGGGAGAGGAGTGGGACAAGGACAAGGGGAGAAGAGTGGGCCAAGGACAATGGAGAAGAGTGGACCAAGGACAAGGGAGAAGAGTGGGCCAAGGACAAGGGAGAAGAGTGGGCCAAGGACAAGGGAGAGGAGTGGGCCAAGGACAAGGGAGAGGAGTGGGACAAGGACAAGCAATGCAGCAAGGACAAAGAAGTGGAGTGGGCCAAGGACAAGAGAGAGGATGCAGCAAGGACAAGGGAGAGGAGGGAGATAAGGACAAGAGAGACGAGTGGGCTATGGACAAGGGAGAGGAATGCAGCAAGGACAAGGGAGAGGAGTGGGACAAGGACAAGGGAGAGGAGTGGGACAAGGACAAGGGAGAGGAGTGGGCCAAGGACAAGGGAGAAGAGTGGGCCAAGGACAAGGGAGAAGAGTGGGCCAAGGACAAGGGAGAAGAGTGGGCCAAGGACAAGGGAGAGGAGTGGGACAAGGACAAGGGAGAGGAATGTAGCAAGAACAAGGGAGAAGAGTGGGCCAAGGACAAGGGAGAGGAGCGGGACAAGGACAAGGGAGAGGAGCGGGACAAGGACAAGGGAGAGGAATGCAGCAAGGACAAGGGAGAGGAATGCAGCAAAGACAAGGGAGAGGAGTGATACAAGCACAAGGGAGAGGAGTGGGCTAAGGACAAGGGAGAGGAATAGGACAAGCACAAGGGAGAGGAGTGGGCTAAGGACAAGGGAGAGGAATGCACAAGGACAAGGGAGAGGAGTGGGACAAGGGAGAGGAGTGCGGCAAGGACAAGGGAAAGGAGTTCGGCAAGGACAAGGGAGAGGAGTGGGACAAGGACAAGGGAGAGGAGTGGGCCAAGGACAAGGGAGAGGACTGTGGCAAGGACAAGGGAGAAGAGTGGGTCAAGGACAAGGGAAAGGAGTGGGCCAAGGATACGAACAATGGAGAGAAGTGGGGCAAGGTAGAGGGAGAGGAGTTAGAATGCAAGGTGGGTATCAAAGAAGGGCCAGGGCTAGGGTAACAGATCAAATAAGAGCTACTATCATTGCCCATGTCATAAACCATGGGTTATCATATGAAGAGGCTGGTGAACGAGTACAGCCTAATCTCAGCCGGGGCACAATGGCATCTATTGTCCATATTTTCAGAGAAACCAACAGGTAAGCTACTGCTTCTCTTACAGCAGAGTATAAATCATTTTACCATTTTCTGTATTAGAGTGACTATGCCTCCGGTCTCTACAGTAATATGTAACTGTATTTTGTCCCTCTAAGGATTCAATATTTACATCCCTCAGGAGGCATAAAAAGGGTCTTGAATGAAGTACAGGAACTTGCCATTGTCAATATGGTGCTGCTGATAATGAAGTAAAGCTGAAGGATATTCTGTCCAGAGTTGTAGAGGACAACCTTACCTTTGGGATCGTTAAAGCAGTCAGCATAACATCCATTTATCGTACTCTAGCTAAACACAGAGTCCGAATTAAACAACTGTATAAAATTCCTTTTGAAAGGAACAATGAATGCATCAAAGAACTTCTGCATCAATACGTTAAGGTAAGGTTATGTAATAAAGTCATTACTGTACTAGTATACAGTGTGTTTTTAGAGTGTTTTGGAGTACATTAGTAAATAGATATACTGTACAGCACAACATTCACATACTGTGTCTATTTACTATCACAGAGTCATGGAGTTGTTAGAGGCCAGTCATATCCCACATTAAATTTTATACGCTGATGAGGCCGGCTTCAACCTTGATGAAAAGGTGTCGCCATGGGTGAAACATAATAGGCCAAAGAGCCACAGTTAACCAGAGAGGGGCCAACATAACCATGTGTGCTGCAATCTCTAACAATGGTGCACTCCTGGATAAATGTCAGATTGGCGCTTACAACACCAACCTACTCCTTCTGTTTTTAGAAGAACTGCACGAAAGACTGGTGCCAGAGGTAGAAGTAGGACAGGTGGGAGACCTCTTGCAGTATGTCATCATGTGGGACAATGTGGCATTTCACCTTTCTCGTCAAGTCACAGCTTGGTTTGAAGCCCATGCAAGGGTGATGTCCTATTTCCTTGCCCGTTACTCTCCTTTCCTCAACCCCATTGAGGAGTTTTTCTCAGCCTGGAGATGGAAGGTTTTTGACCATCGTCCATATGACCAAATATCCCTCCTGGATGCAATGAGCGCTGCATGCCAACACATCGAAGCTGAAAACTGTCAGGGGTTGATAAGGCACACCGAAAGATTCTTCCCAAGATGCCTTGCCAGAGAAAACATTAGGTGTGATGTGGATGAGAACAAATGCAGAAGACCAGGCAGAATTTTTTTTACAGTAATTTATAATTATTAATATATATTATTTTTGTGTGTGTTGCAATAATTGTTTGTGCAAATAAAGTCTGTACAAAAACAACTGGGCGTCTGTTAAATGCATGCATTTACTAAAACCAAGAAAACAAAAATGTTGAGAATGTTCAAATATATGGGCAGACTGAAGTAATACAGTTTCTGTAATGTCAGCTGATGATATAAATTTGTTGGTCATTGTGCTATGATTTACTAAATGTTGCCTTTGAAAGAGAAAATGTGTTAGTGTTTTGAAAATTGTTTGCTTTTGAAACATATTTGCAGTGTTTTGTTGACATATTTTATTGTGTTAGTATATTATTATATTTTAAAAATTAGTTTAGGAGTTTTGTTTACAATGGGGGATTTTGAACATGAAATTAATTGTTTTGCCAATTGTGTGTTTTAACTGAGTAGGTGTGTTAAGAGTTAAGCAAACTTGTTAAATGTATGTCTTAGCAATTGTAAAAAAAAACTGTAACAAAAGCCTATAGGCAGTAAGTTTTAGGATTTTTTTGTAGAGAATTTAGGCCCCCAAGAGTACCTTGTAATATAGAATGAATAAAAAATGAAACAAGCCTCCTGCCCACCACCAAACACACCAATGCGGTTGAAGTGGCTTGCCCAAGGCCACAATGGCAGAATGGTCCCGCTGGGATTGAACCGTTCACCCTCCGGTCATAGGACAACCAACTACACCACTGTACCAAAAGGTACAGTGCGAGAACAGATGATCAAAAAAACTCTACAATGACGCTGAACTAACATTAAACTAAAAGACTAAGATGTCTAACTAAAAACTCACTGTACGAGGGGTGAAATCAACTTATGCTGCAATGGTGAATCAAAAGATAGTAGACAATACAAAGGGGGCCTGATCACAATTTATCGAGTCATGGCAGGTGCAAAGAAAACCTCAACCTATACTAAAAAAGTCACAACAAGCAAAATAATGACAAGGACAGTCTAGAACATAGAACTATGACACTTGCAATCTACCTCTTTGCAGTCTGCATAGAAACCTAGACACAACCACAGTTTAGATCCACTTTTGATACATTTTTGATCAGCAATCTGATCAAACTCAACACACACATTAATTGCTCATATTTTTGAATGCTTAAACTGCTTCAATATGAACACGACTGAAAAAAGGAGGGTATGATTATAGGTTAGGAAGATGTTTTGGATATAATGAAGCCTCATCAGGAATTTCCTGCTGTCTTCATCCTGTCAAAAGCAGCTGTCACATTCACACACATAGACAGATCAAGCAGCAGTAAAACCATCAATAAGCGATTGATGCTGTGCAAAGGTGATTATTAATAATCAATGGCTATTGTAGCTTGGATATTAGAGTGTTTGGCACACAGCTAATTTCCTTCATTTCCCCACCATTACTCCAAAACCGCAAATAAACTTTGGAAGTGGAAGTTACCATTGACCACAAGAGAGAGTGAATCGAGGTAATTCCCCATTAGATGAATGGACTCAAATTAAAGAAGTTTGTAGAAAGTGGAAGAGCATCAGTGTCTCATATCTTTGGACTTACAGCTGTAATGGACTGAGAGAAAAGCCCTTTAATTGCTCTGAGGGACGATGCAGCACTAACAGGCTTCTATTGTGCTGTTTTATAATGGCTTTAATGGTATACAATCAGCATGGCCATTATTCATGTGCAAAATTGACTCACTCACCCTCTTCCCATCTCAAATAAAGAGATTTTATTACAGCCTTTCATTTCATCTCTCCTAACACTCACTTGCTTTTCTCTCCCTCTCCAATAACACTCCCCCGTTCACCGCCCACTAAAATAACAGAAAGAAACGTGGAGAGAAAGAGAGGCAGTAAAGGATAGTCACTACATGATAGAAAGATGAAGATACTCAGACCAGGAATAATTACCAGGGGAGAATAGAAAAACGATTGTCAGAGAGTATGAGACAGTGAAAGAAAAGAAAGGAAGAGAAAGTTTGAGAAGGTTAAGCAGAGAAGGAGAGAAATAAAGTGCAACTGGAAAAGAGGACAGACACAGAAAGCGAAAGCCACAGGGAAGAGAGCCAGCGACACCAAGAATGAACAAATTTCCCATCCATCTGCCATGTCACAAGCACCTGCAGAACAAGGAGAGGAGCCCACATCCAAGTGATTTCCAGAATACATGCCGAGACAGATCCATTCAGAGCAGTGCCAGATTCAGAGAGCACAACACAAACGCAATTGCACACAGACACACACTTCAGAACGCTCCAAAGCCTGTCGAGCTTTTCAAGCGATAGAAACATCTCACTTTCTTATTTCTGAAATTGAGACCATTAATACAGAATTGCAAATATCCTTCAAGGATAAGGTAATTGATGACACCAGTATTTTAAAAAACAGTTGCTATTAAACCAATTCGAGCCAATAGTTTCACTACTTTTTTTATCCCATAGTAGGGTTTTGATAATTAATGGACAACAGAAAGCAAGCTCATTTACCCAGGCTCTTGTATTTTGCTTTATTTTCTGGTGTTTATAATTACATTTTGCAAGTAGAAAAGAAATAGTTTTTATATAAATGAATGGTTCAAACTTAAAAATTTCAACTGGGTCTGCATTTGGTTTTGGGCTCGATACTCTCTGGGCAATCCGGTTAGTTAAAACTCCATTATAATCTATTCTCCATATATTTGGAACAAACATACTTACAAACCCATTTTATTTAAATTATTCAAACTTAAAAAGTCTTGATGAAAGATACACTTCCTTCTCACAAAATCTCGCTGTCACCAAAAGTTTCTTCAACAAAAACATCTCTTAAATCACAGAGCTGATTTTCCTCAGTCAGCTGTCAGGAATTCTTTGTGAGGCTGTAGACATCTGATCTTGTTAGAAGCTCTCTCTCACAGCCTTCTTAACCCTGATTTGTGTTCACAGAAATGGACAGCTATTTAAAACACTCACTGTTCACGTCAGATACACAGGTGCATCATTATAGCCCTCTGTTTCTAAAAGGTGACAAATGCCATCCCAATTTCCCATGCCTGTTTGTTTTGAGAGTCAATTTTCAGCTTAGCCTGTGCAACATGCTTTAGACCCTCAAAATAACTGAGGGTTCCTGTGATCAGATTCAAGTTCATTCCAGAAAACATTGCATAAACATCTTTATTAATTTGCATGATTAGTATTTGAGGCGCTTCTAAATGAATCCTCACAAAATGTCATATTTTTGTCTGATGAAATACTTTAAACGGAATCTTTTGCCATCATTTATCCAGCAGCCTATTGCTTGATGCATGTGACTTGTGCGGAGGGTTGTTATAGGAAAGGTCAAAGTCGCTATTCTGCTATTGTACAAAATGACAGCTCATCGTTGGCTTTCAAGTTTATTAATGTGCTTTCTCTTTGTAGAGGAAAACAGGAAGGAACTGGAAATAGCATCTTAAATTAAAATCTCTTCAGTCGACGTTCTCAGTGAAAATATTTGAATAATCACCTCAATAAGATTCTGCTCAATATTGCAGACCACACTCCTGGGTCCTGCAGTTGAATGTTTAAGCATTCACATTTACATTTATATATTTAGCGGTTACTTTTATCTTAAACTAGGGGCAAACGGTAGTTTACAATTGAGTTTTTCTCAACTGGTCCTCTGAGCAAAGATGGAAGGAAGAAGGAAAACATTTATTTTTTAGATGCCAACAACCAAAGGTTTTCTTTTTTCTCATCATTATTATAATTACTTATCTTCCGCCATTGAAGTTAATGTTAACCCCTAGTTCAACTTGAAGAAAAATGCAGAAATTTTCCAATAAAATAGAGAAGCTGTAGGGGCATACGTACGTCACAAATCTATAGCTTTCACTTTTTTCTGCTCTGTAGTAAATTCATACAGTTTGATTATCAGCATTTTCGCCAGTGACTAATGCAATGATGTAAATGCCAGGTATCTGATATTGTAATGACTATGGATCTTGACTTTATAAGGTCATCAGACAAAACTTGTCTTTTAGTCAACTTAATTGCAAAGTTTACAGAAAAGTGTAAAAGTCTTGTAGGTCTGGTTATGTTGTAATTCCTGTTAATAAACCATTTGATTGATTGAGTACTTAGATGTATACTTATATGCAAACATTCCTAATCTAAGAAGTCGTGTTCATAAACATGATAACATAATATAACTTAATACACTTTTAAATGGAATATGGAATACAATAACAGTGAATTAGCGCTCACATTGGCACAGATTTGGCAGACAAAATCTTCCGCGAGTGAAAATAGATTTTTCACAATGACGAGTGTGCTAAATACAAGCCAAAAGAATCAGTCCAACACGGTTTTAGCAGAATAGCATCTCTGAAGTTGCTTTCAGTGAACTCCACATCTTCTTAAGTAAAAGTTACTGAAATAAAGACCCAAAATTTACGTGTTGCTTCAGATCGGATACAGCAACATGTATATTTACAAGATGACATAAAAAATATTGTGTCAACAAGTCATAACGTTGCTTGCTCTTATTAGAGGAGAGACTTGATACATCATTGCTGCAATCTGCCTGCGGGATTGTGGTGAATTTGTCAGGGTAGTTGATTGTTAGATAGGTGTGCGTTCGTTAAGTGTGTAGTATTGTTTGTATGTGTTATTGGTTTTGCACCATTGTGTGAAGTGGGTTTGATGTCTGGGTGGAAGGAAAGCGTGAGATAGAGGCATGCGGGTACGTCCATTTTAAAGTGTTTTACACTGTTCTGCGAACCCTGCAATTAAGTTGGCTGAAAAACGAACATTGGCTGACATCTTTATAAAGTCAACAACCATAGTCATTACAGTATCAGAAATATCTGCTATTTACAGTTTATCATTAATCACAGAACACTGTCCAAAAAAAGTTAATAATCAAAATGCATAAATCTACAGCGCAGAAAAAGGGAAAGCAATGGACAACCCTGAAACAGGACATAAAGTCCTTAGCCCTGCCCACTCGGAACCCAAGGGAAGGAGTGGGAGGAGTGTGGGCTTGTGATACACCTGTCAAAACATCGGGTCATCAATAATTTTTAACATATATGCTTCTACAACCTCTCTAAAAGACTTTAAACACA
Source organism: Danionella dracula (assembly GCA_900490495.1). Classification (NCBI taxonomy): domain Eukaryota; kingdom Metazoa; phylum Chordata; class Actinopteri; order Cypriniformes; family Danionidae; genus Danionella; species Danionella dracula. The sequence goes on from UELW01000056.1 coordinate 2,044,080, forward strand.
CCAATCTTTCCCCTGGAGAACGCAGAGAACATAAATACTCTTTTTTACATTTCCTTTTTTTCTTTATTTAAGTTAAAACACTTTTTCAAATATCTCTTCAGTCAGTCATCTGAACTTTAAACACAACAAACTTCAGAACAAGCCAACAAGTTATGGAAGTCAAAGTGAGTCATCAAACTATTTTTGAATGAAAAGCAAATGAATATAAAACAAACTTGTCGTAAGGCTTAATCTCATCATCACATTGAGATAGACCAAACTTGGTACTCTAGATCCTAAATATGCTAAGAATTGTCCGGCAAAGTTTCAGCGCACTGCTAATTTTTTTTTGTCTGATAACAGATTGTCTTTTTGTCCAAAAATAGCTTTGATGATTTCAAACCAATCTTAGTATATGTTACAACAATCATAATTGAAGTGGCCAGCTACATTTCTCCCCCAATTTCTCCCCCTCATTACGGCTTGCAGTAATGTTTCTAATATACTTATATCATGAGTTTTAAGCTGCTTTTTGAAAGTCATTAACAAAAATTTAATCACAACATATTTCTAGGTTTATTATAAAACACATACTCAAATGAAAATGCGTTAACAGGAAATTGTTTGAACAAGATGCTGCATGTAAATTTTAGCCAAAACTGGTAATGCAATAACATAAAAATTACTTTGGAGCGTATATCCACTCCTCTTCTTTTCAGATACTTTCCAGTTATAGGCCATAATTTATAATTCCTTGTGTTACCTTTCTTACACCTTTAACCTTTGAATTCTGATAATGTGATGTGACTCAATCAACCAGCTCATCAAAAACTCAATAATTAAATACGCTGTGGTCTCATAATGATCACATTTATGCTTACCAATTTCCTGTCCTTTATGTGCAACCTAAAAATAAGCCCAAATTGCAGTAACAAATAATTTCATGCAAAATCTCAGGGATTGTTTTCAACACAGAATGATATTCAAGATTGGTTTCAGTCCATCTTGATAAATGATGAATGTTATTATAAAAGACCAGCTAGGTTTCCTCAAATGCTTTAGGCTAACGTAGAGTTGACCTTTTCCATGAATATGTAATTGAACATGAAGTGAGGTTTCCTTCGCTGCCATTCATTTAAGGTAGAATGTATATTGATAAATGTTAGCAGAGATGTCTTTTTAAGTTGTCTAGTCCCCTCTAGACTATCACTGCACCCTTAAAAAGTCAGTATTTATTGTATTTATCTTTTGAATCACCTCGAATGGCTGTACTCCACAAAAAGGCCTGTTCCTCCCACTGCCATTATTCCATGCCTCCTGCTGACCAACCCTGACCTTGTTAGCCTTTCTTCAACGAAACTTGATTGTTTTCTTTTGACAGTTCAACTACAGTTACATTTCCTGGTCAGTCAGCACATACATTCTTTATTGAAATTCGTTGCATTTAAAGTTCAATTTATTGGTTATTGGGTGGTGCTTCAGCCAATCGGTGTTGCTAGAGTCCTTGAAATGGTTTGAGGTCTCAGAAAAAGAAAATAGGTGTACACAAACAAGGATGAACCAATCTGAATATGACTCGAGGAATGTTTTTTTAAAGGGGAACAATACTAAAACATGCTGGAAATGTCTGAAAAGTGAAGTTTACATGACAGAGCACCTTTAACAGCAGAGTGTTAGCTGTGTTTGTGGATAGGGCTGTGTTTTCAATTTTAATGATATACATTTTTCCTATATTGGTGTGTGCATATACAAAGCGTTGACAACACAGAGGGGTGGAACATTGCGCATGGTCAATGTCTCAGAGGGGAGTTATTTAGAGGTTTCAGGAAATGTCACACACAGAAGAGCTTTTTCTGAAAACAGGAGTCATGTTGATTGTTTGGAAATACTTCGACTTAAAAAAATCTGACAATCAAACAATCATCATTTATAATGTAACACTTGCTGAGGTAACATAAGCAATTTCTTTCATCACCTCTGACACAAACATGTCCTAGAATATGAAACGGATATGTACAGATGTCTATAGGTTAATGTTGGCAATTCATAACACGACTCAGACGTCAGTCAAAGACACGCTTGCAAAGTAGACAGCCAACGACAAGAAAATCAAGCGCTATTACCACCTGCTAAATACGGCTTCAATTTAAAGTTCTTTTATATTTTAAATACTTAATAATAAATAGTATGATTAATGCTTCACAAAGCGAAATGTTTCACACGTTCTGTATTTAGGTGTTTCAAAACACAGTAAACTGCAATTTTTCATTTTATCCAAAACATATTAAACTCCAGAATTAAAAACTGAGGGGATATTCAAGTTTTCGCCAAGTGAATACGTCGGCCTTCTTGTTACTGAGCTCTAGAATCAGTACTGTACGTACTGTATTCACTGTAAGCTGTTATGTACTGGACATCCAAAAAAGCTGTCAAGAATTGGGAGTTTGATAATATAACCAAGTGAACTCACTTTTACATGAAAAGGGTACATGATATGGCAATTTCTTCTTCTGACAAATCTAACATTTTAAAGTTCAATGCATCAAATGTATTTTAAAACAACATAACTTTTACTTATTAAAAATCGCTCTTACAATTTTTCCCGATTATAAATTGCTTCTGCTCTTGTGTTGACAACCAACCTACAACAGTACAATCAACACATCCTCAAAATGCCTGTGATTGAATAAAGATTTTGAGTCGAGCTCACCAGAGAAGCTCGAGGCTCGTCATGAGAGCATTCAGTCTCGGCTGAAAATGTGGTTCCAGTTCCTTACTCCACTGAGAATAAATTCATTCTCAATCAGCAATCAGACGCAGGTAAAATAGAACATTTTCCCTTGCTGCATACTAATCTCCTTGAAAGGCTTGAACCATCCTTTCCCTAAGTTGACAGGGTGTTCCGGAAGCCGTTACCTTGAATTTTGGGGGCACAGGTTTTTTGGGGATTTTTGTGCTTTTATTTTTTCGATTTTGGCTTCTCTGCATCAAAGAATTGTGTTGGAGGTTGAACAACGGGACGTGTGAGTGCACAGGCTAAAAGCTTCGTTTTCAACAAAGCCTTGTTTCAGCAACTCTGTGCTTTCTTATTAAAGACAATAATTTGATTTAAAAAAAAGCTCTTTCAGCTTTAAAACTCAAGCAGGGTGTTCCTCGACCCTAAATCTACGCTCACACCTCATGAGAGGTACATTTTTAAGCCCATATAACAGCTCTTTAAATGACTCTGAGCCAATAATACCACTTATTAGACATTAGTAATATCACTTAGCAGGCATAATAAACAGCAAACAGACTTAATCCCCAAAGAAAAAGACTAAATGTAATCAGATTTGTTGGCGGGTTGGAAAGATGTGATGTCACAAACACAGAAATCTGACAATATATTAATTAGGAAGTCCTTCCACAAAATATCAGCAATTTTAAGTCCCTTTGTCCCCTGAAGTCGGGTCTGGCAGGAGACACGCAGTCTCAGGTGCAGAGAACTAGTTAAATTAACGTCAGTCAATGTCTTGTGCTGGTTAACAGTACTGACCAGGGTAAAAGTGATGATGGACAACAAAGTTTCTGTTTGTAGCAATAACCAAAAAGAAAAACCTTGAAGGCTACTATATGGATTGAAAGGGAAATTTCAGTTTAAACACATAAACATCTATTTTCATCAGAGGAGCATTTTTAACTGTTTCTCCCTTCACTAATGTTGGTTCCCTAAAGACTGCACGTTTCCTCCTACAGCACACAAACTTGTCATCTTGAATCTGTGGTTCTAAATGCTATAATCAACGATAGACCGCTGTATTTGGCCCTGCAATGGACTGGTAAGATTTTCAGCATACCCACTCCTGATAGTATAAGCTGTGATAAGAACCAGCAGGCTCTGTGTCCCTAATTATGACTCATAATCAGGAATAGAAGAAGAATGCATAGACAAGGCAGCTTTTTGGCAAATAAAAGCACTGGATGATTAAATTAACGTTCAATCCCTGGAGCCATAGAGACAGACTCTATGATGTTTTCAGGGCTGTTTTGGACTACTTCCAAATGTTGCTTGCCTGACAGACATATATATAAGCTGTCCATCAGAATTTCAGAAGAGTTTGCTTACAACAAATTGCCAGTCACAAGCAATTTTGGTGAGCAATAGGAAGTGTACTGGACAAGCTGTCCAAGGGCCTCGAAGTCTGGAAGCAACTTTTTTCATTTAATTTTACACTTGGTTTTTAAACAAAAATTAGGCTCATTCTAAAAGCTCTCCCTAAAAGGTAAAATTTTCTTTTTAATCCATTCTATGGATCTGACCTAATTGCTAGAGCTACAACTTTTCCGTTATGGGAAATGTGACAATCATGATTATTTTAGCAATAATTGAATTATTTTAAATGATTATTCTTTGTTTTTGGAAATTTTCTTCCTCTTAATTCAATTAATTATATCTCATAAGTCACTGATGTAACTTGTAAACACTTCTACCTGCTGTCAAAGATGTAACGATGAAAACTGATTACCCTAGAATAAGTGCAGTTACTCGCGTGTTGCGCTCTAATTGGGAAAACAGTTTTCAAAGGTGCGATATTCAGCAAATGCAGGCATAAAATCACGTGACGGAAGTAGTTGTGCTACGTCATCACACATGACGTGTGTGAGAACAGTGTGAGGACACGCTCTATCATTGGTATTGTTTACTTATGTGTGTCTTTTAAAAAATGAGTTGTATTACAGAGAGAACTCATTTGTTTGGGTCTCACAGAACTTGTTTGGGTCTCACACTTCCGCCCCAGCGCAGTGGATTGTGGGTAATATCAGCCGGTTAAGCATTCATGGATCTGCACATATATTTTTATGTACACTACGGTTTGGGACGCTAATTCTCACTTCGCACCCATGACAATATTTCTGAAACCATAGTAAACTCACGTACTCTGTGTATTGTGTGTTTTGTACCACAAGATTTGGACAAACATTACATGAGAAGCCTGCAAAATTTGCATCACTAGTATTCCACCATATCCCCAAAAGACAAAATCCTCACCTTACTGTAGACACCCCAGGACAGCTCGGTCTCAATCACCATGACAACAATGCCAAACATCCCGAATATGAGAGCATAGTCACTTAGCCTCTTTCTCTTTTCAAACAGTGCCCTCCGATGGCCAAGTTTGTAGCCAATGTTCTGATTCTTCCGTTTAGAAGCTTTGGAAGCAGTCCTTCCAGGTGCTCCAGTGGCACCGGCCCTCCTTGCATTTGTACCACCCCCTGCTGCACCACCAAGCACACCCCTGCTCTCGGAGAGGGCATGGTTCTGATGGTAGATAGACATTTGGTTAGCAGAGGCCTCGAGTTCGTAAGCATGTACGTAAGGTGGATCCTCCTTAGAGGAGATGACTATCTCAGGTGGGTGTTGCGATTGTGACTGTGATTGACTGTGCTGAGAGGAAGCCACAGTCATCTGGCCAGCACTTACTCCACCTTCTTTGGTGTCACTTCCACTGTCTGACTCAATGAGATTCCGACGAGAGGCGCTGAGGCGGCTGAGTGGCTTCATCACCCCACCGCTGTACTTGCACGAGCTCATGGCGATCTCTGTAAAGGGGTTGCTGTCCCGTCTGTGTACCAAGGGACTAGCCTGCCTATGCTTACATCCCCTCTCTCGCTCCCGGTCCCGCTCTCGTTCAGTAGATGGTGAATGAGATGAGTAAAACAATGCATTGTAAACAGGAGAAGTTTCCCCACTCAGGCTGTGTTGGCTACCCAGACAGGAGGAGAGGGGTGTGCTGGTAGGGTGGAGTGCGTTTGGGATTGGCGTGGAGAGTTGGGGAGTAGTAGATAGAGGCAACTTGGGCAAGGATGCTGTGGGAAGGGTTGGGGTGGTGGGTGATGGAGTACCGTTGAGACGCTCCAGGCTGTTGTTGCCTCCTGTGTGATTTGAGTGGTTAGTCCCAGGGTAACTGCCAGATAGGGAAGCATGGGAGATTCCACTTAGAGGGAGGGGTAGATGTTGGTCTTCATCTTCGCTCCCGCTGAGAAGGGCTAGACTCAGGGAGGGAGGGGGATCCATGGCAACCAGGCTCCAGCAGGCTGCTTTGTGCTCAGTACCTCAACTCTGGAGTTTAGTTAAAGGGAAAGAGACAAAATTAATTGTTATTTATAACAGACGACAATCAACAGGTGCAAAAGGTGAAGTTGTTTAGAGGATTCCCTTATTAATCACTGGCATCTGAACTGAAAGCAATGTGTGTGGATGAGTTGTTGCAATGATGTGCACAAGGAGTTAACAAGAAGAGAGGAAAAGCGAAAACTGGCGAGCCCATCTTCTAAACGCTCCGAGCTCTCGCTTTCTTCCTCCCTTACTCTGAAGTCAAACTGTGTCCTCTTTAAAGGTCTGTGATAAACATAGGACTCAATATATTTCCTGCTCACTTCCTTTAGCTTACATCTAATGAGAAATATTTGTATTCTTAAGAATATTAAATTAAGCCAGAAATGAATGCGTTTGATTCCTGCATCTTTCTCTCGTCACTTACCTCTCTCCTGGCAGTTCACCTTCTTATGGTGAGTTCAAAAGCAGAGCAACAATATTCCTCCGCACTTTTTCTTTTTCATGTTGTCTCAGTCATGACATTACTTCTTTTTACATCGTCGTCCAGTTGGGAATCCAGATTTCAAAAGTACGGAAGGGTAGTGAAAGTCTTCCAGGCGAGAGCTGTTGCGTTTGACACCTGAGCAGCAGTCGAAGTAAAAGCGGGAAAAATCTTTGAGAGGAAGATTTGCGCGCGCTCTTTAGTCTGTCAGGTAATTCATCCACACGGTGCATTCATTCATTAGACTCTAGTAAAATATAGCGATATTAGACGATAGTCTGTAGATTAGAAACGGGTGCTGGTCCTCCAGCTCTCAGTGACAGCACGTCGCTCATATTCTCTCTCTCTCTCCCTCTCTCTCTCTCTCTCTCTCTCTCTCTCTCTCAACTTCTCTTTGTGGCTCCACCTCTCCGCTGTCATCATTTATCATTTCGCAAAATACACGAATGAAATATAATTATTTAAACCAAAATTAATAATATCAATGTAAGGTTTTCGCTTTGAAATAATAGCAATCATTAAATGAACAATAGAGCGCTGCACGTGTATTTTCCATTGTTGATTTTTTAGGTTGATAAAGTGAGGGAAACCCCTTATTTTCACGGTCAGAAAAGCAAGTTGAGTGGCCGGATAGAGACAATGAAGATGAACCAGTTATATTAGCAGCATAATGTATTTATAGTTTATAATTTTTTAACAATTACATTTAACTTACCATATGTAAAATGGAAACCGGAAAAACTTAAATTTCTTCACTGGGAGACATTTTTCAAAAAGAACCTGCTCTCTAAAATAAGGAATGCCACTCACTGTGTAAGACAGACAAAATAGAGTAAATTTAATTTGTTTTGATAGGTGGTGTTGTCAGGGACAATATCCCTTAGCCCTGATATTCGCATGAATTTTTGCAAAACATGGCACAGTTTGATGCTGTATTTTGTCAGACGCCTTCTTATATAAACATTAAAATTGTCTTCTGTGTATAAGATTCTCCATTAGTTTTGGTGTACAAGGCTTGAGGTCAAACATTGTTGATCGGTGTAATAAGAAGACAATTTTCAGGCACTGATTATTCCATTTCTATTCCTATTTAGTGGTTTATTTGTGTAGGAAACTAACATTAGCTAACTAACATTAGTCAATAAACAAATGAACATGTGAGATTGTTCTAAAATTTGACTTTCTTTATCAAACTCTTTTCACTGAATACCTTACCAGAACATAACATTGTTATTTTTACAGAGGTGGAGAGAATGCTCCATGAAGGTTACTATAACCTTAAGAGAATGTCAGAGGAAAATGAAAAGAATAAACTGGTTAAAAAATGTTATAGAGGGATGAAGGGAACGTTCTGGGAAGAAAATTTCAAAGTAATCTTCACAGTGTTACATTGTTAGCTGTGCAGAGGTGGAGAGAACGTTCCAAGAATGTTTTTCATAACCTAAACAGAATGTTTTATAAACATTTAAAAAGTTGGATATGTCAATATCCCTACAACATTCCAAAACCAAATCCGAGAACATTTCTTTAATACTAATTTGTTATGGGGATTCGCTTGGGATGGTTCTAAATATACTAAGCTGTAACCTTTTCAGTAAGCAGAAGAAAGACCAGAGCTCAAGTTACAAATCTACTTAAATCTGCCTCATGAAGAATACAATCCTATCCACTTTATTTCTACAGCACATTTTACAAACAGAAAAGTTCCCAATGTACTGCACAAAACAGTATTTTAAAATTCTTTGGGAGCACCGGCTGGAGCTGATCCCCTGATCTCACAGAGAATACGCAGGTGTGTACATGTGAATGAGTTCTGTGAGGTATTCTTGGGTCAGCGCGTTTAAAAAGAAACAATAAATTTAATGCTAAAAGTGCCGACAACCTGTGCAAAGACACTATAACTGGAGTGACATGCTTTCTATTTTGGTTCCTGTCAAAAAAACGTGCCACTGTGCTCTGGACTAACTGTGAGTCATTTTGTGATTAATCCTGAGGAAGAGAGCTTTACAAGAGTCCAGACGTGAAGTGATAAAAGCATGCTTTTTAAGAGATACGGCTTCATTTTAGATAAAAGCCAAATATGATTAAAAAAAAGCATACTTCACAACTGTTTTCACCTGTTTATCCATTTTACAATCAGAATCAAAAGGGATGCCAAGTTTGGTGACTTTGGGTTTAATATATTGTCCAAAAAGACAAAAAAACTTTTAGATCATGACTAGATTCATTTCAGATTAGAAAAATATGAAAAAAAAATTCAACACACTACACTTTTTTTCAGTGGGCAGCCTGCTTTAGAAAGCTGACTATCACTGGGCCATTCTTGACTTAGAAGAATATGTGTATGAACACACAGCTGTCACAGAAGGTCAAACAGCCTGCAACAGGAGGCCAAAGGATCAACACTGTTGATCTCAACACTGGACCTGACAACCCATCTATCTTCAGCAAAAACACCCATCAAATTTATAGTTATAAAGATATATTATGCGCATAACCACACAACTCTAAACCTTAATGAACTGCTTTAATATTTGTAGCATATGTTTGCAATAGGTGTATTTATTTTATGTGAAGTTTTGTGAATGCAATTTCGGGAAGAGCGATCAGATAATTAGCGAATAATCACCCCGAGGCCCTCCCGTGGACAGCTCGCCGTGGACAGCTTGTCTTAATCTTAAACATACGCTTGCGTTTTCTGGGCTAATTCTATGTAAGCGAACTCGTGAAGTGTATATTTAGGTTTTTCACACATTGGGTAATTTTTATTAGCACTAGCACTTTTTTATGGTTACAATATCTGGTTTAAAAATAATTAAAACGATACATACATTGCAAAAAAAAATCTATTTCCTTTTCGATTTCTAGTCACATTATTATCTCATGGCAACAGACTCCATCATCTCCCATAATCCGGCTCCAATAATTGCCAAGCAAAATCCCTAAACTGGATATAAACTGAGCGACAATCCTTTAAGAGATTATTCCACCTGACAGATATGGAAAATGAAGTGGTCATGTCACCTGGAGAGGAGATTTCCCTGGATTTACTGACTATCACGCCAAAGGCACCATATGTCATCCTGGTGACATCATCAGCAACAGGCACAGTCATGGCTCGTGGTAGCCATGGTGACGATGCAAGGTTCTGTACATGTGTCACGTAATCTAAGGGCTCACCATAGGCTTAGTTCCCTCGAGGCCAATCTAGACAGGAAAAAACAATGACAAGGGAGGAAAGCAGGCGTATTAACAATTTAATACTAGAGGAAGGGAATAGAAAAATGCTAGAGAAAGACAGACTTGGCTTTGGAATCACTAGGGTGCTTCTAAAATTAGTAAGGGTGCTCTTGCTCCTCTACATGAGGATTTAGTGCACTACTAGAATCACATAAGTCTATAAAGATGACGCTATATGTTTTACACAAATTTGACACTTCACTTCTAAATCAATAACATTGCTCACACCATAGAGAATAACAATGCCAAATTATCTCTTATTTTGGACACAATTGTTTTATCCTGTGACAAATTGAAACTCGTTTAAGGAAGTAAAAATGCTGTCTCTTTTAGATCCGGTAAACAGAGTCCATGAATTCCTTGATTAATAAGCATAAAATTCCAAAATAATATATTTTCTGTCCATCTATCTTCTTGTCAGCGTGGTTTGTTCCTTTCGGGGTAACCACAGTGGAATAAACGCCAACTCATTTCGAATATGTTTTACACAGCGGATGCCCTTCCAGGAACGACCCACCGGGAAACATCCACACACACTCATTCACTATGGACAATTTGTGTTTACCCAATTCACTTATACCGCATGTCTTCGTTCATGTGGGGAAACCGGGGCATCCGGAGAAAACCCACGCGATCACGGGGAGAACATGAGAACTCCACACAGAGATACCAACTGACCCAGCCGAGACTCGAACCAGAGACCTTCTTGCTCTGGACTCGTGGAGGAAACCGGAGCACCCGGAGTAAACCCACGCGATCACAGGGAGAACATGAGAACTCCACACAGAGATACCAACTGACCCAGCCTCGGCTCGAACCAGCGACCTTCTTGCTGTAAGACAACCGTGCTACCCACTGCGCTATATTTAATAATGATGTTTTTTATTTATTTTTTTTGAGCCTGATCAGATGAATATACAGTTTTACCTCTTGCCAACCAGGGAAAACAACAACATGAGAATGCATGATTATATGGTGTGACGGTGTTGCAATCCAGTAACATTGTTACAATGGAGGTCAACGGGACACTAGCAGTAAATGAGTGAGAAACACTTTAATCAGGTTTCATCATTTGCATCCAAGCTAAAAACGATTAAGGCCAATCTTATTATTAACATTTCACATGTTTAAACCTTTAACTGCACACTAAACTAAATAGTTAAAACTTAAAGCAAAAAAAAATATTTTAAATTATATTTTTGGTGCATTTTTATATATGAAAATAGTACTTAAATGAATAAAAAAGCCATAGCTAAATTATGGGATAATTTTATATTGAAAATTAAATGACTAAATGAATGACATAAAATATGAATTATGTAATTAAACAGTAAACATCCTGGATTAAAAAAACCTTTGGAATCCTTGGTTAGTCCTGAGGTTGATTAATAGAATTATGAAAAAAAAACTGAAGTTATCAGATACATTTTCTTAAAGCAGTTTAAATTAAGTGGAGATTTTTGTCCCTTAACATACTGTTGATTGCTTGATCGAAAGCTTTGCACAATCCTGAGAACACTGAAATTGAAGGAACTTGAGATATTCTTAAATACACTAGTTGTTTGTAACATCTGCTTCGCTGGTCTGCAATTACTAAAGCGTCACCTGATTGTGCTCCTGCTCTCATCTGTAATCCTCATACAGTCATCACTCACCTCAGCTCATTCATTCAGCCTCGGCCAGTTGTGAAAGAATCAATAAAGCTCTCTACTTGGCACAACATATCTGTTATTCACAGTCTAAATCTGGAGCGTCTCAAACCCTAGGCGCGATTAGAAAACCTTTTTTAGTCTCCAATGAGGCGACACAAAAATACCTTTTCAATTTTTCCAATCGGCTAATAGTACAGCTTCACCTGCCTGTTGAAGAACCGGATCTGGGAAAGGTTAAAGTTGAGAGTACAACGACAGTGACATCATGGGACACAGCTGTCCTCTTTTAACTGGAGGAGACAGCAGACATGACAACCAAGAGCAGAGCGTGAATGAAAAAGTGAGGGAGAAATTCCTTCCATCTTTCATTCTCCCTGCCTCTAAGGGAGATGCAGAGATGGGCAGATAGTGACACCAAACAAGTGCGTTTGTTACATTTTGAAGAGAAAAGGTCAGCTGGCTCCTGAAGGACACATGTGAAGTGGTGTATAATGGAATGAAAGTTCAAGAGAGGATGATAAACGGTGGAAAAACACTGGTATGGTAAATATAACCAAACAAGGCAGAGTGGTTTCCATGCCAACACCAGAGTATACAGACAGTTTGTTCTCTGGCGGACTAAACCCTTCTGTTTAAATTCCGAACAATCTGCAGGAAACAGGAAGTTGAGCTCTCTTTCGCTTATTTTACACTGGATGTCTTGTTAGGGTGTTTGATTCAATCCCTGGATGGCCATATCTAAACAGGCCGCAAAAAATCCCATCATCTCAACGCTCTCAGATACACACCATTGGAGGCTAATCAATAGCAGGACGGCCTTGCTCAGTGGGCAACAGTGTGAAAACAAGCCTGCCTTATTTACTGCTAATATAAACTCAGTAGGAGAACACTTGAGCAATGCATCATGCACCAGTCCATTCCAAACACCTTGTTTTCAAAGTCAATAGGAGGCTTGGTGACCCCTTTTGATTTGGTGGGCATTCTAAACTCATGAAGCGATCAATCAAATCAACTCTCGGCACATAATCTCTCTTCTTTTCAGCCACATGCGTCTTGACTGTTTGATGGTAATGAATAAACGCTTTCCAGGACTGACAGAAGCAGAGAAGCACAAGATAAAAGGGGTGCGATAGGGAGCAGGAAAAGTTACAAGGAATAATGAGAATGCAAGGAGATAAGGGGAAGAAATGAAAAGAAGTACGAAGTGGGAGTGATGGGGGCTGGGGAGAAAGAGAGACAGATGGACAGAGACGAAAACACTGAAAGAGAGAGGGGTGCCACAGTAACAGTCTGGCTTTACGTCAAACACTTTGATTTAGTCCTCTGTCAGGTAATAGACATGCAACTACATAGTACACACACACATACACACACAAACACACACACAAAAATATAAAGCAGTCAATATGCCTATTTACTGTATTTTCATGTTAACTCTATTTTAAAATGGTTGGTGACATTTACAAGTTAAATCTCTATAAAATGATGTACTGTAAAAAAGGAACACTCTGTGCAGCAAGTTTATCTTTGCTATTGTTGTCTTTTTACTTGACAATCTTTCTGTTGTTAGTGTCCTGCAGAGTTTATAGCTGGGTCGGGGACAAATAGTGATCGATGGCTAAATCTAGTCTGCTGAATGAACGGGTGTACAAATGAACGCTGTGTTCATTTGATTTTTGATTCTAAATGATTGTGAAAATCAACAATTAAGCTTCAGTAAAAATGTAAGTACAATCATAAAATAAGACGTATTTATTGGCCAATAAATAAAATACTCAAAATACCTAGTTTTTTTATTTGTTGTTATTTTAAAATGTACTATTTCAAAAGCTATGTTGAAGAACATCCCAATCTGCGATGACTATACACTTAAGGAATCGTATTTCACGATATTTCAATCAATTACTTAACAGCAATTTTTATTTACTTTATTAACAGTATGAGAGCTTTCTTCACTGTTTTATGAACGTTTAACAATGAGAGAATCCTGTTTTACTTATTGTGGAATTTAGCAAATTATTTCAGTTGATAAATACAGTTTGTCTGTTCAGGATGTGTCTCACCTCCTTACATTGTCACCATTAACATCAGCTCACAGAGCTGTGCTGCTGCAGTCTGTAAAAAATAAGTTATAATTAATCTAATTATATAATTAAACTACGATAAATTATAGGGTTTTCTATCATTTAAAAGACGGCCCATCTACTTCCAGATTACTTCACAAAGGCAAATGCAGAAATAGTGAACTTTACAGCATTTTATGTTATATTTAGTCAATTTTAGTTTGGCATCGTGAGATTTTATTTGCTACACTTATTATGATTAAATAAATAGAGGACACTACAGTTTTCCCTTTTTGCTGTGCATTTAGAGCAAAAGGACAGACCATTTTCATCTTACACTCAGCAGTAAATAAAAAAAGAATTTAATATGAAATTTAATTTTCAATTTTCATTTCGGATTCAAAAATCAAATGAACACAACATGGACACAGGTGGCCTTAAATTGACCTTTTAAAAATCTGTATTTAGAGAAGGTAAAACTTGCATTTATTTACTAAAATCTTTAATCAAATTAGATCTTTCTGTCTACATATTATCTTTCTTAAAAGTTAGTAATTTACGAGTCTGTTGTGTTGTTTTCACGTCTTGAATTAACTCTTCTCAAGATGTGCTCTAAATCTTAGCTGTGATGTTTTGTAAAATGCCACACAGAATTTTCCATAAAATCAATAAATATTCCGCAAACTTACAGAAAAATCTGTTTTGCAAAAATCCATTTTTAGAATTGAGAAAAAACTGAAAACATTTGAAATGATCTGCCAATACTTTCTCTCTCTCTCTCTTTTTTTTTTTTTTTTTTACAGAATTTGTGTTCCATACCATAAAAAACATTTTGATGTCAATTGTACTAAAGGTAACTGGCAAATAAGCTGTAACACTTTTGACAGTTTTTTTAAATACATTTTTTTTAGATTAGCATTTTTATTGTTAGCGTTATTGTTTTGAATCCCATGACACTGTTCCAGGGAGCAACTTTAGATTTTCCTCACTTTGTTGCAGTTTTGAAAGTGTGCTCAAAGAGTTCTCTGTGCTTTATGGTGCTTTCGTATGTTACTGGACACAAACCATATGAACAAAAAATTCTGATGTGTAATTGTGTTGACAGAACCATATTTATTATGGAGTCTCAAAGCTCAAAAATTACTCAAAGCTTTTTGTGTTCAAATTAGCATATACAGACCATTGTCATGAGGTAGTTTTTCTTTTCTTATTTTACAGTAACAGGTTTAGTCTACAGCACCTTTAAGGTTTTATTGTATCCCAAAAGATACCATTTATATGTTCTATAATAATTATACAATAATGTTAACAATTCATAATCATGGGGGCATGTATGAGCAACACAGTTACAGGGTTGTGCTTCTTTACATGTACCTTTTTTAGCATATATCAATAATATAATAGCATAAAGATAAAACCTGTACGTACTTCTTTGTGTGATTTTTGGATAAGATTCATGCGAATCATAAATTTCCAGTCATTCACAAAGCAGTCTGCACTGAAATTGATAGATGAGACATTGTCTACACCGTTTTTTTTTTAACATAGAGGCACTTCTCCTTCAAAGACAAGGCTCAAGTATTTAATAATCTGTTGCTCATTTACAGGAAGACAATGAAGGCTGTGTTGAGACTTATAGTGTAATGTCCTTCCTGTGGGGACATTGCTTTGAGTCAGCAACTTGAGTAATTATCTAATTGTCCGATTTTCCTTATCATTTAATTCTTGCTTTACCCGCTCCCTGACTGGGCATGACAGAATCACAAGCAGATGGAAGCAGAACACGTGTAAATCAACAAACTGAGGGAATTCTAATACTGGTGCTGTGTTCAAGTTGATTACATTTCTGCTTTTCAAAGTTTCAGAATAGCGTAGTCCAGGAGTTCTATCAAGTGTTGACTTGTTTATTGCGATGGCTATTCAACCCAATTTGGCTCACAGAGGACCTCCTCTGCACCATTTACAGACTATCATTGATTCTGAGGACTGAGAAGCATCACTTGTCTTTGAACGTGCATTTGTCATGGAGAGTTCCCTACCGGGAGCTTTGTTTTATTTGTTTGCTGCTGCAGAACCAGATTCTGTTTTGTGTTCAGGGTTGCCAGATCTGAGTGACAGTTTCCAGTCCAAACCCAACGTAAAATAATCCACCTTAAATTAAAAACCAGTCTATATCTCCACCCATGTATAGGACATTTTTTATTATGTTTCTCATATTTCAATTTGAATACATGATGAAATAGTTTTCTTTTTAAATGTTTTATATACACAGGAGCACGCACGCGCACACACACACACACACACACACACACACACACACACACACACACACCTTTCCCAGCCCAACGTAACCAAATGTAGTAAACGTGTGTGGAAAACCACCCAATCTGGCAACACTGTATGTGTTTGCTGATGATTTTTATGCTGGTAAAAGGTAGGTGATTTCTTTAACTTTTTAGCACCCCTCATACAACCCCTCTATTCATTTTAAATCAATATGGTTGCTGCAATTTGATAAATGAATTGCCTATGCTGTAAAAAAAAAATTCAATGTATGATTGTTGCATGACTTTTTTTTCTATACCATAAAAAGACCGTTCCCATATAAATATATAAATTGAGATTTCTGTAACTTTACTGAAAATATATTTTCTTAATAGATAGTTGTATAATTAATAGATTTTATATTAGATTGTATAATAGATTGTATAATATTTAATTGATGCTGTATTTTTGTTATATAAAAACAAAGAAGGAATGAGAAGGGCAAATAAGGGTTACATTTTCAGGGTTGGGATTTGAATGAGGAACTTTTGTTACTAGCAAAAATATAATTTACACCAGGAATATCAAACTCAATTTCTGGAGAGCCGCAGCTCTGTAACCTTCAGTAAGCACACCTGATCCCACTAATTAGACTCCTGTTGGCTTGTTTGGGCTACTGGTGTGTTTCTTAAAAAAGCTTGGAACAAAAACTAGAAGGGTCTGGAGGCCGTAAGTAACTGAGTTTGAAGCCCCTGATTTGTCCATTTATTTTAGTAGGTCCATCTTTGCCTTTTCCACTGACCAACTGAACAAGAAGATTACTATAGCCGGCAGGTGTTCTGGATAACAAACAGCAGGTGAACAAAAGTAAAATGCCATAAATCATGAAAATTATCTATTTCATCAGGCAATTGTCCTGTATTTTTAAAGGACGTTTTCTACAGTGCATTGAATGTTAACATGTTTTTTTTAATAGAATACAACTTTGATAAAAAATTTTCTTAATACACAGATGGACCAAGTCTTCAATAGTCTATCTTTACATGAAATAAGCTATTGAAATCCATGATATTAGCAGAAAATATATAAAGTTTGAGCATCCAGCCTGAATATTTACAAAATTGTTCTTTTGCAACTCTTTTAGGTTTACCAAATTAAAACATTAATTGTAATTTATTCATTATTTAATTATCATAGGACCTTGTTTCTTAACATTCAGCAAATGTGCAGTAAGTATTTAACATCAAAGCTCCCAAATATGTCTCGGAAATTCCCGACCCATGGTTCCCCTAATGTGGAAGAAATTCAAGCGTTTATCCTAAAATACAGAATAGTTATCAAATATAAATGTTTTGTTTGTAAAGCATCAGCCTCTGTGCCTACTTATGAAAGTAAAACTTAAAACACATTGGTAACCACAGCATTACTCCACAAACAAGGACAAATCCAATTACAAATATCCAAGTTTTTAATATTCTGCTTGTTTCATATTGGTTGCTGAGAGAGAGCAAAGATGTATGCTCTAAACGCAACAAATGCATGTGAGCAAAAACATCAGAACTGGTTCACAGTTCACTGGCATGCAAGCGGGGCTAGAGAAGTTCGGCTATTCATCACTAATGGACTAACTTCCCTCATGCTCAGCCTCAGTGACGCATCAGTGATCTACAGCTCCATGTCTGGCCCTGAGGTCCTACCAGGATCACTCAGTGTTCCCTCATCATGACAACTTGGCCTGGTCAGCTGATGAAGCGTGTAGTCAATGATTTTCGAGTCAAAATAAAAAATTGTGAGAGGGCTCTGCGATGCTGGAGAATTCCAAACATGCTGCTGTTATAAAGAAGCTCACAGCTAAAGGGACAATGCACCAAATTAAAGCATTCAACCTGAAAATTCAGAACATTCAGAACATAGGAGGCTATGCTTCAGGACCTTTCTAAAATCTCCCGTGGTCTAGAGACTGAAAGTTATAAAAAATGTGTATGTAATATCTCCTCTAAGAGGTTAACAAGCAGTTTAGAAAAAACATTTTTAATGGTAAATATAGCTCTGATTATATATAATATTAAACAATCCACTTGTAAAGACCCCCCAACCAATACAGTCAAACATCTGTACACCTAGCAGCTTCACTAGCTTTAACGCAAATCATCATATACATTGGTTGCAGAATCTTGTTGAATGCTCCATGTGCCACATTTGGTAGCCTAGGGGTTAGTGAGAGTGACTTTCTCTGCAGCTGTGCTTTTAAACGGTGGTCATAATTAATTCCTATCATGAGGAAATTAGGCGAGTGTGCTCTCCTCTCTTTTTCCTTCCGTTTGCTTACTAGCCATGCGCTTGTGTAGCGCTGTGGCTAGCTTTTCTTAGAATGATTTAATGCATCTGTAACTCAAGTTTAAGATTTATTTTTGTTATTAAATGTTGTTGTTTGCTGTGTTCTGTATCCTTGCCTCCGCAATCGTTTCTATATCAAGTGATTAATAATAATAAATTGAAGAACTGGCGATCTGTTCAGGACAAGCACTATGTTCACACTTGTGGGGTCACTAAAAGTGTCAATAATCTTTAACATCACCACAAATTGTCAGTAGATGAAAACCAAAAGTTTTATGCAAACGCTCCCCTTGAAACCCTCCCACCTTATGTAAAAAAAAAAAAAAAAAACAGTTGACAGTCAAAAACTTGGAATTTGGTGTTTTTACTTTTTATTTTAAATGGCATCTAAAAAAACTGGTTTTGACATTGAAAAAAATATGTTTTTTGTTTTTTTTTTAAATCGGTGTATAACAGGTACTAGCTACTTAAACCACTTCCCCTTGTTGGACACTGTTTCTGTTTGTTTGCATACACTTTAACATCCATCCATCATCTTGTTGGCTTTCTTCCCTTTCGGGGTCACCACAGCGGAATGAACCGCCAACTCTTCTGGCATATGTTTTATGTGGCGGATGCCCTTCCAGCCGCAACCCATCAATTGTTTTTGCCCAATTCTCTTATTCCGCATGTCTTTGGACTTGTGGGGGAAACCGGAGCACCCGGAGTAAACCCACGCGATCACGGGGAGAACATGAGAACTCCACACAGAGATACCAACTGACCCAGCCGAGGCTCGAACCAGCGACCTTCTTGCTGTGAGACGACCGTGCTACCCACTGCGCCCCTCCACTTTAACATGTATTGCAAATGACTTATTAGATATTCTTCACTTACACAAGTTACAGCAAACATTCAGAAATACTTTAAATATTTATGTTGATGCTAACCAACTTCGTGAAATGTTGCAGGTGCCTGTCCGCTCTGGTAACTGGCAGAGCTAAATCAACTATATTATATGACCTGGCTTCAATGCATTACACAGCCTATAACCATTGTTATTTCATCATTACTACTCCGAGGACTCGCCACAAATACACATTGTTATTTAGCTTTAATTTCGAGGCTCATCAGCCCTGAACCCATTTAGAGGTCAACAGAAAATCAGCCAGGGACTCCACAATGACTCTCAGCTGTTCTCTAGTGGAGACATTCAGTCTGTTCTCTGCAGCTCTCATATGAAGTTGAGAAACCTTTACAGCTTTCTCATTACGCACATACCGACTGCAACCTCAGAAAAATTCTCCAAACAACAGGCGAAGGGGTCAGGGTTAGCCTTCTATAGACAGATTACTAGCTAAATACCGGTCCATCATCCCAGCACCCTCTGCTCTCACCTTCAACTCACCTTTTCCAGCCACTCACTTTAGCTTTCCACCTCCATTAAACTTCGACTTCCTTCATTTGCAGTTGCATTGTGCCTTTTCATTTCCTACTCCAGCGTTTTCATTTCAAAACCACCAATCTTCTCCAATCACCAATCACGCTGAAAGATCATTAAACCTCAAGAGATTCGAGGTGCTGGCATCTAAAACCAATACAAGGTAATGTTGGTTAAGAGACATCCCTATTTTGTTGATTTCTAATGGTAACATGGAAATCACATGCAGTGCCTTTATCAATCAATATCAAATCAATATCCTCTATCAATTAATCAACTAGTCAAGTGAACTGTTTGGAGCTCTTCTATCATGATTTACTGTGTCAGCATAAAGTGGTGCAATTCTGCTATGATTTACTTCTGTGTACACACACATTCTTCAATGAGATGAGCTGCATTGGCGCTTCATCTGATTGGTTCAGGGGGATGCTTTGAGCCATTTGGTATGGCTAAGGTCATCAAGCCGTTTTGAGTTCCCAGAAAAAAAATGCTATTACAAAAATATTCATTAGACAATCTGAATATGACTCTAGGTGTGTTTTGTAGGAATATTACTAAAAAAATGTCTATTTATATTTCAAAATACTAGAAAATCTCTGAAAGTCAAGTTATTGGTAAAAATAAACTTCATTCACCAAAATAGACACAACATTTTTGTATACTGCACAACCAAATTTTCAAAAACAAGTAAGAGATAATAGTCTTCTCCAGAGAAATTTCCTCCAGAGAAAGAATTGTAGAAGAGTTAATATTTCAACAAAAAAATATAATCAGTTTCTACAACACAAATTCTACAAGGGCACTTTCTTGTTGCCTATTTTTCTGGTTATGTTTATAGTATTTAATGATTAGTTAAAAAGAATATATAAATGCGAGAATATATAAAATTGCTTTCTATTTTAAACCGATTTTATTTGATCCATGTTCCCTCTTCTAACGGTCTTGAGTCAGAATTTATATTATGGTACGAAGACAAAGGTTTCAAGACGTCTGACATGAAATTGATTACTTCTGAAAGAATCTTCAAGGATTTGGCATGCGCTGTGCATAACAGCACATCACCACCTTATTATGCATGCGAGGCACAGACCCAGACTGAATTCTAAATACAGTAATAACACTTGTGCAGCAACAGTTGGTGTGTAGGTGGAAAGTTAGATGGGAAAACCCTCTGAGCTTGATCTCTCTCACTCACACATTATTTGTCATTCCAGGCAGGCTGCAGAACAACTTTGATTCTACTGAGTCAGCCGGTGGAAACATGTGAGGGAAAAGCAGCAGCTGGATGAAATGTGGGGCTTGCTTTCAGTACATCAGCTGTTGCTATGTTTCAGCAGGACGCCCCGAGCACTGGGCGTAACACCCAGAAACGAATGGCTTGCGAGGAGCGACCTTTACAGTAGCTACTCATTAAACAATGACTGTTGGCTGTGGACCTGGGTTTCCCTCGTATCCAACAGAGCTTTTCCTGCAACCCACACACTGTTCACGTATTCCCTCTACCCCTTCTCATCTCTTCTACCTAAGGGCATCAATCAACTCGTTTAAGCGCTGGATGGGCCAGACTATATTTCAACTAGACACTGTTTTCTTGGTTGGTTGCTCAGATAATGATTTCAGAGTATGAGGTTGTTCCAGTAGCACTGCTATTTGTGTACTTGTGTGGAGATTTGAATACATGTAACATTACCTGCAAATTAGTTTTTTTTGGTAAAATGCATCTCAATTTCAAATTTGTATTAAAAACAAAGTCTCAATTTATGAATGTGATAAGATGGTGATAAGATAAGATAAAGATAAAAAAAATGTCTCTAACAGTAAATATGTGTCACAGAGTTGTTTTTACAGGGTGATTTTAGAAGTCCAAAATGATTTCATTTAAAATAAAAAACATTTTTTGCAAACATGGTTATATTAAGTAAACACATCTTTGACGCTATAAAGTCATTTGTAAAATATTAAAATAATTTTATATCTCCCTTGCACAATATTAATGGTTGTCACCCACTTCCAAACTGAGATGTAAAAGAGGAAAATATGAGACGTGTTTCATTTTAAGGTCTCACTGAATAAAACTTCATAGTTTCATAAATAAATGTTTAATAAATAAATAAAATGCAAAAATTGATAGAATAAATAGAAAGGATATTGAAATATAGAAATAATGAATGAATAATTTGTTGTAAGCTTGTTTAATTAATTACTGAAAAACATTGAAATGTTCAAGTTCAGAAATAAAATGTAATGTAATGTTTAACTGTTCTGATTTTAGTATATAGAATCAAATAGCTTTTTATTTTATAAGATATCACACATTAGAAATAAAACAAAATCTAAATTTCTTCAGTTGTACTTGTAAAAGTGTACATGCTTCTATGTTCAACAGATTACAATTGCCATATTCTGAACATGAATTAACTGCTTTGTTTTCAGTGATGGATAATGAATTGACCTTTTAGCCAAACTCTTGCCTTCAATAATAAATGGTAAAAAATCTATTGCAAAAAAAAAATGAAATAGTCCAAGTCCGGTCCAGCAAGAATTGAATTCAAATGCAATAAAATTGGATCTGAAGGAAAGCATTAATTAATGCTTATTATTTTATTTTACATTAACACTCTCTATAAAATATTTATTAATGTGTAGACACACTTTTGTTTAAATTTTTTTTTTCTTTTACACTTTTTAGATCCATGCAGCATTTTATTTGCCCTCAATTCTCCCTGATGTCAGACATCATACATGATCTATAGCGTTCAAAAAACCATTCAACAAAAAATGCTACAAAAAAAGCTCCATAGCTTTGTATGGAGCTCCTCTTGGAGACAGTTATTGTGCTGCGTGTGAAGCTGGATGCCTCATCGATCAGGAGAATTCACAGGCAGCAAAGCTTAATTACAAGTCTCCACATGCTTTTTGATAAAGTGTGAAATTAGCCGTTAAAGTTTGACTAGAGCAGCTGGTGGTTTGTACGCATTACCCAAAACACCTCTGACTTGATGCCAGTAAAATTAAGAAATGAAAATGAATAATGTCACTGTAAGGTTTTCTTTTACAGCCCTCTCATGAATAGGTTTGATAGATTTTCATGGCATTCTCCACCAGACAAACAAGTGAGGTAAGGGTGCCATCCAGTGGCAAGCAACTTGTACAGGTATGGTTAAAAATATTTTTGTATCATGCATTTTCATTATGCTTGAATTCTTGTTGCATTGTGTAATTTTATTCCCATAGGTATTACCTTTTACATAGTAATTACTTTCAATCATTCTTAAAGCAAAAACATACAGATGAGTTGAAGTTGATCAATGATTTGTATGTGATTTATTATTTAAATTGTCTTATTACTATACATACCAATTTAGGCATACATTAATTAACATCTATCAACATTTTCAGTTGATTTATTTATTTATACTTTTTTGTCTACTTTTGTTTTATTGTCCTCCATATCCAGTAACGCACACATGTTCAAATACTTGTTTGAAATGTTGATATCGAATTGTGCACATGTATTAGAATAAGGGAAATTTCATTCATTTTAACATTTAATGATTAAAATGTTGGTGTGGTTAAATGACTTTGTAGCACCTTTCTGCATTTAGTGCAGTACAGTTTTTCAAAGGTTATAATCTGGGTTATTCTAGCTGGACTACGTTTGTCAATGATACCAGTGTAAGAAATTTACATAATTATTAATATATCAGAGACCTTTTATTATTATTTGTCTAAAACTTCTTCCACACAGGACGTTTAAACCTTTTGAAAAATCACACAAAGCACTGTTAAGAGCATTTCCAAAACCAACAGACAGTGATTGATCATTGTTTTGTCTTTTCTTTTCAGTTTTGCTAGGAAGTATACTTATCTCTATCCAATAATCCTCTTGCACATAAGAGAGTCCGTAAAGAGGTCGAGAATCTAGTGAGTTTCCAGTTTTCTGCTCACATTGGGAATGCAATGACACGCCGTGTGTGAGACACACACATGGAACTAAGCTAGCAATGTCTCACCCACGAATTGGTGTGTTGGTAGTTGACGTGGAAGATAGTGAAGGAGACTTGTTTGAAGGAGAAAAGAAACCCCTTCTCAACACGCCCACCTGCCTCAAACACACACTCTCAGTCATTTTGATTTTACTTTAAAGATGTTTTACAGACTTTTTATTAACCCAATTAACAAATCTCTGCCCCAACAGGCCTTTCATCATTATCATTTTAATTTTAGTTTTTAAAGGTTCCTAAACAATCATCGCGTTTATCTGAGCTTTCATTTAACTCCCGACTCCTTATTGAGCTGCCATTTACTGTGAGATTTACTAAACAACTGTTATTGAAAGATGGATGTACAAAAAGTGAGCTTTACACACGCGGTCTGTATAGTTACTTGCGACGAGTCTAGGTCTTCATGTAGAAAACATTACTGGCAGTGTGGCAAGCCATCTGTACTCTTTCAATAAACATATTTTTATCTCTAAATGTCATTATGACTTTAATATAACATAGTTATCTACCATCCAAATGCATTTATATTGTAATATTTTTTAGGTTCACAGGTTTAAATATAAAAACAACTTGCAATAATGAGCACTGAGTTTTTCCACTCATCGTGGCTCTGTCCCACTTGGAACTGGAGATTTCAATAAAAACCTCTTCTTCACATCACCAAAAAGGCTTGTAAAAAATGTATTATACATCTCCAAATATAATTGATATTTTTACTGAAACATTATAAATTGTGGCCTCAAAAAATGAAGGCCTCAAGGCAAGCAGTTTTAAGGACGGATTTTAAGATTAAGATTTTTAATAATTTTTTTGTCGTTTTGTTAACCCTATATTGGCTTGCAGCTTGATCAAAAAGGAGTCAGAAGTGAACACAATGTTTGTTCAGGCACTTTGTCTTTATCTTCAGCAGCTCTTTCACTGGTAACAACGAAGAGTCTTGGGTTTCTAATATAACTCTAAAATGGAGGAGCAGTGCGTTTCTTTAAAGACACCCCGTCAACTCATTTGTGATAAAAGGCTGCAATTATGGAAATAGTCAAAAGCACTAGTGAGGAGGGGCAGGTCATTCTACATTGGTGGACGGGTATTTTAAGGCACAAACCCATCAGCATGAAAACAGATATAAGTTACCTTTTGCAAAACTGTTTTCATCTCTTAAGTGAATGATCAGCAAAGTGCATCAGACACAGTCAGACACATTTCTGCAAATAAATTAGATACACAAAATGGCAAAAAAAAATTAGGTAGCAGGGTTTTATTTAACAGCATAAGCAAAAAGAATCCAGGAATGTTCTAGAAATCAAACAAGCTTAGATTTAGACAGGATTATGTACCTGAAAAAAACAACACACACGTTACTTTCTGTTGGAAGCACTGAGAGACCACAGATGTGTTCACAGTTACCAGAATTCTTGTCTCAATGGCAAATTTACCTAAACACATGTGCCCCACACCTCTGAAAATCCAGCACAACTCACCATCAATAGCGGCAAACCATGACCTTGGAGGTCAACTCAATGATTAGAAAAGATTTCATATTAAAGGAATGCTTAAATCATACCCAATCAGTTTCGATGAAAGGAAGCAGGTCAGTCTCTCAACAGATCATAGCTGCAATATAAATAAGAACAACACTCACGCACAAACCTTAAATGGGGCATAATTGAATTGCTTTCCTGCATCACAAACAACGCACATGAACACAACTCATATAAAAATACCTTCTAAAATAGTCAAAGATAGAAAATAAAAGACCTTAAAGACACAAAGTTGAAATATATACATACAATATATACAAATACATAAACACACACGCATACAAATAATCTCTTTCAGCAGACCCTGCGTATACTGTACATCTGTGTGCATATGTATCTGTATGTACATGATGTATGCATTTCAGACTTCACATAGTGACTATAATAACTTGGAGACAAAAAGTGCAGACACCTTGACTACACTATTACAGTAAAGTCTCTTTTAACAACCAACACATCAGGACTCACAAAGCAGCAATGATCAACCCAAACCCAAAACTGGATTCTGTGGGAGTGAAACCAGGCTTTGTTGTAGCTGTAGATTCCTTCACGCTGCCAACGCTACAAATGAAAGCTTACAATAAAGTGAGGATTTAAAGGAATTCAAACAATAACATTTCTATTAGAGCTGCAAACCATCACAGTGCCTTATGAGATCCCTTCTTAGATGAATATTTATTTAAATAAACCAATAACAACCCTCTGACGGCATAATTATTGTACATGGTTCAAAACATCTTCAGAGCTTTTGGAATCTGTTTCGTTATGTGGATTATGCACAGCTTCAGATTAGAGTATGTGTATTAATCACATAGCTTTTAGAAAATAACATCTGTATGGAATTTTTTTTACATTGTTTTACATTTGAAAACATGAAAACATTAAAATCTTGATTTTAAAGACTAAATTGTGTTGATGACTCAAAACATCTTACTATACATTGATTCTTCACTTCTTGAAAATAGCAAAATAACAAAGTAGATTTTCTGATTTACCTTTTTATTTACTTTTTTGCAATCAACTAATTCAGAGATAAAATAGAATTAAAACATTTTGGAATCTTTAAATCTTATAGCATAACTTAGCATAGATCATTGAATCAGATTGGACATTTTAATTGTTAAAAAAAATTTCACTTTACTTTTAGATCTAATATTAAGACAGATTGAAAATGAGATATTCTCTTTGCTAACATTGCGAAGTAAATCTATAGCCTCTCAATGATAAAGCTAACATTATGCATGTAGAAAGTTCCTTTTAAAATTTCCCCTAGCCAAGATTGCAGCTAAGCTGATAACTGTACTGGGGTGTGCTCAACCATGTTACCATCTATTCCTTAATCGTCTTTTACAAACTCTGTCACATACAGTATGTTGTTGAACATTAAACTTTGTTCAGAATTTGTTTTATATCTTCATATGTTTTTAGAAAATCACTGCTTTTCATTTTCTGTACATAGAAGATACA
Organism: Danionella dracula; assembly: GCA_900490495.1. NCBI lineage: Eukaryota > Metazoa > Chordata > Actinopteri > Cypriniformes > Danionidae > Danionella > Danionella dracula. The sequence continues at coordinate 2,070,623 of UELW01000056.1, forward strand.
AGAAATCCAAACTCTTGAATAATTTTGAACAGAAATGCTACTGGTATAATCAGATTCAAATATCTATGCGAAGCAATGCTAAATCGCCAAACAGAATGTCTGAAAATATTTCAAACTGATCATTATTAAAACACTATTTATCCTGAAGTGAAAAATGTTTCGAAAATGGTGAATTTGTTTAAGTTTTGTCTGCTGATAAAAAAAAATTAAAATAAATGGTTCGACTACAACAAAGATGACATCACAGGGTTGTAATTGGTTGATTCAAATGCTGATAAAGGATCACGTACTACTTACCAAAATAGAGTTTTACTCAACACAACTTCTATCAATATTTAAATGAACAGCTTTGATAAAACACTGATCAAACATCAGAAAAGGCTGGCATCAGCTGTCATTACACCTTCAAACCTGAAAAAGTAAAAAAAAAAAAAAAAAAAAAAAAAAAAAAAAAATTAAAAAAATTAGACGAGCAGTGTATACTCTCAATTTTGAACCATTAGCACAATCAAAATCAACCATACTAAAAATGCTTGCAGACTCTAACAAAAACATGTGATTGGTTTCCTCGTGCCTTCACAAGAATGAATTAGCCTTGAATTTACAGCTCTGTTGCCATGGGAGCAGGTTTCTGCTTTGTCATGGTGGTTAAAGTTCCTTTCTACAGAGAAATCTCCTCGATCTTCTGCTGCTAGCCTCACAACTACTCACTCCCTCACTTCATCTCTCCATCTCTAAATGCCCTGTGCAGCAGAGACAAAGCTGCTACTGTCAGAGCTCAAGAAGCTATTGGGGTCAAAGGCTAACACTGGAGTTTCACCACTTCCTCCCATTAGCGCAGAGCTGCCGGGTTCTCCCTCAAAACTTTTTTCTTCAAGGGGCTTCCCAATCCAGGCGCCATATCCATGTTGGCCAAGCGCCAGGAAAAACAGCCTCTTAGCTTCTTGGAATTGACTGGCAGCCATCTTGGCGTGGGCGTAAGATGGGAGTGCAAGCAGATCGGCTCTTCCTGCACGCTGGCACAAAGTTTGGAAGAGATGGAAGAGATTGGACTTGGACACACGTGACACCTCCATCTTTGTACTGGTTTGAGGGAGAAAAGGCAGATTATGATAGAAAGCATGGTCTTGAAGAGATTGGCTTCTCAAGTTCTGTATCTCACCTGTCCACTTTACCCTTTGTGCCATCCAAAACCTCCACGCGGATCTGATCCGGCTCACTCCAGTTAACGCTGGACTCTTTGGTTTTGTTTGTGTGGCGTGTTGAGTCATACACACTCACTCTACCCACCTGTAAGGAGTGGAATGGGACAGTAGCCATTTTTACATCGTTGGCCCGGCAAGTGTTAAAGCTAAAGCCATAGGCCATGGTCTTTTTAACACACAGCTCTCCTATAGTGAGGTCATAAAGATCGCCATAAAAACGGGTCACTTCCGCATTATTAACCATTAAGGAGTGAAGATTCCCCACGGTGTTGTGGTTGAAAATAATTGACAGACTATGGTGATTTCAGTAGTTTTAAAGATCACTTTATTTCAGCTTTTGGGAGTTTTGAGTGTGTTTTGATAAAAAATAATGGTCCTTACATCACCTCCTGGTATTTAGAACCCCTCTTGCCAATGAATTTGTTTATCTGTGTATGTTAAATGTGACCAGGGCCCGAGCAAGAGGAGGAAGACAGACAAGCTCAGCCATGGATGCTTGGTTCTGGCTGATGATGCCTTTTTCAATATAACCTGACTTGATTTGACTTCTAAAAACTTTACAGAGAAAAAAAAACTAATAAATGTAATTCAACAAAATGTTGAAAATGGTAATTCAGTCGAAAGCAAATGACCAATGTTTTAAACACACACAACACATTTTTTTCAACCTATGTGCATGTTTCCCAGCAACTGAAAGAATCTCAATCCTCTCCCATCAATGAATAGTTTTAATCCTATCTTATGTAGAGTTGTTACTTTGTTAATCTATGGAAAAATACTTTTGTTGATGAAAGAAGTAGACATCTGATATAGCAAATATTACACAACTTTTACATGGTTTTAAGCCATTTTTGAGTTCTCAATCTATTTCCATTTGATCAACTAATTTGTCCAGCATTAATTTTTCTTTAGTTAACAGAAACTAAAACACATTTACAAATACATGTTCAACATCAACCTGCGTGAAGAATGTGTGAACACTGAAATATTAAGATGTTATTTGTTATTAATCAAACAATTATTCAACACTCAAAATAAATACATGTTTTATTTTAATTCAATCCTGATTTTATTCAAATCATCGTATCTCTAGAAGCACAAATAAATACTTTAATTTAAATTCTTATTTTTCTCAAATCATTACCTAATTCTACATGTATGGATTAATACTCCATTTCATTTAAATTCTGATTTTACAAATACAACCTGTTCTTTCTACAATAAAAAACAGCTGTAAAAGTATTTCAGTTCTTGAATAAAAACTAGAAGGAAGCTGTTTTAGTTATATTTTGTAAGATTTATATGTTAGTCTAGTCATCTTTATCATGTTTGTTGTAATATTTGGAAACCTCCTGGCTTGTCATTATTGTTGGGTTAAAATTTGATGTTGTAAGTTGTTTAATATCTTTGTTAGAAGAGATTTTACCTAAAAATAAAGTTACAGAACTACAGGTGTCTAATCACTGCTGTCTTTCAGGGGGAAAAGGCAGCACCCCCTCTTGAACAAAATCAAATTCACTGAAAGTTTTCAAGACAGTGGACAGAGACAGAGTATTCAGAGAGAAAAATGTTTGTTTATTGTGTTTTATTGTTGGCATATTTCCCCTACCATTCGATAGGCGGGTGCACTGCCCTTTTAAGAGAGATTTCCCATATTTGCCAGCATACAGTGGACATTTTGTATTTAAATCTAAAACTTGACAAGTCCTGTTATTGACACGCTAAAAAAAATGGCATTCTGATTAAGCCCGATGAGGATCTGACCATTGACTATATTATATAACATCGGAGTGAATGAGAACTAGTTGCCTTTAGGAGTCAGCCTCCAGTTCAGTCCCTTCCTTTCACGCTTCAAGAGGCAAAGCAGGAGGTTTCCGCTTGGTTCTGACCCCCAACACTCTAAACTGGTATTTATGGGACCGGAAAAAAAAAACATTGCACTAAACAGAGCGTAACAGCATGTATGTAGTGTGAGGTTACCTCAGGATGGTTGAGAGTGAAGTTTCCTGGTAAACTGTTTTTAAATCCATCACCATCTCTAGCCAATCGGCAACACACTGCTCGAGTCAGGTGACCATGGCTGTAAAGGTATCCTGAACAAACAAAACACAAATCTATGAAAAAAGCCATAACTTGAAAGATACACATTTGCAAGTGTAGGTTGTGTTTACTAAACAAATTGTTGTCAGCAAATACCGTATGCTACTGATGATAAGTTAAAGCAGGGCCAGTTTAAGAGGGCCCTAAGCTGAATGTTATTGACAGACCTCATATAAAACCATTATGAAATGTAGGCTTTTTGAAAAAGCTGTCGACTGTTGTATAATTTCAAACATTAAATTGTACATTTAGGCTTGGTTTATTATATTGTTTATTAATTGCTATTGAAACATTTATTAGACAATCCACAAGCGCAATCTTTGGCGGGGAGATGGTGCAGGTGGAAGTTTGGCAGTTCGATCCCGGCCAGGTCCTGCGACCGGATGTGTGTGACTGTGACGGGTGTGTTTGGTGGTGGGTAGGAGGCCGTAGGTCCAGAATGTGCAGAAGGCCCCGAGGGCAGCTGAGGGCTACCAAAGTAGTAAAGGTAATTTAACAGTGTTATTAATATTGTACTTGTTGTACTGTGAGTGGTTTATTAACGGCTTGTGTTGATGATTTTTACGTTTACCATTATTGTGCAGGGTAGCCATTTTTATGTCTCAAACTACTGAGTGATCCTGTATGGAAAGTTAAGCCTCTATGTGATCCCCTTTTTCTCCAAATGCCTTGAGTTACAGCACACATTACATATCAAGAAAATGTACATTTAATTAAGACCTCTAAGGCAACGTTCAGATTGCAAGTCTTGATGCTCAATTCGGTGCTTTCCTTCACAATACATAAGTAAAATTAGAAAAATTATGAAATTTAGCTGTTCACCCAGAGCTTACATTCCCAATTGAGCAAAGAGCTTCCGTAAAAATGAACATAGCACATAGCATAGAAACATGTGTGTTTTACTGGATGCAGTTTTGTTTTTATTTTTTTACAAATCCATTCAGAAATATAAACTTAAAATATTAGGGGCTTTACATATATACATTTTTTTATATATAACATAAACATTTATAATTTTTTTTCTTCTGGCACCACTTTGTTTCTCTGGGTTTTTGTTTTTGCTTTAAATATTTCTTCTGACACTGTAAATAAATTAAATATGCTGAAGAATTAACTTGAACTTACTCAAGAAATGTAATTAATTAGTTTTATTCCCACCTGAGTTTGAAATGTCACATTTTTGAAATGTTTAAGACTGAAACCCTTTAACTTCTAACTTTTAAGAGCCAATAGTAATAACACAGTGATGAAAAAGCTCAATACTTTTTACCAGCGCTTAAAAAGCCATACGAGATCTCCCAGTGAACAAATATAATGATTAAACAAAAATATGCAAAAATGGCTTTGTTATGTAAATATTAGCAATCCTAGCTGGGAGAGTTTACCAAGAGTGATGGAGTTCAGATACACAGGGTGGATGAAGTGGCTAAGCAGCGCTCCCTGCAGGCCGAGCACATTCCAGCGCAGGATCTTGTCACTGCAGCTCATGGTCCGCAGACGCTCACCATGCTGGATGCCGTCCCAGGTGGGCACAATATCACTCGACTCCACAGGAATAGTTCCCTCACCTGATGAACAGATACAAAAATAAACAAAATTGAAAATATGCAGAGTCTCTGTTAACTAATATGCAAATCTAATGAAATTACAGATTAACATTCAGCAGAAGCCAAAAGGTGTCCAACAGAATTACCCTGTTATCGTATTATAGCAAAAAAAAAAAAAAAAAACAGTTTTAGCCGTAGGCATGTTTTTGCTTGCTAATATGTCAAAATACATCATGTGGCTGTTTTTAATTTGCCTGTCAACAGTGATGAAATCAGCACCATCACGAGGAGAGCCATCAAGTCAAACCCACAGAAATACCCCAGTACATAAGTGCTTTTTGCAAATCTCTCTCACAATAGAAAACGTGCCTGGCAAAAACCTCATTCAGGTGGCAACAGAGACATTATTTGGCAGGATATTTGTAACCAGATTGCAGAGTAAACACTGCTGAGTGTATCTTTATTAATAAAACAGTTAACACACGTCAGTTAAAGCACCTCAGGTTCAGTAATTATTCTAAAAATAAAAAATCAGATGGCATGTGACCATTGATAACAGACTAAATGTTTCTGGGAGGCTAATTATTTAAATTGTGGTTAATAAAAACAAAAAAATAATCAGCAAAGGCCAAATGCTAGCTCAGAACATCTAAATAGCACATTGGGCACACTATGATTCTTATTTGTAATTTGCAATCAAAGCCAGGATTCAAATAAAGATTAGATCTAATCATCTTACACCTAAAATTATGTAACAGTTTCCAATGAATTGTTTTTTATTTAAATGTTTTCTCCATTGCTGATACAAGCCCAAGTGAAGGGAGGAAAGTTTTTTTTGTTTACAATTACAATTGAACTTACGAGTTTAATACAAATGTAAAAATTTGTTCAAAATAGTTTTTCTTACAATAAAAGAAACGATACTTCCCAATTTAAAAGTAAAAATAGTTTACTACCATATGAAACTGAACATTATTTTATTAATGATTCATGTAAAACAAATGAGCATTTTAATTAGGAACCCCAAGATATATCCACACAGCATCCAACATTCTCTCAAAATGGATATGAAAAAAAAAACTGTTCAAATCAATAATTAATATACTATAATAATATACTACTCTAGATATCTGTGTGATGAATATATTAATAGCAGTTGCAAAACACGCATTAAAATCAGTTTTTTCTCTTATATCTGCTAAACCTCCATCATCAACCCCCAACAAAATGGACGAAATACATTTGCTGACTCAAACAAGGATTTTTCCAGCTCTGCTGCTGTGTGCATCCCGGAGAGCGCACTTCATCTGTCCGGTTTCCAGCTGATCAGAGCGGATCGCGACCCGGAAGCCATCGGGAAATCGTACAGCAGTGAGATTTGTGTTTACATCAATAAAAACTGGTGAACAGATTTAACAAACCTGATTAAGATCTGCTCTCCCGATTTACAGTTGATCATTGTTTACATTCCACTGCATGCACTCATGTTTCTGTGAGGAGTTGTGCATTCCCACCCAGTCTTTTTAAATATCTAACAATGATAAGTCATGGTTATCTGGAAAACTCAGACAGCTTCCCCAGGCCAAAGGAGATGCCTTCAGGAGCGGAGATGGTGCTCTGTACAATCAGATGAGGAACACATTGAATAAGGAGATCAGAGCAGCTAAAAGGAGCTATTCAAGCAAGCTGGAGAACCAGTTCTTGGCAAACGACACTGGACAACGAGGCATAAAACATCTCCCTCCTCCATTATGGGCAATCAAACTTTGGTGTACGAGCTCAATGAGATTTGAAACCCAGTCTGACATCCTCCACCAGTTCTGATGACTCTGATCCACCAGAGCAAACATCTGGACACGCCAGGGACTTATGTGTGGATCCTGTCTGTGGAGCTCAGCGTTTAACACCATCATCCCATTATTCCACGAAAAAAACGTGATCTTCTTGACTGGTAGACAACAGCTAGTGAGGCTGTAGAAATTTACTTCAGACACCCGCACCATCAGCACCCCAGAGGTGTGTTCTCTCCCCACTACCATTCTCCCTCTCCTTCTCCCAGGACTACTCAATGAAGCTCCTGAATTTTGCAGACATCGGTCTCATCCAGGATGGCGAGGAGTCCGCATACAGACAGGAAGTGGAGCGGCTGGCTCTCTGGTGTGGAAGAACTACCTGGAGGTTAACACGCTCAATACAGTTGAGATGGTAGTGGACTACAGAAGACAGGTCAGATTACTGAAAAGATCATTGGAGTTCCCCTACCCTCCCTTCAAGAACTGTACACCTTCAAAATGAGAAAGAGGGCTCTCAAAATCACTCTGGATGCTCCTCACCAAAGCAACCACCTCTTCCAGCTCTTACCCTGCGGCCGGCGCTTCAGAGCCCAAACACCAGGATAGCCGGCACAAACACAGCTTCTTCCCTCAGGCTCCTGAACCAATAACGTTCCCCACCAACACTTCCAAATATTTCCTTTTAAATAAGCAACAGGACTCTGATGTGGACTCTTTGCACATTTCCAGTCGCTCCACATTCTGTTGTTCTTTTGACGTACTTTATTTTTACTTCATGCTTTGGTCTGCGAATTACCTCCAAAGCACATCGCTTAAACACCTTGGACTTCTGATATAGTTACAGTTCTATTACTTTATATTTTTACTATCTCTATTTCTAGAATATTACTATATTCTATTTACTTTTAATTTTGGCAAATTACTTATTTAACTTGTGTTACTGCGCAACGTTATTGTGTTGTTGTTTTTTTTTGTATCTACACTGGAGAGACACAACAAATTCCTTGTGTATGTGCACATGCACACTTGGCAATAAATCCCCTGCTCTAGAAGAACTAAAATTGGTCAAAGTGAAATGAAGACTGTTAAATTTCTTTTTGTTTCTATTACTTGTTAAGCATCTCTCTTCTCGAGTGTTAAATAATAATAATAACAAAAGTGGTTTTGACTTTGAGCCCACTGGTTAAGATATTTGCCACAGTTGAAGCATTTTCTCAGACACATAACTCGTTCCACTGCGAGACCACAGTTAAACTGAAGAGAACACGAGGACTGTTGCTCGTCCGAATGCAGTCATAAAAAAATCTACTTAAACTTGGTGGATGTGTATGTTTAGAAGCGACGTCGGATTTTCTACATCAGGTCCAGTACGAGTCAGAGGCTCAGAAGGCTTGAGCCTCAGTTAGGCTTGCGTCCATACATTGCTGAAGTTGGCTTGTTGTCTTTTTTGGTAATTGCAAACTCCTTTTTTAAATATATTTGATCAGATTGCTAGTAGTAAAAGCTGTTATCACCAACATAAGTGTTAAAATATTTATAGTCCATGGACACCTCTGTACCTGTTAAGCGCATCTGCTCGACTAACATCTGGCTGTAGTAAAGTAGTGGTAACTTTTGATGAGTACAAGTACTGCTCTGGAGCATGAAATTGGGCATGAACACTTGTATCAGTATTGATACTTCGCCCTTACGAAACCAAAATATTTGATGTTTTAGAACATGCAAGTCTGTTTCAGATTATGAGAAATAGAATTGCCTACAAGTAAAATTTAACAAAATAAAAAACGTCTACAATGTCTTAGTTCAGATTCAAACCACCTCACCGTTCTCCACCTTGGTCCTGAGCTTGCCCTGTTTGGCATTCTCAAAGAGAGGCATGTGTCCAGATCCTGATATTTCAGCTGCCTCGCTGCACGATTTGTCAAACAGAGCTCCGTCACCACACGGAGCAGTGCTGCGAGATGAAAAAGGAACATTAGAAGAAGCGTTAACCCTTTTTGCAGATGAATAAACCCAGCTTGGATGGGAGAACCAGGTGTCTCACCTGATATACAGATGAAAGGTGATGCCCGTTTTGATTTTCAGCTTACCATCCTCTCCCACCTCAAAAATAGACTCCTCACTAGGGCTTTCCCAGTGCCGCAACAGCTCGCTGTACAAAAACCTGAGCCACACAGATTTATAATTAATTATTCACAGCAATGAAATCTGATTTAAAGGGACAATATTATAGAAACAAGAGCGTCACGGTGGCGCAGTGGGTAGCACGGTCGTCTCACAGCAAGAAGGTCGCTGGTTCTAGTCTCGGCTGGGGCAGGTGGCATTTCTGTGTGGAGTTTGCATGTTCTCCCTGTGATCGCGTATGTTTTCTCCGGGTGCTCCGGTTTCCCCACAAGTCCAAAGACATGTGGTATAAGTGAATTGAGTAAGAACGATTGTCCACAGTGTTTGAGTGTGTGTGAAGGTTTCCCAGTGATGGGTTGCGGCTGGAAGGGCATCCGCTGCGTTAAACATATGCCAGAAGAGTTGCCGGTTCATTCCGCTGTGGCGACCCCGAAAGGGAGAAAGCCGACATGAAGATGAATGAATGAATATTATAGAAATATTTTGGAAGATATTAGTCAGGATGCATATGTGTGTACTGATGCTGTTTATTGTTTGTTTACTTGTTTCTTAGTGATGTGTCAGCAACAAAGGCAATCTTCATGGCAAAAAACATGTCATTACCCATCATAAACATATAAATATACATGAACATAATTTTTTTTAAACATACGTACTGTTATTTACAGATAGCGAGTGTTGGCAGTAAGAGCACAGTTGTGCTTCATCTCCTTTAAGTAAAAAAAAATGTGTGTGTCTTGTGTGCCCAATTCGAGATCTAGTTAAAACTTGCTCAAATATAGTCTTAAACGGAATTATTTGTCTGTTCCTGACCTCAGGTTTTTCCCACCACCTGTCAAAGATATCAGAAGGTTTTAAATTGTCTGGAACAAAAGGGACAAATCATAATTTCTTGGTTAAAAGAAGGAACAACAGGTTTTTTTGCCCTTGAGTCTGAATCATTTGATGTTGAGGATCGGACGATACCAAGTCCCTATCTGATACTAATACATAAAGAAAGAGTAAAGAACACTGAAGAAACAAATGCAATGTAATTTATTTAAATTACCCTTAAAAATATTCAACAACTCTTAAGAAATAGACTTTATTTTTTTATTTAACTCTAATTTCACTTCATTAATTCTTCTCTTGGATAAAGGTAGAGTAGAACTGTTTATTTTAGTAGCTTAATGAGAAAACTACAGATGAATGTGTTTGAAGCAAACGAATCAATAAAATAACAAATAAACCACGTGAACTGTAATAACGTAGATTAACAGTCCTGTGCTTAATATCTGCTTAAATTTGTGCAGTGGATGTCTGCACATGAGAAGCTTGTTTAATTGGCTACCGTGATGTCAAACGCACATTTTGATGGCAATTGCTGCCGCAAAAAATTTGTGCATAGAATTCTCCCTTGTGTTGTTTCAGTATACACCCACACAGAGATATCATTAAAATAAAACGCTTTTCCTTAGTGGGCTTTGTCATAATACAGTATATTCGTGTGAGAAATCTCTGTGTGTGGTGTGTAAAAATGTGCAAAACTCTCTGTAATTATTTAATACGGAGCATTTTTGGGAAAAAAATCATACGAGACAACAGCTGGACAGGGAGGCAAAATACTGTACTTTCCCAGCCAAAACGGGACTCTTGGCCAGAATGTGCTGGATGAAGTCTGTGGGTGTGATCCGTGACATTCCTGAACAGGTAACGTTAGAACCGTACGACGTAAAACAAAACTTGAGACAATCCATTGAGCTGTACGGCTCATTAGAGATGGGAGCACACGAACTCCAGATGTCTGTGGTGAATGAAACATGGGGTACATCTGAAAGCAGGAAGAGCAAATCTTCTTAAAAATAGCTGTTAAAAAAACAAAAACAAATCGGGGTTTGATGAGGTGTAATATCTTGCATTTTCGTGCTGTCACAGAGCATTTTATTCTCTCCTTTTCCTCTTCACACTCTCCTGCAGCTCTCTTTGCAACAGTGATGACGTGTGGGATATGTTGCTGTTTTTGTATAGATGTTTTAAAAAAGAACAAACTATATACATACATACATACGTATATATATATATATATATATATATATATATATATATATATATATATATATATATATATATATATAAACACAAGATCATATAATTAAAATCGAGTCCTGATTGGAGGTAACTTCCGATGCTGATCGATCGAGTCTGAAATCATGTGATCGAATATCAATAATCTATTTATATTGAATAAAAATAGATATGCAACAGCCAGAATCAGTATTATATGCAGACGTTCAGATGGTATCTGTGTCACTTCTGCAGTAAAATGAATATGAAATCAATATATGTATGAGGTGCTGTAATTTAAGACTCCATCTTGATAAACGAGAAAGGAAACAGCAGGAGCACGAGAGCTCAAATGAATTATGGGATTGATAAAGCTGATACCGGATGAAGCCTCTCCGGGAGATAATTTCAGCGTGGCAGTCATTAACGGTGTCCCCTCGAAGACTGAGCTCCTCTCCTTTAACACAACGGTTTCCTGTAGGCCCACAAACACAATCATAGCCTTTACCATTTATAGTACACACAGGGTGTCGTGGGTTTTAATGGGCGGGGCTTTACCGGTCCCAAGGCTGACGACTTTTCCCAGAGTATCCATTCCGTTCCGCATCACGATGGTAGCAAGGATCTTCCTACCCAGTAGGCTGTGCTGGATGCGAGCTGTGAGGGCATTGAAGCGCTGGTGGCTGAGCATGGCTATCTGATCGTGCATGGTGCTGCCAGATACTGGCAACTAAAACAGACACAAAATGATAATTACCATCACATTAACAATACAGCATCGTAGATGGAAAATTCTAAATATGTGTAATCATCTTCTAAAACATTTTTTATTTATAACCACTAGGGCTGGACAACTAAAAAATGACTAAAAAAAATGGACAACATGATGACGCCTCCTGCCATTGGCCTGGAATCTCACACTAATTAACCCATTTATAATATGTAACTTTATTAAAACGCAACTCGACAAAATTAGCAACATAGTAACACAACAAGTTTTTTTTTTATAACATGGCTAGGTCTTAACTCGGTCTAATTTAACTTAATGAAAAAAAAAAAAACCTCAGCACATGTGGGTCCTTCTGAGATCCCTGAGGCGAGTCAGTACAGTTTAAAGCAGAACGGCTCATTTTCAAAGCAAAGAGTAAAAAGCTATTTGAGAAAGATTTGATTGAGTATGATCCTTGAGAGCATAAATTCTCCTCTCTCAGGACATGATGACAGCAAACAGCCAACATAGAACAGTGATTAGTTCAGTGTAGCTGATAATCCCAAAACCACGCCCCCTTTTTAAAAAAATTTTTTTACAAAAAATAAGCCATACAAAAATAAACTTAAAAAAAAAAGAAAGAATCAGAATCAGCTTTATTGCTATGAGTGCACACACAAGGAATTTTCCGTGGTACAATGGAGGTGCAAACATCATAAGTACAATATAAACCACATAAGTACAGTAAAGTGCAACACAACTAGCAATTAACATAAAGGCTATGAGGTACAATGAAAGATTGATGAAATGTAAACAGTTGAACAAAAGTCTATAAAGTTTATTGTGCTTAAGTACAAAATGTAAGGAGATGAAATGTGTGAGAGTCCCGGTGCAGGTAACAGATGACGGGGAGATAAGAGTTAAGAGTCTGATAGCTTGGGGAAACTGTAAAGTACTGTACTGTATAGATGTCTATCGTAAATAATCAACACTGTTATTTTAAACAACTTCACTTTAGTTCACTTTACATTAACAATTTAAAAATTATACTGCAGTCAGGCGACAGCTGGAGATGGTACACCCGACATTAATTTTATAAATTAACACTTTAATTGACTATAATTGAACACTATACATTGAACACTGCATTCAATCGTGGCAAGTCACTTCAACATTTGAGCAACTGGGAAGAAGCACTTCATAAGCCAATCATAAGCCGGGATTTTCAACATTTCTCAACAATTGACCAATGAGATCCTTCCAATGTTACAACGCACATTTCCGCAAAAGCATTTCTAAGTCACATGTTTCAAACTTTTTACCAATGTGAATGACTCGAATTTGCACTCTCCACATTTCCATTTTATTACATGTTAGTCCTATTACGTTAAAATCACATGTGGGGCGATGAAATGTACATACTTTAAAAATAATAGTTTTGCTTGCTTTCAACAGATTCATGCTCAAACTGCAGTTTGTTGTCAGTTTACCACTGGAGTTTACATTTATTTACCAAATATGCAATATTTTTTAAATATAACATTTTGTTTATTTGACACTATTCAGAATATATTACATTTATTTTTTTGAAAAATTACTCTATATATTTGAACTAATTTAAAGGTTTATTATATCACAATAGTCTTTGTTTTGTTGCAATTATTTACCTTTTTTGTTGTATTTATGATTTGATTAAAAATGGCTTGATGTTCTATCCTGATATTTCCCCAAAACAGTTTGACACAGCTTTTAAAATTTAAAATCGTTTTTATTTTATTTCTCTATTTTTACATGGTTAATTTAGCTATTCAAGTTTGTAAGAAGTTTTCCTTTATCCTTTCTAGTTTATTTTTCTGATGAATATTTATTCCTGATAATAACTAAACTAAATAATTAACTTGAAGATATGGTTTTCATTTTACAGTAACTGAAATATTTAGATTCCATGTTTATAGCTCAATGTTAATAAATAATATTACATTTTTTCTGCATTATTAACTTTAATTATGAGCTAATTTGGTTTTATTTCGTGTTATATTATACAATAGGAAACAATGTTGAAAAATGAGTGATTTTACAAGATAAACTTCTTATTTCTCCTTTTCTTTCTCTTATTTTTTCTTTCCTTTCATCCCTTCCTCTTCCCCATCTTGAATGTTCCACAGCTTGTGCAGAGGAGGGCGATTTGAACTTCTCTCTTCTCTCTAATCAATTAAAACACACTGCTCTTCTTTTCCAAATTGGCTAGAAGATTCCAAAGCACTGTCTTCTGTTCTACTAAATCTATTAACATAAATGTTTTGTTGGCCTTTCTTGTCTTCCATTAAATCTGTTCTAAAAAGAACCTGCAGCAAGCCTCCAAAGACCCTCCAAAGCTGAATATTATTTGTATAGAATACCTTTAATGGTTTGATCTTGTTTTTTACATTATTAAGTTAAGACTCCTGATGTTTAGTTTGCTATTTTGAATTATATTTGTAACCATATTTTGAAACATTGATCTCTTTATTTTACGAACAGTCTGAAAAGCAATTCAAAAGACAGCAGTTAATGTCAATAAGGCGACAGAAAAGCTTGCTTTCTTCTCCTCCTGGTGTGATGTGCTGATATGCTTCTGTAGTAGGGACGACATTTCTTCAGATTGCATCATACAGCGTCTGGCTGCCATGTGATTGGATGACAAACGTTCAACTTAATAGACAACAGGCTTTAATTGGAGTGAAATTCTGCCTGACACGAGACGTCTATTTAAATAGAAGCAGGTTCTGAAATGGTTCATTGTAACGATTTGATTATTCAATAATATTATCTTAAACTGTTAATGTTTAGAAAAAGTTTCCCTAATTTTGAACATAAAAAAAAAACAAAGTTAATGACAAAGTTTGAACAACTTTCACTTCTGAGCTAAAACCTGCTTTTACTTATATAAGAAATAGGGTTTGAGAATAATGAGCAATAAGAAGAAATTGTGACATATATTTAGCTATATTGTCACAACTGAGTCTTCATTTAATTAAATAGATTTTTCATCTCATCTTTATATGTCAACTACATGACCCAAACAAAACCAAAACAGCAACAAAGTCATTATTCACTGGGGTTTTAGTCTAATCTAGAATTTGTTCTTTGAAAAGTGGTCATTGACAATCAGCATCGTTTTTGTCAATGAGTGAGTGGGTTTTCTTTTGTTTTATGTCTTATGGCATTAAGCAATTAGTTTTTTATTTTATTTTGGCATTTACCCCCTTCTAAATATAAAGGCCCTGTTTCGTTTATATTTGTTTGCTTATCGCAATGTTAACGCTGGAAATTAAATTTGTTCATCTTGATTGAGAAGATATTTTTCTTTATGAGGGAGCGTGAGCTGTCCATTCACTACTTAGACCAAATTAAATTGTAAAAGCACTCATCACAGGATTGTGTGGGACATCATTTAAAGCCGGCTCTGCTGTGTTTATACCTCAGGAGTGAGCTCTCCAGTACGCGCTGCTCTCTCTGCTTCTCCGATGAGTACCCGCAAAGCTGCATCTGCTGCCTCCTGCTTGCCCTGCTTCTTGTTGCAAGCACACACTGGGGGAAACCAACGCCCTCCTAATTTAGCCTGGTACGTAAACCTGAAAGAGGTTCATTGGTTCTCTTGATTATTTAACAGGCAAAAAAAATAAAAATAAAAAAAGACTCTTTCTGAGCTTCTAAGCCAGAAATAAACTTTTTTTGGGGGGGGGTCATGAGGGGGGCATACTTTGGGTCATGAGAGGGTCCAGACTGTCCCACCAGGCGAATCTCAGCAGCGAAGCCTCGTGCACGAGCATACTCCAGCAGACCAGACACTGCATTATTGTTGAGATGGTTGATGAGGTCACCCACACCTGCTTCGTGGGCAGCCTGGAGCTCAGCCGCAGTCAGAGGAGGCAGCGAGGGGCTTGAAGGGTGCCCTGCTACAGACTCCCTGTCGCTCGGAAGACAGAAACTGCTGGGAGTCTGTAGGAGAAGGACAAAACACCAAAATAACTGGTGTTAAACATTGATAAATTAAGTACTTACTTATTGAGTGCAATTAGGTACTTTGACAGTTTTCCCCCTAAGGTTTTTTTTTTTTTACAAGAAACAAATAATGAATAAAAGTAGATCTGATTCACATACGATTTTTATATTAAAAAACAGATGAAAAAGAACTGCTCATCGGTGAAGCCCATTGTAATATTCTCCCCAAATGCTACTCTATTTGGTCAAAGCCATATTCATCGACAAATATTTGCAGGCAGTGACAATGATTTTTTTCTTCACCTAAAATGTATTTGGTTATTCAGTGAAGATATAAAATTAGTAAATAATATTAGTTTGTACTGTGTTAAGTATCTCGGCATTTTTTTGATGTGCTTTATAGACAATTCTTCACCCAGAGCTACTTCTCTCACTCTGACCCTGCTGGAACAGCACCCTCTTTGTGTTCCAAAATCTCCTCATGGACACAGTGCTACTTGGGGCATCAACACCCAATTTAAAGACTAAAGTAAATCAAAAAATCTTCTTAAAATATTTTTTGATGCTTTGTGTGGTAAACATCTCCACTCCTCTTTACCTTGTTAACGTGAAGCACTCCATCTCCCATGAGCTCTTTCACAGCCTCCTCTGCTGCCAGCTGCTTCCCTGCTTTCTTACTCGGAGCAGAGGCTTCTGGAAAGAGACGGTCACCAACCTTGACGCGAAACATAAACCTGAAACAAGAAACAGAAATTAAACCTGATGATGGATTGCTCAAAAAAATTACCCAACAATTTTAGAAAATTATCTCTGGAAAACTACATCTAAAAATGGCAATGTGGTACATTTACAAAGACAAAAAGCGTTTTATCATTTTTAAAATAATAAAGCAGCTCATGTAGAAAGCGTACTGAAAAAGTACCGAATGCAAAAACTCAAAAACCTAATAATCTAAATCGAAAGAGTACAAGTTAAAACCTGCCTCTGAGGGGTCAATATTACCGTGGGTCATGAGGGGGGCCTTCCTGCCCAGTCTTGATAAACTGAATAGCATGTCCACTGCGCTGACTGTACTCCATCAGGACTGAAATAGGATTCTTTCCACCAAGCAGAGACCGTGACAACGCTTGAGGAGGCGTGCCACCCTTCAAATGAGAAGAAACAAATACATTAAAATATAAACAGTTAACTTAATTGTGATTATAAACGATTCTAACACTGATACCAGGAATTAAACGATTAGGTATAATTTACCAGGTCGTCTAGCAAATCAGACTCTGCTCCTTCAAAGTTGGCTTCCTCCTCCATCTCCCCTCCTCTGTCCATCTCCCTCCAAAGAGTCTTCAAGGTTATGGCTGCAGCATCCTTTTTGGCAACTTTTTTGCTTGAAGCTTCAGCTGGTGGAAACCTGCGACCATCTAATACAACCTGCATTCGAAACCTGGTGATGGCACAGACAAAAACACTCCAGTCTTAAAATACAACCGGCATATTGTTAATGTTTAATAAAACACTAATACAGGACATTGATTCATTAATGACATTTATTACACAAAGTGAGTGAGATATCCAGCTGCTGCATCCATCTAACAAAGCATCGAGAAACATGGTCAAGAGGTCAGGTCAACATGCTGAAAATGAAACGTTCTAAAGTGTGGCTTTATTTTACATGAAAGCAAACGGAAATATTCTCTACAGTTTTAATAAACTATTTGGGTTATATTAAGAATATATAATAATTGAAACGGGGATTTTGCCAGGGAAAAAGCAAACCTAGGTCATCTTTCTTAACAAGAAAACAAAATTCCAAAGAGAACATACGTGAATTTTGGTAAAAAAAATCTATTTAAAGTAATTATTTTGTAAAAATATTCTTTGTGTGTACTTTTTCTTTTAAAAAAATAGTTTTGAGTATCGTTTAGGAACCAGAAGCCCAAATACCCAACTCTACTTACAAAATTATCATATAACCTACATAAACAAGGGAAACTAAAATCTTATATTTCTAGACAATAAGTAATATCATTGTCATTTTTGAGAGCTTTACATAACTTTCAAACACATTTCCAAAATGATAGCGTTTTTATAATCTAAATGTAAGAGCTACACACATCATGAAGGAAAGCTTGTATAGACATTTGCAAAATTTATAAACAATGTTACGACAAAATGTAACATGAAAACATTCAAGAGAGACCATTATATATGCACACACAGATTTTTTTATCCCAGGTCTCTGTGGGTTAGAATCTGTTTTGGTTTAGATTGTAGTTATTCTTCTGAAAAGTTTTGGTGATGTGTCTGTTTATTTAACATGACAAAATTAAATAGATAGAATAAGCTAAATTGATGGTAATCACTGGATTTTGTTCATATTTAAGAGCTATAAGGTATTATCCTGCAAATTCCTGGAATGTTTTACAAGTGAACAAATGGGATTTTGGGGAATGCAATTCAGCCTGAGTCACTGCAAGGCTTTGGAGCTCTTCCTCAGACAGCTCACCCAGTATGCTTCTTACTGCTCAGAAAAAATACTTGCAATTGGGTAATTTTATGTAAGCAAACTGTTGTCTGCATTTATATCATGTATGGAACCAATCATATTTACTTTTAAGAAGGTGCAGCTAATCAACGCACAAAAACAATATGGAGTATACAGGCTTTTTGCTTCACAGATGAGAAAGAATGTTTTTATCATATACTGAGACTCTCTCCAGGTAAAAGATGTTAGCCAATAAACTAATGATTGAATATAAAACGTCATTAACTTATGCTACAAATATTATCTAAACATGTGATAAAAGTTCTGGTAAAAATCCTGATTGTTGGTTGATTGCGTTTTAATTGTGTATAATAAGTTTTAAGTACGTGTGGAACATTTAATAATTTAATGTGTTATTCATATGTTAACTATTGACTTATTCAAACCCAAATATCTGTGTTTGATATCGGACTCTGTACTGCTATACATTCTCTCTCTTCTGATTAAGGAGGCTGAATTTATAAGCGCCAATCGCACTCTCAAAAAAAAAAGAACCTAGGGGAAAAATCTGTGAGCCATCTATCAAACGAGTATGGTCTACAGCACAGCAGTACAAAAATCTTCCATTAAACACTACGCCTAGAGTCACCACTACGGGAATCTCTTGCAAAATGCACCTGCAATCTACTTAATCCACTCAATGATGTTCATTACATTAACATAGGGTTTAACACAAGGCATGTTTGAAATTGTTTAGTGTTCTTGACTCATTTGAAACATATTAAAGTTATTTAATACATTAATAACTTCTAATTTTAGGCTTCAGAAATGCACAAAATAACACTTGAGGTTAAAACAAAAAAATCAGGCAACAAACATTTAATTAACTAACCTGGGGTCATGTGAAGGTCCAGACTGGTCCAAGAGCTGAAATTCACAAGCGTTTCCAAGATACTGAGAAAACTCCATCAGTCCACTCACTGGGTTTTTACTGCGGGCCTCCTTTAGCTTCTGCAGTCTACTTTCCTCCAAGCTTATGGCTGGAGGAGTTGGTGCAGCTAGTGAAACAGCAACCTCTGAACGAACTGTGTTAAGAAAATCTGGAATATCACCCGAGGCCCAATGTGACTGCTGTCCTCCGTTACTAGCCGTCTCTTGACAAATTGGGAACTGATGTAAGGTGGGTTGACAGAAAGAGGGAGTGAAATTACCAGGTTTAGGAGGTGCAGGTACAAGACCTGGGAGGTCAACTTCCGTGTTTCCAAAAACAATGTTTTCTTGCAACATCTCCAGTAAAGGATTTTCATCTTTCTCTGCTTTCAGTTTGAGCATAGGGATGAGATCACCTCCTAAATGAACATCCTGGCTGGTAGCTTCAGAAGCTTTTCTGTGACGGTCCATCCTTTCCTGACGGTGAGCACTAAGCTCCCAGGTAGGCGGTGTCACATCATTGTTACGACTTATATCACCCTTTTTCTCCAAAGCATAGAGTGTTGGATTTACCTGCTTGGCACTTCGTAGTCCAAGGTTCTTGGCGATAACGAGTGCATTTCCTACACCAGTTTCATAGAGGTACTGAAGGATCCTCTCTTTGCTATCTTTAGAATCTTCCATTGTTGGGAGGGTAACCGTCTGATCTGTGGGTAAGAGAGTCTTTTTATCTTGGTAAGAAATTAACGTTCCACAGATTTCCTCACTATCGGAATCCTCTGATTGCTCACTAGATTCACAGTCAGCCTCAACATGAGCGTGAGATGTTAAAAATGTTCTTGAAAGATCCTCTCTGGGTTTTTGGTTAACGTTTGAACATTCAGAATCCTTTGACTGTGGAGTTTGTTCTCCCTCTCTGATTGCTTCACCTTCTTCTTCCTGTCGAAGTCTCCAGAATGGAGGAATTTCCCCTTGTTTTATCACTTGATTGTTCCTAAGGAGGGCATATAAGGCTTGATTCACAATCTTCTTGGGAAGCCCAAGCTTTTTGGCCAAAACCTTTGGCTGCACAGTCTCCTCAGGACCAAGTAATGTCAAAAAAGTGAAAACCTGTTGCTGGATCACAGGGTTCAAAGACAGAGACTCTCTACTGAAGCTAGGGGAATTGGAAATACTTGAGGCAAATTTAGATCCTCCAAATCTTGTTACCCTGTCCCCAAAATGCAGATTATTAAAGCCATAAGACAAGTCATCCACCTGTTTATTCCAGTATTGCTTGGTGTGCTGATTTGCATATGAGTGACACTTTTGATTTGGATAATTTCTTGTTGCGTTTCTCCTAGCTCCAAACTCTTGCTCTTTTAGCCAATTTCCTTGTCCTCTCCCATAAGCTTCCCTCCTTCCAATACTGTGTGATCTGAAGTTGCGATAACCAGTTTGATATCGAGTTGGCCCAGCAGGGGCCTCTTCCCCTTGTACAGAGGATTTGGACTTTTTCTGCAGGGGCGCTTTGTATTGTGGAGCCTGGGTAGTCTGCCCCCTGAGGAACTGCACCTGGTGCTGTTGGAAGCTTACACCATTTGAGTCCGAGATCTGATCATTACTATGCAGGGGGGATGCCCAGAGAGGTGGAACAGACCGATGAGAGGCAAAAGTTCGATCACTTGGCGGTATACCAGAGGAACCCGGGTAAGAGGAGTAAATAGAAGGATGCAGATAGGTGTCAGATAAAGAGTCAAGACTTGGGACACAGGGCCCCTGAGAGTGACCAGTTGAGGTGGATTGAGCTCTTCGCTGTTTGAAAGGGAAGGAAGATCTTGAACTATCTTTATAAAACCCTCCTCTACCTCTGCTCATAGCGCAGGGGTTGGGATGAGGAGGGAGTAACTTGGATTTGGTGAAATTGTTCACTTGTCAAGAAGAAATTTGGTTGTTTGAATCTGAAGTCACAACGATGGTAAAGCTTCATCTAAATGCATATTCTTCTGCAAAAAGAGGAGATCAACAGACATGAAAAACGACAGGCTTTGTTATAGTGGTGTCAGTGCACAGACACAGCAATACTGTCTGCACATTTCTTGGCAGGACAGTAGACAGTAATTTGATGACCTTCTAAAAGACTCAGAGATTAATAATTCATGCTTATTGTAAGAATAATTTCATTTGAAGCCAAGTGTGTAATTTGAAGACATTTCTAGAGAGGTAAACTGGTCAAGAGTATAAGTAGATTCACTTTTAAAGATATTCCATCAGTACCATACACTTAAGGCCCTCGGAACCCTTCTTTTCTCCACTGTCATGATGAGATTTTCTTTCTCAACAAAAGACCATAAGTTTGAATGGGTGATTAGGTAAAAATGAAAAGTGTATGTTTTTTATGAAGTTAAACAAATATATGATTTTGATATTTTTGGTTTTAATAAGTAGCATCAGTAGCGAGTTGCAGATGAACCACTGAAGTGAATGAGCTGCTTGCACAACTACTTCTACATTCTCTCTAGAACAGCGCAGGTCAGGCTTTTGCAAAGTCTATGGCCGCTGCTTTTTTGTTATAAACTCGCTCTCAGCAAGAATTTTAAAAAATTGATGTGACAGCTCTGTTATCTGTGTAACAGTCAACGAGCTACAAATCTGTTTGAGAAGATATCATTTTTAGAAATCGCAAAAATGTATTGTTGTCAATATACGAGCAGCTGAGATGCAAGCTTTGACAGACGGGTGCGCGAGAAAAGGGTTGAGAAAAAGCTTCTCGTGCAAATCTTAATACCGTGATTATCAAAAGTTTCCCGCTCCATTTAAGGCACGGATTTGCCACTATAGGAGATGGCCGAGGAAGGCCCTGTAAAGGGCCAAACCCAAAAAATCAATTTCTGTGATCTCTGAAGAAGGATTATTTCTGCTTAAACAGCTTTGTAGCTCATTGGCTATGTTACACAAACCACAAGGAGCTCTCATATGTTTATTAGCAGCGCTTATACCTCGTGATATTGAGCCAGGAAAAGAATCTGTGGATCAGTGTACAATAAGCAAAAGTATTAACAAAGTATTAACAAGCGATGTTGGACACGAGAAGATTGTCCTTAGACGCGCAGCAAAACCGGATTCCTCCGCCACTCCTCCCTGCCACGGGGCCGGGGGACAGATTTGCGCGTGTTGGTGCATTTTCAGCAATGACTTTAACATGGGTTTTTGTGGGGTTTCCTCTGTATCTTGGGTCAAATAAGGATGGCTGCTTTGGCCATCATACTCAATGTGGCATAATTGATATTTGCCTTCAATCTGCGCTAAGATGACAGTTCATGTTTGCCTTGAGGTTCACATTTTGCCCGGGACTCCCCAAACCACTTGAGGCGTGCATTGAGATTGTCCTCTTTCATTCAATTTAAATCCAAAGTATTGCCAGATAGGTGAATGTACTCCATCGTACGATGCCGAATTGGCCGACCTCGTTCAACCCTATTAAGATATAATTTTGGTCCAGACAAAAATCAACCAAACCAGCCAAATTATAAATAGGAACAAACTCATAGACTAAATTAAATGCTTCTTCAGAGTTAGCCTTCCTCACTTTAAAACAACACTGGACTTTCTCAATATATTATTTTGCAGAATTTAATCTCAGAATTCTGACTTTTTCCTCAGGACTCTGACTTTATTCTCAGAATTCTGACTTTATAGTCCCATGAGAACCTTTTTCAACTACGTAATGTTTTACATTCACTGCATAGAATTAAACATAGACGGTGCTGAAGGAAGCGCCACCAGCTGATTAATGGCCAGAATGAATTTTTGTGTACCCAAAAGGGGAGGAAGTCATCGCATTGCTTGAACAAAGACTAGTGCAAAAAGTTCAAGCAGAGATGTTACAATCTATTTTTTAGATATTACCTTAGGATATTTAAAATGCTTTTGGGTCTCAGTCATGTTACAATTTAACACAGTATCTGTTATTTTTTTATTTACTAAATTTATTGTCTTATTATGTTCCCACTTCCTAAATGCACATCTCATGTTTTTCTGTTTCTGTACATTGAAATTGTGAAATTGAAATTCTGTCCATTGAAATTGTGATCAGACTGATTGATGATGAAAAAATGCAGTCATAATCTGTCTACAGAAACTGAATTGATTTCTTTCAAAAACAGCATCCTTTTTTACTCAGAACAATGTCTTCCATGACAAGTTTCAAACGGTGTTTCGGTAATAAAGACATACTATCTCTTTTAGCACATAACAATGAGATGAATGTAAAACATAACGTAGATCAATTGTCCTTACGCCCCTTATTTTTGTTTTTTATAAAATTCTAAATTCTGAGATAAGTCAGAATTTTGAGAATAAAGTTATAATTCTAAGAAAAAAAATCATAACTTTCAGTTTTATTTTACAGTGGCCCTAATCCTCTTCCATGCTCTTACAACCAACAATAGCAAAAAGATTTCTTTGCATTAAAAATGTATATCCTTCACTATCATCATCAAAAAAATGTATGCAGATCGTTAGCTGGGGCTTTTATGTCAAATACTTGATATTAACCCTTCCACAGTAACAAATTGTTCTTTGTCTCTAATTTGTAGGGAACTATGGATAAAAGCATCTGTATCAATGTAAAAGTATAAGTTACATACCGCTAAAACGAGAAAGCACAAGACAGAAGAACTTGAGCCAGATTCGAACCAGCCGAGGCCCAGACGCGTGCACCGGATGAGGAGAGGATCTCCGGACTGATGATTCAACAACCGTACAGTAGTTTAACCACTTAAACTTCAAAGCGAGCCTATAAATAAAGTTGCTACGTCTAGAAAAAGAAAAAGCTAATTAAAAAAAAAAACACGACGAAACAGGCGCTCTTGTCTTAACTTTCGCTTTCCGTTCACCGCCAAAATGCTTTAAATTTGACCAACAAGTGACTCTAGAGGGCGCCAAACTTTCAAACCATTAGTAAACGCGTTACTAAAGCTAACAAACTCTAGTACTCAACACAAACGGTAAACAACTTCTAAAAATCGTCTACAAAAAAAATCTCATGTCAAATATAAATAACAGTTAAATTATGCAAAACGAGACGACTATTGGAGTATAACTGTAGTGCAGGATGCGTTAGCAGCAGCTACAGAGCATATGAATACTGAATCACCCTCACTACTCGTTTTATAACAGCTACTTAACTATTGGTTTCGTTTCAGATTTCAGCACCCTGAAAGCAAGCCTCCACCTGCGACCCTCCCACGTGAATATTGCATGAGGTTACAGTACTGTGACCGACATGCAACTCTTCTGCAGCCGTTTATTAGAATCTCCTCTCGAGGGCTGCATGGGACTGCAGGCTCTCGTCACCTCCACTTCACTCCTCCAAAAGAAAGAGTCCGAGAGAAGACGGGGCATCTGCGGACAAAAGTGTCCCTCGGGCGCTATATAACCCAGTTTATGGCTGCTATAAAGAACGTCCTCACCCAAATCTGCTGCTTTTACATCTCATAACGGTCAACGCCACACACAACATGTCAAACACATTCATTTCTCCGTTTGGACCTTCATATTGCCGTTAGGTCTCATTTAAAACATCATCAGTTAAAACACCACAGTGGAAGCTACGTTTTTAAGTAAACAATCTTAAAATACATGTGTGTTTTATTGATATTTTTGGATTGTAATCTGGGATCAATCTTAAATTAAACGTAAAATTGCTCCCATGTACATGTCAGATTTGTTCATTTCTTACACCTTGTACATTCTTGAGTCAATGTAAACAAGCAAATATTGGGTATATATATATATATATATATATATATATATATATATATATATATATATATATATATATATAAGGATTGTGTCACCATGGAGCAGTGACATGGTATTAAGTTACTGGTATTCTGAGGTTAACGTTAACTGTTATTTTGGCTCACACGCAAACGTCAATTTAACTTAAAAACGCAGAGCAATTTGAAAGTGAACTTACGTTAAAGTGACTCTAGAAGTTACTATAATTAAACAAAGGAACCGTTTTACTTTTAAATAAATGCAATACTATTCTGTCTGTTAAAATCACTTTCAAGCATGGAGCCGCATAAAACTCGACTGGACAACAAAGAAGGGTGAACCGACGTCGGCGTAAAAAGACTAGCGTAAAAGCGGACAACGCAATAATAGCGCAAATGACACACATTTATTAACTTCACAAAGTGAGTTTATACTTACACAGTCCGAATAAATGCACAATTTCACAAAATCCCGAAGACAGACAGCATGCAGATTGAAAACACAGTCCTTGTGAATGACAGAGTAGCGTTGAAATGCGACGGTGTTTGGGTGACGCTTTTTGATGACGTCACATTTGGAAAACCCCGCATTTGTGGCGCAATTTCAGAGCAACCTTTATTAAATCTGCCAAAGTTAAGATGTCACACAAAATCCTCTATGAGATAGACCCTTCAAATAAAGTCCTTTATTCTTCATTTAATTTAGAAAGAAAGCCATGTATTTTTTTGTGAAGAGATAGATTGACCTGGATATTTTTCATTTCTAGTATTTTTCATGCTTTCTGTTCATTGCAAAACTAAAGACACTAAAAATTAACATAAAGGCGAATGAGTGGATGGTTTCTCTTTTAAAAATGTATTTTGGAATCCGAAACATACACACCAATTGAAACCCTTAATAATATAATACTTTTGAGAATTTTCATAGCATAAATTAAGATTTATTAGAGCTCCCTCGTTGCTGACTGTTTCTCTAGAAGACGTTAACATGTTTGATGATGCCTTTGAAATAATAAAGAGAAGAAATGCAGTGAAGTGGTGTAAAGTTTTGACCTGGCACAATTTGCTTTAATCTAATTTGCTCCACTGTACCTTTATTATTATTTACTTAGGTCATTTCAATATGTATTGAGATGCATTCAAGTAAAAGCAGGTGCTGAAAATGTGCTCAGAGTACCTGTCTTGAGCTCTAAAATCTTTATATATATATATATATATATATATATATATATATATATATATATATATATATATATATATATATATATATATATATATATATACTGAAGTGAATTTCTCTGAAGTGAGGGAGTGTGTGAAAACAGTCACATGCATGTCACACTCTCAATGTGAGAATTGAGGACCCTGAACAAATGAGAGAACAAAAGATCAAAGTATTTGGATAAGAAGTGATGCAGTAGGTTAAGTGGGTACACTGATGGTCAGATACACAAATCTCCATGGGCTTCTGGGAGGATGCGTTTGCATGTGTACAGACAGACAGTGAGACAGTCTTGTCTTGTCTGGTCTGAGGAGCCAGACTCTCTGCTCACCGTCCTCGGGTCAGCAGCGGCAGTGGCAACTGAACACGAAACTTCCCGCGCTGGCAGTGACATGAGCCAGCTCCGCTTTCTTGCCCCATTTGTTCTTCAATTGTTAAGTGCCTGATAAAAACCCTGGGGTGAAGGTTGGTGACACGACGCACCGAGAGCAACACTAATGTTACTACATTCCCATTCACTATTAATGTGGCTGTTCAATTATTCCTGCGTTGGCACCTCTTGCCCACACATCTTTCGGATATAGCTTTACTACAGTAATCCCCATCATCTGTTACAGTCATGGCTTTATAAAGGTCAAAATACCCTCTCTTAGCCAATTGTTTTTAAAATGAAAACATTTTACTGTGTCCAGTCTGAAGGATCCCTATGCACTAATCATTGTGTCTGATCAGCATCTTAATTAGCTAAACTTGTGAGAGTAAGTCCCTCTCTCCCCTTATGTAAGTCTATGTATGTGCTTTGGACAAAAGCGTCTGCCAAATTCATAGATGCAAATGTAAATGAGTGAAAATGCAATATTTCCACAAACAAATAATATATTCTACAATATTTGAGAGAATTACAAGGGCAGACTTGGGCAAAGCTAAGACATGGCTTAGGACTCCCAACTTTTTGGGGGCCCCCTAATTAGACCTGTGATAAATACTTAATTATGTTTTAGTTTATTTTTTTGTTAACAAATTAAACAAAACTTGTTTCAAAACCTGTTAGTTAAAATGACATCAGGGTGCCTTATAAAGTATGTGAAAGTGTCTCTGTGCTCCTCTGTCAACCCTCCATGGTTTATTACATTTGGAAGTTTTGATGCCTTATACAATGTTTAATGTGTGATATGAGGTGAAGACTTGCGTTCAAATGGAGCAAAAGTATTTCAAGTTGATTGCAATATTGCCTAAATTATCATAGTTTTATAGAATTGTTAAAAGTGCTGTATCATGTAAATTATATGTAAACTACATATCATACTGTTCCTGCATCAAAAACATGCCTCAATTCTTTTCGAGATTGGTTTATGCATGTTTGTTTAATGCTATTTTCTTTTTCTGGGAGCTCAAAACTACTTGATGGGTGTAGCCACGCCCCTTAGATCCACCAATCAATCAGATGAACCTCTTATGCGCATCAATCCTTGACTGTATGTGACATATACATAAGGTCCTTGAAGAAACCCAAAGATTTTTGGCAAAGTTGAAAGAGGCTAAGAGCAGGCGTAAACAGTAATCGAAAACACTTCCACAGAGACATACATGATCATAGTGAATGTGTCTGATTTGCTGAAGGTGCAATTTTGAATACATCCTAAACGAACACATTTTTAAATAATTCACCCCTGAGAGTGTTAATGAAGATTAAAACCATGTCAGATAAGAAATACAAAGAAAGTGTGTTAGTGGATGTCCAGGGTCAACAGGGTTTTGTTGGATTTCTGTGTACTAAGAATTAAAACCTAGCAAAAGGCGTGGCGGACGCATGACAGTGGGGGGACAGTGGGTACATGATTCATTTGGTGTAGCACAACCATTTGAGGAGATACAGAGACATTGTTAAGCAGTACAATAAATACTGCCTTTTAAAGGTCATTAAGGGTACACTGACAGTCTAGAGGGGTCGGGTATTTATTATAAATGATTTAAAAGAGAATATAATTGCACTTTTAACCCAAAATGAAGTTGACAATGTAATGTAATCCAAAATCCTTCAAATGTAGCTTTGGAAATCTGGTACTATTTTTAATACTGGATGAGTGGAGATGCAAGAGTAACTTTTTTGCATGATTTTGATTAAAAAGTTTCAGAAATGCTGCAGGGGCCCCTGTCTTAGGCCCCAAACAAAACTGCCAGTTTTAATACATAGAGAAAGTGTAGACTAACTGATCATGATAAAATTTGCTAAAAAAAAAAAAAAAAAGGTCAGCATATGATAAACCAATAATAGTTTTTGACTTTTATTTTGCTGCAGCATTAATCCATATATGATATTCTTGAGTGGGTTAGCAAATGAATATAAAACCTCATTAATTTAGAAGGTATATCCAAACTATTCATCAATCGCTTAAATTATATATGAACTGACAACATATCCAAGCTGGGTGTGGGCATATTAGCAGTTTGAGCCAGGACAGGGGTCACTATATCCTTTACCTCTAATAAGCAACTTGAGAATTGATGAATGACATTTAAAAATGGCAATCAGTAAAAAAGTTATTCGATGAACATCTGTAACTTAGATTTAAATTTAGACTGATGCTTTTAGCATATGCTTTTGTCCAAAGCGACTTGCAGAAGGGGAGAAACATAATGCAATTTGTTACATATTCAAAGTCTAATTCAGGTTGATGTTGTATCAAACCTGAGAGACTTCGACTGTAACAAATTACATATTGTCTCTCCCTTACTGTAAGTCACCTTGGACAAAAGCATCTGCTAAATGCATAAATGTAAATAAGGTCCCCTGACTAAAGTTAGAAGCTGTTAAGTGATTGAATCATAGTTTGAGATAAAGCTTATACATATCTTTTTTTTTCTTCCATATATATATATATATATATATATATATATATATATATATATATATATATATATATATATATATATATATATATATATATAAATCAGCATTTATCAATAAACAGTTAAAAAACACGAAGCAGACAAATTACTGTGCCAATAAATGCATTTATTTAGCAGAATCTGGTTACTTTTCTTAGCATCAGCTTCAAACATTTTGCTTCAACTTGAAATTGTGAAAAATCTTCCAATACTTGGTTTACTTCATATTTATCGAACATATATCCCTTTATATTTACCATTTATATTTATTTTATATTTATCATTATACTATGAACAGTTTTCAAAACTTTAAGATTCTTTTAGTTGAAAAATATAGCACAAATCCTACACTGCTAAAATACTGTACACAGAAATATTGACGCAGAATCCTAAGTTTGTTTAAGTTAAAAATTTCAATCATCATCATCTAAGCAATGCAACCGGATGAAAGAGGGAAAGAGAAACACTCATCCAATTTTACACAAGTGACATTTCTTATCCTAAAATCTTGTCCAGTCATTCAACAACAGAAAACGGAAGATTTGAAGCGTTCGGGTTTAAAAAGATGGAATCCCAGGAAGAGCAGCAGAACTCAAATCCAACAACACAAAACCCTGATCGGGATCACTCACCCCTCTCCTAACTCAAATCTTGTATTCATCTACGACTTATAAAGAAGGCAAACTAACATAATTCATCACTCTTTTTCTTATAAAAGCTAATCCAGCACAAAAACAATAAAAATGAGTCATTTAACCACTTGTACCCACATCATTTCAAATCCATAAACATTTCATTCCTCCTCGAAACTCAAGTGCATAAACAAAATTCCAAACTCATACACACTGCTTAAGGTCATGGTGAGCGCATGGTGTCTGGTTTTTATATTTGAATAATTTTTTAAGCCTTTTATTATCCCTCATTAAACAACCCTTAGAGTGGCGCCTTGTAAGCAAAAAATGACTAATTTAACATCAATCGAGTAAAAGTGTGCTTAAGAAGTCACCTAATCACTTCCTGTTTGTAGCATACAAAAAGCAGTTTAAAATCAATATTTTGTTTCTTTAGAAAAAAAACCCATCTCTTATCTTGTAACATTAATATTGAGGCTCTGATCGGAGATGGACTTCTTTGAAGATGTTTTTAATACTTTTTTGCATATCTACCTAATTTGGAGTCTATTAAGTACTTCTTCAGTTTTTTCTCCACGTTAAAATGGGCATTACTGTAAATGTCTGTGATTTTATACAACGTTTGCTACTTTAACAGATATTTCAGAAGTTTAAACCAGAAGACAAAACAAAGGAAACGTCAAACCTTTGAGTGAAGAGCTTCAAAGATGAGCGAACTACCCTCAGCAGCACATGGTATAGCTGATAACATGGATTTGACGCAAATACATTGAAAAGTAATTTAACATAGTGAAACAGCAAATAAAATAGTAATTTTATAATAAAATAAAATACTGAATATGTACTTTCTCCGCTGACTAACTGAAAAACAAAATAACCTGTTCGATCTGCAAAGTTTGAAAACATAGGTAAATCCTTAAATCACTAAACCTGACAGATTCCCCAAAATTAAACATTAATAAACATGTATTGTGTTTATTTATGATCTAAAATATAAAAAAACGTGTTCAAAGAATGCTAGAAGCATTTACTGGTATAGAACAACTTTGGGACGATTGGTTTAAGATCCAGTTTACACTGTTGGTGTAGTAATCTTGAATTATATCATTAATATGTTGTGCATATTAGCTTTCAGCAATAGATCCATAAACTAAAAATTATTAAAGACACCTAGGGAAGTACATGATCTATAAACACAAACAATTTAGACAATGTTGAGAACATGAACATGAGGGAGAAAGAGCTCTGTATGCGCCTGCGCGTCAAGTTACAAACATTAAGGTAAAACACAAAAATGAGGTTCGGTGAGCCTTAAGCGCCACCTGCTGCTGGATCAAGGTACGCAGCAGTACAACACTGTTGAGGGTCCTGATGAAGGCTTTATGGAAGAGCTTTACTCAGTCACGTGGAAGAACGTCCAAGATGTTTCACTAGGAAACATTCCTTAGAGGCATCATCTACAGCGTTAAAACGGCACCATAGAGATGAGCTGAAATAACATCAGTGTATGATGATGATATAAATAATTTCAATTATTTACATAAATATAAAAAGCAACAATCCTAATAGTGATACCTATTAAAGAATTTTAATTTAGATTTCAAAATGCATGTACTTAACTTAAGCCAAGTATCTGGAACCATGTTAGTGCATTTGTTCTTTTTTAATTGATTTGTTATTCATTATGGCAAAAAAAACTATGAAAATAAAAGTTAACATAGTGTTACAATGTTAGCGAAAAAAAAATGTTCACACTGTAAACAAAACAAACACAATTTGTAACAAGAAAACTAAGTATTTTAAACTGCAAAAGATAATGTTAAATATAGTATGAATCGTTACCTAAAAGTTTGTTCATTGTCGGCATCCTTCAAATGTAAATATAATCTTAGGAGCAGTGGAAGCATTATTTACAAATGATTAGTAAGCATGGTGTACTTGCTCTTTAATGTTAGCTAGTGATCTGCCAAATCAATCCGAATGACAATTGTAATTTAATAAACCTGAATATTACATGCCATTAAATAAAAAAAATATATATTAGATTTTTTTTGTTGAAATTTTAAACTGAATAAAATTTTCGTAACTTCAATATAAAACTTCTGAAATGTTAAACCACAGATTTTTTAAAGGTATGATGTGTTTGTCAAAACATTTATTTCAATATTTTAAAATGTTGAAACTGCAAAATTCCAATTGTGAAATTCAGATCTAACAGAAAGTAGGTCAGGGGTCATCACCAGGGAAGAGAAGCCAAAGCCAAAACAGAACAGTGATGAAATCTGCTTTTGACCTTGTGTGGTAGGCCACAAAGTAAACTAAATATGAACTAAAAATGTTCACGTGTTCAAAGAAACCTCAGATAAAAATCAATTTTCCAGATGTTCGAACAGAAATAAAGCCCATAATTGTGGGTTCCTTCCTCAATAAATTAATCAATACCTTTCTTTTTTTAATAATCAAAACAAACCTGAAATACCATAAAAAAAAACTGCCCAATTGGAAACGGAAAAATGGCTATAACTCAAAGCTAACTCCAAAGCTATCTCTGCTTACATATTTCTTCCACTCAAATGTCTGATTCCTGGAGAATCAAATAAAGCACAGACAACTGGGATCTCTGCGTTAAGGCTCGATTAGGTACTGTTTAATGGACATTTTGACACATGGCTGAACCGTCCACTTTTTAGCAGAGTTAGATTTTCAACATGTATCGCTATGGTCAAATGAAGGTTTCTGATTGGCCTAGGCAACGGCATACATCAGAAAGTGGTTGATTCAGCAGCTGGCTTATTTTCAACTGCTTCTGAGAAGTTTCAAAAATAAAACTGTAATAAATGCAAGCTTACTTATTAAAATAATTTTCATAAATACCAGTATTTTAAAAAAAAATCTTACCACTATATAATTGCTGATATAACACTCATGAGGTGTTAATCTATTCACTTTAACTTATGTATACTAAACAATGCGTGACAACCCATTCAGCAAAAACAGACAAATCTCATTTAAAGCCATTTAAAGTTTTCTACACAAATATGTATAACTTATGATCACACTGCAATGACCTTTTAAGGAATTATTTAATGCTGCACACTAATGCTAATTTGAGGTTCATCTGAAGAGTTCACAACAGAAAAATGTTGATGACAACATGTAAAAATTTGGATTAGTTAAAAAAATTAATAACACCATTTTTGCCCTAAAACTGTAAAGAAAACGACCAAAATAAAGTGTGTCAAGAGACAAAACTAAGGCAGTCAAACACCTAGGTAAATTTGCGGTCCAAAGTTTTGAGTATGAATGTGCCTCGAGACAAAACAATGGGTTTCAATGCGAGTGTGCACATTTGGCCAAGCCATGGGCCGAGTAACGTTCAGCCAAATCGCCGTAGTTCTTCACTAGCCAAAAACTCATAGTGGGCCAATGAATGTTGGCTGTTTTGATGAAAACAGCAGCCGGGTGATGCTCGATACACACTCTCGTGTTTACGTCATAACAGGAAGAACAAATACTTAGTGAGAAGTTGCTGGAGCTACTCATTGTTAGTTTGACAGCTAAAACAAATTCCTCTTCTCCAATGTAACATGATAACTTGCATTCAAAATGTTCTTCTACTGTGTTTAAACGCCAGCGTCTGATGCAAACAGTGGCCGGGCATGCCACTGTTGTTTCATGAGCGCCCTCTAAGGGCGAGTCGAGTCACTCGATCCACATTAAACCACGAAGATGTGAAGCTAGCAAATAGCCTCCTGTGAAGAAGCCACCCGAGCAAGCGAACCAAATTTAAGTGTGTGATGCCTTAAGGGAAACAGCATCATGGAAGTCTTGAGCTGCCTCTTTTAACATAGTTTTTACTGAAGGCTTTGGCTAACCTCCTTAACTCTCCCTCCCTAACTCATTGGGCTTTGGTTAAAAAAACTTTTAGTATCGTTTTTCTTTTCATGTTGAAGTAATTGCCCCTTCAATCTCAGTAAAAACCACGATAGCTTAGTGGCCTGCATACACCTTGTAACTTGCAAAGAAAACAATGAATTACTGTTATTCGAACAGTTCTTTGCTGTTATAGTGTGTTTACAGGCGTGTCCGCTGATCAGGTGCTCGATGGATCTTAATGTTAGATGGGCCGCATGCAGGCAAGGGGATTCGTTTTTTTAATCTGTGTGATGTTTTTTCTCCCACAAATGAAATTACTAAAACAAATGAATTGAAGTTATTCTGGTTCCTAGGTTAGGCCCATATTATAATAACACTCTTAACCAAGCTATTTGAAGCTGCTTTGAAGCAACAACAACAAACTATATAAATAGATTTTGATTTTTGTTTGGCTCAGATATATTGATTTAGGCCAATCATATGCTTTCAAGTATGACTGGGAGGTTCCAGAGGAACTAAATAAGTTGAAATGTTGCTGAATTTGCATGTGGACGAACAGCAAACCAGCATAGAAAAATCTCTGATTAAATAACAATGGTAGATGGGCCCTTAGTTTGTTTTTGTAAATGAAACATTGCGAGAAACATCCTCACCCCACCGGTGCACATTAGTATCGGGATGATCGTAATCCAGACAGTCAGTGCTCCACAGAAGCACACCTCAGCTGTCAGCATCTAACCTCATTGTGAGCAGTCACGGGTATGAACCACTCACTCACAACGCTGGTGCCATGATGAGAGCCACCTCCATCTTCACAAGCAGCGCAGTCTCCTCTCAACCCCAATAAAAATCTGTCCAGACAAATGATATGAAAATGGCGGATGTTTCCTGATTTCATTCTCACTATTCATATCTTCACATCTCCATGTCTGGATCGAGAAGCATTTGGGACTGGGCTGAAATGTGTTCTGAGTCTAGAGAGCAAATGGCTTTGTTTGAAGGGTTTATTCATGAGGAGATGATCTCGTCATTCATGTGTCGCCATTGTTTCTGTGTCTCGCCTGCTGAAAGATGTTCTGTTACAGAGAAGCAGGATTCAAGGCTGTGAATGATCTATGCATAGAAAGCAGGCAGGCAGAGCCGTACCTTACTGCACATACCCTCTTCACTGCAGTTCTTGTTGTCCTTGTCTGTGGCCTCTTCTTCAGCCTGAAACATGCATGAAGAATTGAGAAATGAGCATAGTAGAAAGCGGAGCGCTCACTGAAAGCAAATGTCCTCACCTCTTTTCTCCATTTGAGTTCACAGAAGACTCTCTCAAAGCATTCGTGCATGTAGTTGAACTATGAAAGAAAAGGTATCGTTAGCGAAGAATGATTCCACGTAATAAAAAAAATCATGCAGACTACCCCTACCCTTCAATAGTGGGGGCATGGCACCCTTTCTATCACACCACCCATCCCAAAAGAAGATGGAGATGAGTGATTC
The DNA here is from genome assembly GCA_900490495.1 of Danionella dracula. Taxonomy (NCBI): domain Eukaryota; kingdom Metazoa; phylum Chordata; class Actinopteri; order Cypriniformes; family Danionidae; genus Danionella; species Danionella dracula. The sequence goes on from UELW01000056.1 coordinate 2,105,409, forward strand.
GATTACATTCAAATTAATAGTGTAATACTTTGGAGAATGCACTAAAAGCTTAAAAGTTCTATATTCAACCAATTTAACATACTTTTCTATCCTGATGTGGAAGTAATCAGATTTATTTTTATGGAGAGGCAGCCAATCAGAATTCAGAATTCAGAAGGCGTGTCAAGTTAGGAAAGAGACTCAACTATACTTTCCCTTTGTCTGACTAATGTTGCTTTGGTCTAACCCAGGGGTCGGCAACCCAAAATGTTGAAAGAGCCATATTGGACAAAAAAAATAAAAAAACTAATATGTCTGGAGCCGCAAAAAATTAAAAACCTTGTATAAGCCTTATACTGAAGGCAACACATGCTGTATGTATCTATATTAGCTATTTTAGCTACTATAAAAATGACTAAGTTGGCTACAAATAAATAATGAGCCTTCATGATTAAATGTATTTTTTTCTGTAGAGAATGACACACCACGTGACTACTCAGTTGTACGGTGCCGCCTCAAGTTTAACTTCATTACAATATTAATGAATTAAGATGAATTGCTTTGATTAAATTAAAGAAATGAAATAAAGAAATCTGATTTTTGATGTCATTTTTATTTTGAGGATTCCAAAAAAACAACATCAAAATGGAACGCGCCCCTTATCTGAGCAACAAACAGAGCAATAAAATGCACCCTGCCTTTAGAAAAACAAAATAGCAGCCTTTTGAGAAGATAAAGTATATAAAATCAAATGAATACAGTTTAAGTTTGGTTTAAATAATGTAATTCCAAATATATACTGACAAACATAAGAAATCACTTTATATACAGCCACTTTGTTAGTAAATACGTGCATGCCTTCCCTAGAAATGTCTTTCCACGTTACTCTTGTTATTATTTGACAGCTTCTCACTACAGAGCAAACATTCAGGAGATCCTTCTGCATTGGTAATGAAAGCAAATGATTCGCTCCAAAAAACGTTGAATCCTCTGTTCTCCTCAGTTATTTTTCTCTTTCAAATCCAGGACCCATCACATAGCCACCACTGTGTTTACAACAGCCCCCGCTTGGCATCCCGCCCCCTGCTGGTAGAAGCGTGTGTCGCAGGCTATGATGCAAATCTTCGTTGACAGAAATGTTGACATTAAATTTTTATTCTACACACTTTTACAGCATTGGAAAACGTTAAGCATGTTTGTCCTCCTATAGAAACCATATTAAAACAAAAAAATATATTTACCTCCCTCATTTTTCTATTTTCAACATTTTTGAAAAAGCTCCAGGGAGCCACTCGGAAGCGCTAAAGAGCCACATGCGGCTCCAGAGCCGTGGGTTGCCGACCCCTGGTCTAACCCTAATATGTTCAACTCTCCGAAAAGTTTATATTGTTGATAATATACAGAGCTTTCACTGTAAACTGCTAGCTAATGTTTAAAATTGAGAAGCACATTTTTTTTACGTAAACTGCCATAAACTTATGCTAACAATATTAGCATAGCTCAACAATGTGATTTTTTTTTTTTTTTTTTGCAAAAAAAAAAACTCTTTTACAGTCATGGAGTAAATTAAAAAAGCTGATTCATAAACTGTTGGTTGATTGGGATTGTTTGATTTTATATGTCAGGTTTTAATGAAGTAATAAACAAACATCTAGTTGATTTAGGAAGTTACTATTGTTACTTGTTAATTATTAACACATAAAATGTTTCAGGTGACTGATTCTGATATTAAATCCCTGTACTTCTTTATATTCTAGTTAATGTAAGTAGGTGAATGAGTTTAGATTACGTTTAGATTACCATTAATGTGCCATAATAAAGGAGTCAAGGTGTTCTAAAAACGCAAACACATTTGTTCACTTTGGGGGGTTTGGGGGGTCCCGATAGGTATTGAACTTTTAAAAAATCAATACCTATTAAACCCTTTTGATCATTTCTAATTCTTACAAAATCGATTGATAAACTTGTACTTATTTTTAAGGCCCCCCAGAGACCCTGTTATAGTGGGAGTGTGGGAATTTTAAATTTCCCACTGTAAGGAAAACTGTAAAATACGATTGATTCTGTCCTGACCATCAGTCATCACTTGCTTCAGCAATTAAAATACTTTTGAAAGCAATCCCAAATGTCATGAAATGAAAATTAAGGTGGCATGACAAAGAGCCAAATCCCGTTCACACTCAATTTTGACATGTGATATAACTTAGATTAATGAGTATTACATACATCACTACCCTACCAGAACAATAGGAATTCATAACTTGTTTATACCAGGCTTTACACTCACATATGGAGTAAAGATTTTGACCCAGCGAGCCTTCTTCTCTCCTCTAGCATACTCGAAACAGAAGGCCATTCCCTCTTCATCCGTATCCCATCTTTGCATCTCTGACCAATCAAATGCAATCACCTGATTCTGCACAAAATTTTAAACATGTTAAAGCAGATGTTTTCATAAAAATAGCATTTTTGTCAGCTTTGACAAAGACAGAGGTCTTCTACTCTCACTTTTCTCTCTAGTAGGCAAGACTGACCTCCAGAGTGCCGTCCTCTGTGCAGGCATGAAGTTTAAAGTGGTGGATGCTTATCGCCGTGATGATGTGCCCTTTCCTCCGCGAGTCACAAGAGCAGTGTGGGAAGGTGATCTCGTTGTAGCCTTCACAGGTCCTAAGAATGCCTAAGCACTACAAAGAGAACCAGCTTTTTACTTTTCTAGACAAGATAAGTTTACTGACACAAAACATGCAACTATACACTTTTTCAACTTTTTATGATTCAAATGCAGTGCATGACTGAGCTTACCATGGTCATTTTCTTCTGTTCAGTCAGCTTTTGGAGCTGGTACGATTTCTCTCCAACTTTGATAAATCCCTTTTTCATATCATCCAGAGCCTGAGAGAGACACAGAGAGAGAGACACAGAGAGAGAGAGAGAGAGAGAGAGAGAGACACAGAGAGAGAGAGAGAGAGAGAGAGAGAGAGAGAGAGAGAGAGAGAGAGAGAGAGAGGGAGAGAGGGAGAGAGAGAGAGCGAGAGAGGGAGAGAGGAGAGAGGGAGAGAAAGTGAAAGAATGAAATAAAAAAGAGATTGAATAAAAAAGTGATTGCAGATGAATAAAATAGATGGAGAAAGAGGGAATAAAAAGATGAGCGAAGAATGAGATAATTAAAGAAAGACAGAGAAAGAGAAAATATGAGAGGAGAGTGAGAATAAAATAAAAAAAGATATATATAAAGAAAGAAAAGCGAGAGAAATAAAGAGGTAGAAAAAAAGAAAATTTAAATAAAAAGAAAAGCGTATGAAAATATAAAAAGGAAGAGGAGAGAAGAATGAGAATGAATGATAAAAAGAGATAGACAATGAAAGTAAGAGAAAAGAATGAAAGGAATAAAACAGTTAGACAAAGAAAAAAATGACGGAAAGCACAAAAGTGTGTGAGAGAGGTGGGAGACAATTAAAGAAAGAGTAAAATAGAGAGGAGAAAGAGAAGATATTATCAGAGAGAGAAAGCAATAAATAAAAAAATAAAGAGATGCAGAGACAGGATGCAGGAAAGAGGTAGAGAAAGATATTAAAAAATAAAAATAAAGAGAATAGCGAGAACAGCAAGTGAATTTATGAAACAGGCATAAAGAGTGAGAAGAATGAGAGAATAAAAGAAAAAGATACAAATAGAGGATCAAAAACAAAGAAAAAAAATTGAGAGGGAGAGAAGAATGCGAATTAAAAAGAAACAATGAATGAAATAAAAAATAGAGAAAGAGAGAGAATTAAAAAAAGAAAGTGGTAGAGAAAAAAGATAGAGATAGAAAAAGAATGAAAAATTGTTGAGAATAAAAAGTGAGGGGGAAAAATGAATTAGAGAAAAAGAATGAAAAAAGAAAAAGAGAGAGAAAATGAAAGAATTAATGTGGTAGTGAAAAGAGACAGAGAGAGAGAGAGAGAGAGAGAATGAAATAGATATGAATAGAGAATGAAAGATAGAAAATAAGCAAAGTCAAAGAAAGAAAGAAAAAGCAACATGGTTTAATATGAAATCAAAATCATAACCTTTCACACAAACTCACCTGATGGAAACAATAGCTGATGACCAGCTCGTCCTCGTTGAGTAGAATTTCTTCTTCGGTGGTGAAGAGCCACTTGCGAAGGGTGAGACAGGTTCCTGGGATGGCAGATGTATAGTTCTGCACATACAGCTTATGTGGGAACTCATTTGGGGCCAGCTTACGAGCTGAAATATTAACGGGCAAAAAAGAGTAATTAAAAATCATTTTTAACATTCAATTTTAATTGCAGCCCTAAAAGCAACCAAACTTTTGTTGAAACATTCCATTTAAACAACTCAACAATGAAAGGACAAAATAGAATTATTACCGAAAGAGTAGTTAATGACTTCAAACAGTGCAAAATAGCTGGCTGAAATGCTATCCATCCCAATCTTTGTTACTACAGCCTGAGAGAGAGAGAGAGAGAGAGCGAGAGAGAGAGAGAGAGAGAGAGAGAGAGAGAGAGAGAGAGAGAGAGAAGGCAGACAAAGAGAAAGTATGTGGACTTGAAAACGGAAGCATGCTATTAAATATTTCACTGGTCATTTTCCGTACCTGGTACACCTGGTCTGTTGTGCAATTCTTTCGCACCCGAACAGTGAACGTAGTTTTGTCGGGCATGGCTATCCTTAGCTCCACATCAGAAACACCATTATAATTCTATGAAAATAAAGAGAGCGATCTAAAAACAGTCCAAACTGAGACAGCAGAGCTCCAGGCCCCTTGTGTACACTGAAAAGAAACACAGATGAGGAAGAAAGGAAAAGAGGAATAATTGAACAGAAACACAGATGAGGAAGAAAAGAGGAAGAACAGAAACAGATAAGAAAAAAAGAGTTGAAGAAACACAGATGAGGAAGAAAAGAGGAAGAATGAACAGAAACACAGATGAAGAGGAATTGAATGGAAGAGAGAAAGAGGAAGAATGAACAGAAACACAAGATGAGGAAGAAGAAAAGAGGAAGAGGAAGAATAGAACAGAAACACAGATGAGGAAGAAAAGAGGAAGAATTGAACAGAAACACAGGATGAAGAAGAGAGAAAAGAGGAAGAATTTAACAGAAACACAGATGAAGAAGAAAAGAGGAAGAATCGAAACAGAAACACAGATGAGGAAGAAAAGAGGAAGAATTGAACAGAAACACAGATGAGGAAGAAAAGAGGAAGAATTGAACAGAAACACAGATGAGGAAGAAAAGAGGAAGAATTGAAGAGAAACACAGATGAAGAAGAAAAGAGGAAGAATTGAACAGAAACACAGATGAAGAAGAAAAGAGGAAGAATTGAACAGAAACACAGATGAAGAAGAAAAGAGGAAGAATTGAACAGAAACACAGATGAGGAAGAAAAGAGGAAGAATTGAACAGAAACACAGATGAAGAAGAAAAGAGGAAGAATTGAACAGAAAACACAGATGAGGAAGAAAAGAGGAAGAATAGAACAGAAACACAGATGAGGAAGAAAAGAGAAGAGAAAGAAAGAAAAGAGGAGAATTGAACAGAAACACAGATGAAGAAGAAAAGAGGAAGAATTGATTAACAGAAACACAGAGAAGAAGAAAAGAGGAAGAATCGAACAGAAACACAGATGAGGAAGAAAAGAGGAAGAATTGAAGAGAAACACAGATGAGAAGAAGAAAGAGGAAGAATTGAACAGAAACACAGATGAAGAAGAAAAGAGGAAGAGTTGAACAGAAACACAGATGAGGAAGAAAGAGGAAGAATTGAACAGAAACACAGATGAGGAAGAAAGAGGAAGAATTGAACAGAAACACACGATGAAGAAGAAAAGAGGAAAGAATTGAACAGAAACACAGATGAGGAAGAAAGAAAGAGGAAGAATAGAACAGAAACACAGATGAGGAGAAGAAAAGAAAAGAGGAAGAATTGAACAGAAACACAGATGAGGAAGAAAAGAGGAAGAATTGAACAGAAACACAGATGAAGAAGAAAAGAGGAAGAATGAACAGAAACACAGATGAGGAAGAGAAAAGAGGAAGAATAGAACAGAAACACAGATGAGGAAGAAAAGAGGAAGAATTGAACAGAAACACAGATGAAGAAGAAAAGAGGAAGAATTTAACAGAAACACAGACGAAGAAGAAAAGAGGAAGAATAGAACAGAAACACAGATGAGGAAGAAAAGAGGAAGAATTGAACAGAAACACAGATGAAGAAGAAAAGAGGAAGAATTTAACAGAAACACAGACGAAGAAGAAAAGAGGAAGAATTGAACAGAAACACAGATGAAGAAGAAAAGAGGAAGAATTGAACAGAAACACAGATGAGGAAGAAAAGAGGAAGAATAGAACAGAAACACAGATGAGGAAGAAAAGAGGAAGAATTGAACAGAAACACAGATGAGGAAAGAAAAGAGGAAGAATTGAACAGAAACACAGACGAAGAAGAAAGAGGAAGAATTGAACAGAAACACAGATGAGGAAGAAAGAGGAAGAATGAAACAGAAACACAGATGAAGAAGAAAAGAGGAAGAATTAACAGAAACACCAGATGAAGAAGAAAAGAGGAAGAATTGAACAGAAACACAGATGAGGAAGAAAAGAGGAAGAATTGAACAGAAACACAGATGAAGAAAAGAGGAAGAATTGAACAGAAACACAGATGAGGAAAGAAGAAAAGAAGGAAGAATTGAACAGAAACACAGATGAAGAAGAAAGAGGAAGAAGAATAGAACAGAAACACAGATGAGGAAGAAAAGAGGAAGAATTGAACAGAAACACAGATGAGGAAGAAAAGAGGAAGAATTGAACAGAAACACAGATGAGGAAGAAAAGAGGAAGAATTGAACAGAAACACAGATGAAGAAGAAAAGAGGAAGAATTGAACAGAAACACAGATGAGGAAGAAAAGAGGAAGAATTGAACAGAAACACAGATGAGGAAGAAAAGAGGAAGAATTGAAAAGAAACACAGATGAGGAAGGAAAGAGGAAGAATTGAACAGAAACACAGATGAGGAAGGAAAGAGGAAGAATTGAACAGAAACACAGATGAGGAAGAAAAGAGGAAGAATTGAACAGAAACACAGATGAGGAAGAAAAGAGGAAGAATTGAAAAGAAACACAGATGAGGAAGGAAAGAGGAAGAATTGAACAGAAACACAAGATGAGGAAGGAAAGAGGAAGAATTGAACAGAAAACACAGATGAGGAAGAAAAAGAGGAAGAATTGAACAGAAACACAGATGAAGAAGAAAAGAGGAAGAATTGAACAGAAACACAGATGAGGAAGAAAAGAGGAAGAATTGAAAAGAAACACAGATGAGGAAGGAAAGAGGAAGAATGGAACAGAAACACAGATGAAGAAGAAAAGAGGAAGAATTGAACAGAAACACAGATGAGGAAGAAAAGAGGAAGAATAGAACAGAAACACAGATGAGGAAAAGAGGAAGAATTGAACAGAAACACAGATGAGGAAGAAAAGAGGAAGAATTGAACAGAAACACAGATGAGGAAGAAAAGAGGAAGAATTGAACAGAAACACAGATGAGGAAGAAAAGAGGAAGAATTGAAAAGAAACACAGATGAGGAAGAAAAGAGGAAGAATTGAACAGAAACACAGATGAGGAAGAAAAGAGGAAGAACTGAACAGAAACACAGATGAAGAAGAAAAGAGGAAGAATTGAACAGAAACACAGATGAAGAAGAAAAGAGGAAGAATTGAACAGAAACACAGATGAGGAAGAAAAGAGGAAGAATTGAACAGAAGCACAGATGAAGAAGAAAAGAGGAAGAATTGAACAGAAACACAGATGAAGAAGAAAAAAGGAAGAATTGAACAGAAACACAGATGAAGAAGAAAAGAGGAAGAATTGAACAGAAACACAGATGAAGAAGAAAAGAGGAAGAATTGAACAGAAACACAGATGAGGAAGAAAAGAGGAAGAATTGAACAGAAACACAGATGAGGAAGAAAAGAGGAAGAATTGAACAGAAACACAGATGAGGAAGAAAAGAGGAAGAATTGAACAGAAACACAGATGAAGAAGAAAAGAGGAAGAATTGAACAGAAACACAGATGAGGAAGAAAAAGAGGAAGAATTGAACAGAAACACAGATGAAGAAGAAAAGAGGAAGAATTGAACAGAAACACAGATGAGGAAGAAAAGAGGAAGAATTGAACAGAAACACAGATGAGGAAAAGAGGAAGAATATGCATAGCAATGAGTGCACGACTTGATGTTTAGAATGTTGCTTTTGAATAAACTTTTTTATAGTACTTTGATCAAATAATTTTCTTTTAAAGAATTTCCACTAGTTTCATTTGCATATCAGAAATATTGAAATTTGAACTTGACTCCTAATTTTAGAGTGAAAGCCAGATTTTATGTGAAATACATATTCAAAACCTGACAAAAAAGCCAAGCCAAAAGTAAGAGAGATAATTAAGTAACAACTCCATGCATGTATTCTTTCTTCTCCCATTCAAGGAATTTTTTTAAATGTAAGGTTCCAACACATTTTAATTAATCAAATTTAAGTAATTTTAAAGAGGTCCCTTTTTTGAGGTTTTCCAAGCAACCTGTAGATGTACAAAATCACATTTTTATGTTCAAGACTTCCAAACTGCCATTCTAAATAAACAAAAACAACATATAAGAGCAAGTACTAGAGTCGTAAAGATACCATGATGATTTTTGAAAAAAATGTAAAAGTCAAATAAATGCATTTCTACAATAGCAACAATTTTATGAATCAAGCGAGTGAAGTCCTCGAATGAGGAGGAAAAGGGCCTAATTGAACTTTCCGCTGACACACAAGTCAGTGGCTCTTTAAGCACCAGGCTCCTCCCATTTGGCTCTGCTGTGAGTACCACTTGTTTGGTTGCACTTTATAATAACTACACACTATGTTAAAAGAAAAACAGTGCAGACGTAACCAAACCATTGAATTATTTTGTCTTGTGTAAATGCTTTACAAGACATAAAAATTCCTCGCTTTAAATGTGCTCAATGTCATCTAAAATATGGCAATGCTTTACAAGACATAAACAGTTCTCACTTTAAAACAGATAATGGAAAGCTTGCAAATGCTTATAACTAGCTGAATTAATCATGAGTTCCAGCAGTATAGGACACAATTGTGAAGACGTAGTTAACCAATGAATTGGCTGCATGAAGTCACTTGGCTCCGTAATCTCACAGTTCAGCTAGTGCGGACCAGAGCTTCTGGTGTGATGTAAACGAGGACTAAAACAGCAGACGATTGCAACAATTTATTCATTTTTTTTCTCTTGATCCGCACGCAATTAAACACCATCTGTGCCTTTGCAGAACAAGCTTGTCTTTGTGCTTCTCTTTTTTTTTTACTTGCAAAAAAAGCTATTTTTTTCTCAATACTAATGTTTTCTCAATATTTTTTGCTTGCAAAACAATCTTTTATTTTGCAAATGTATGTTGCCTGTATTGACTCCATTAAAAGGAGAGAAAAAATTCTCTGTGACAGAGTGAATATGCAGGATATTATAGCACGTCTCACCACTGTTTTACAGAGAAAGCTCTAACAGCCATTTTTAAGAAGATTTGCTCATCCTTTTATCAGTTGTCCCCCATGTTTCATTCACCACAGACATCTGGATTTCATCTGCTCCCATCTCTACTGAGCCGCACAACTGATCGACTCAAGTTTTGTTCTACACCGTGTGTTTCTAACCTTACATGTCCTGGATTTTGCAGACCACACACTGCTGGGCGCATTCAGGTAGCACATATCGGCCAAGGGTCCCGTTTTGGCCGGGAAAGTACTGTATTTTGCCCCTCTGTTGTCCCTGATTATTCTATTTCCATGAATGTCCCGTATTAACCAACTACTGTTATGCTCACACAGAGGGAGAAGACGAGGAAGATGCAGGTAGGTGAAGTTTATTTACAGTGGTTACGAATACACAGTTCAATAGTCTTGAGAAGATACGCTGATATGTGGCTCCGTGAGCACGGTGAAGTTCAGACACCAGCGTTAAGGGAATAGAGCAATCACTTCCCTTCAGATGCTCTTAATCTCCTCTCTCTCTCTCTCTCTCCTCTTGTAGGAATGGACAGGCAGGCTCAGACAGACAAAGCAGGTAGTTCCTCAGGAATGGTGAGTCTCGAGTAACCTTGATCCGGGACAAGGAGTGAGTGAACAAGGTGAGTCTTTATAGTGGTGATGTGATTGAAACACAGGTGCGGGTGATCAGTACTCAGGTGATGGTTCTCGGGATTGGATAGGTGCAGCTGGCTCATGGGGAGTGTCGGTGCAGGTGCTGGGTTTGACACTACCCCCTCCCCCACGGGTGACTCCTGGCACCCGAGACCGACGACGGGGGCCGACCCCGGCCTCTGGGAGCGGGACGGTCGGGATGCTGACGATGAAGTCAGTGAGGAGGGTTGGATCCAGAATGTCCTCCTTGTCGACCCACGACCGCTCCTCAGGACCGTACCCCTCCCAGTCTACGAGATACTGCAGTCGACCCCCCTGTCGTCGGGAGTCCATTATCTCATTGACCTGGTAGACGGGGTTCTCTTGGATCTCGGGCTGGAGTGGAGGAGGAGGCGGTTCGGGATCTGTGGATGAATGAACAACGGGATCAGTGACCCGTTTGAGCAGGGATACGTGAAAGGTGGGTGAAATACGGTATTCGGCAGGAAGGTTGAGACGGTAAGAGACAGGATTGATCTGTGAGTGCACCGTGAACGGCCCTATGTAGCGGGGACTCAGCTTCTTGCAGGGTAGTCGGAGACGAATATCCCGCGTTAAGAGCCACACACGATCTCCAGGTTGATAGTTAGGAGTATCGGCTCGACGAGTGTTAGCGGCCTGAGTGAATCTTCGTACTGCCCTCTGCAGCTGGATGTGAGCTGAGCCCCACACCCTCTCACTCTCCCAGAACCAGGAATTTACCGCAGGCACTTCCGAGATTTCACCAGACCAGGGGAACAAGGGAGGTTGGTAGCCTAGAACACACTGAAAGGGGGTCAGTTTGGTCGAGTTCTGAAGTAATGAATTTTGTGCATACTCAGCCCACGGCAAATACTGGTTCCAGGTGTTCTGATGGCGAGCACAGTAAGTGCGGAGGTAGCGGGATATCTCCTGAATCTTTCGTTCGGTCTGGCCGTTCGACTGGGGATGATAGCCTGAGGAGAGACTGATGGTTACGTCCAGGAACCGGAAGAACGCCCGCCAAACCCTGGACATGAACTGAGGTCCTCGATCGGAGACGATATCCTCTGGTAGGCCAAAAGTCCGAAACACAGAGTGGAAGAGGGCTTGAGCCGTCTCGAGAGCTGTGGGAAGATGTTTCAATGGGATTAGTCGACACATTTTAGAAAAGCGGTCCACAACGACCAGGATGGTGGTGTAACCATCGGAGGGAGGCAGGTCCGTGGCAAAGTCGAGGCCGATGTGAGTCCACGGTCGGCGGGGTATGGGTAACGGATGAAGCTTTCCCTCGGGCAGCCAGCGAAGAGTGTTTCTGATAGCGCAGACCGAGCATCCTTGCACATACCTCGCTACCTCCGGGGCCATCCGAGGCCACCAGTACCGTTGACGTAGGAGTGAGAGGGTTCGACTGCTGCCAGGGTGTCCAGAGCCCAGTGAGGTGTGGACTTGCTCCATCAGAGTGACACGGAGACACTTTGGGACAAAGGTCTTCCCTGCTGGGGTCTCCGGCGGTGCGGGCTCCTCGAGGGTGGCATCTTGAATTTCCTGATCAACTTGCCAGCGTATAGGTGCTACAAATATGGTGGGTGGCAGAATGGTTTCGGGTTCGGAGTGGTCTGATTCGATGGAGTATAGACGGGACAGGGCATCAGCTTTGAGGTTTTTATGGCCGGGTTGATAGGTGATCTGGAATTGAAATCGGGCAAAAAAAGAGAGACCAGCGAGCTTGTCGGGCATTGAGTCTTTTGGCGGTACGAAGATATTGGAGATTCTTATGGTCAGTTATCACCTGGAAGGGAGATTTGGACCCTTCGAGCCAATGCCGCCACTCCTTGAGGGCCAGTTTGATGGCTAGAAGTTCTCGGTCCCCAATGCCGTAGTTCTGTTCTGCCGGTGATAGTTTCTTCGAGAAGAAAGCGCATGGGTGAAGAGATGAGGGTTCACCTGACCGTTGAGACAGAACTGCTCCCACACCCTGGGTAGCAGCATCCACCTCTACAATGAAGGGTTTATCCGGGTCTGGGTGGCGTAAGACGGGAGTGGAGGTGAAGGCTCGACGGAGGGTATCGAAGGCCTCTTCGGCGTCGGAGTTCCAGTTCAAGGTCTTCTTGGCGCCCCTTAGGAGTGATGTTAAGTGTGCAGAGATCTGACTGTAGTTCTTTATGAACCGGCGGTAAAAGTTTGCAAATCCCAGAAACCGTTGCATCTCCTTGATGGTCTGTGGTTGGGGCCACTCTGCGACAGCCCGGATCTTGGTGGATTCCATGCTTACCCCTGCGGCGGATATTACGTAACCCAGGAAGGAGATGGTGGACCGGTGAAACTCACATTTCTCTAAGTTGAGATAAAGATGGTGATCACGGAGGCGTTGTAAGACCAGTCGGACCTGATGGTGGTGTTCTGCCAGAGTTCGGGAATAAATGAGGATATCGTCTATGTAGATGACCAAAAACTTGTGAAGGTAGGGCCGGAAGATTTCATTAATGAAATTTTGGAATACGGATGGACTGTTGGAGAGGCCGAACGGCATGACCTGGTATTCATAGTGGCCCGCAGGGGTGATGAAAGCGGTCTTCCACTCATCTCCTTCCCGGATACGGATGAGGTTATAAGCGCTGCGAAGATCGAGTTTTGAGAATATCCGGGTTTCGCAGAGTTCTTCCAGGGCCGCCGGTACGAGTGGCAGAGGATAGGCAAATTTTACCGTGGCTTCGTTTAGAACCCGATAGTCGATACCGGGCCGGAGACCCCCATCCTTCTTTGCCACGAAGAAGAAACTCGATGCGGCTGGTGAGGTAGACGGACGGATGAAACCCTGATCGAGGGCCTCCTTAATGTAGGTTTCCATGGCCTTCCGTTCAGGGATGGATAGCGGATAGACCTTACCGTGTGGGAGTCGTGCCCCTGGCAGCAGATCGATACTGCAATCCCAGGGCCGGTGAGGAGGAAGACGGGTGGCTAGTGACTGGCTGAAGACGTCCTGGAACGGGTGATACTCTTCGGGGATGGTGATCGATCGGTTAGTGTTGGGACTTTCGACGGAGGTGGACTGAATGGGTAGGGCTGTGACCGGTTTGGAGGGTTTGGTGGTGAAGCACGAGGTAAGGCAGAACGGATTCCACGTCTCCACTTGACCCGTCTCCCAGTTGATGATAGGGTTGTGGTACATGAGCCAGGGCCTTCCCAATACCACGTCGACAGTCGCGTGTGGTAGTACCAAGAGTTGTAGCCGCTCCGAATGTCCATCCGGGAAACGAAGCTGGAGAGTGGTAGTTCGCTGATTTACCCTCACCTCGCCAAGCGGTTTTCCTTGGATGGTGGTGATATGGTACTTCGTCTCCGAGGGGACCTGAGGTATTCGAAAGGATTGAACATACCGGGAGGAGATGAAGTTACCAGCCGCTCCAGAGTCGATGAGCACATGTATGGGGAGAATACGATCCTTATGAATGATTTGAGCACGTAGGTGTGGAATATCTGAGACATAGGGAGTAATTTGTAATGTACTCACCACTTGACGGGGAGGGCGAACGAGGCCGTCAGAGATGCGGTGATCGGAAGCCCCACAGTACAAACATAATCCGGCTTGCCTCCGGCGGCTCCGTTCTGAAGGGGATAAGTGGTAATTATCCGTGATCATCGGTTCGAGGGAATCCGGAGAGAGAGGACTGATGGTGGGAGGATCAGGAGTTGTAAAATGAGGCTGACAGGCGGACAAATTTTGTGAGACGTTCAAAGCTTTTCTGATGAACGTCTCCAAGATGACGGCATCGTCGTAGATGGCTAGTTGTTGGCGAATGGGAGTACTTAACCCCCGACGATATGCAGCCAGCAGAGCGATCTCATTCCACCCACTCCTTAAGGCAAGAGAACAGAATTGGAGTGTATATTCATGGGTTGTTAGTTTGGACTGTCTAAGATTTAAGAGTTCTTCATGGGCAGAGAGGGAGGAATGAGACACCTCAAACACCTCCTTAAATACATTGATAAATGCAGTGATGGATTTAGTGGTTGGGTGGTTTGCATTCCAAATGGCTTCAGCCCACTGCAAAGCTCGACCCGTCAATAAAGAGATGATAAACGCTACCTTGGTCACGTCGTTCGGGAACATAGAAGGGTTTGCTTCAATATACATTGAACATTGTAATAGAAAGCCTCTACAACCTCCCGGCTCGCCGGCGTACGATGTCGGGCGTGCCATCGCAGAATGGCCGGCAGAGGGCGCTGGTGGGTGTAGAATGGGGTTAAGCGAATGGCGAAGGAGCTGGACCAACTCAGCGAGAGCATCCGGTTTTTCCGCGGTTTCCATGTTCCCCGATCCGTATTAGTAATAATGGTCCCGGATCCTGTTATGCTCACACAGAGGGAGAAGACGAGGAAGATGCAGGTAGGTGAAGTTTATTTACAGTGGTTACGAATACACAGTTCAATAGTCTTGAGAAGATACGCTGATATGTGGCTCCGTGAGCACGGTGAAGTTCAGACACCAGCGTTAAGGGAATAGAGCAATCACTTCCCTTCAGATGCTCTTAATCTCCTCTCTCTCTCTCTCTCTCTCCTCTTGTAGGAATGGACAGGCAGGCTCAGACAGACAAAGCAGGTAGTTCCTCAGGAATGGTGAGTCTCGAGTAACCTTGATCCGGGACAAGGAGTGAGTGAACAAGGTGAGTCTTTATAGTGGTGATGTGATTGAAACACAGGTGCGGGTGATCAGTACTCAGGTGATGGTTCTCGGGATTGGATAGGTGCAGCTGGCTCATGGGGAGTGTCGGTGCAGGTGCTGGGTGTGACAACTACAGGGAGTCTCATGCATTTTCACACACCACAATCAAAATTTCTCTCACATAAAAACTGTATTATAACAAAGCCCTCTAAGGAATAGTGCTATATTTTAACGATATATGAGTGCTGCAAAGATTGCCATAAAAATGTGCGTTTGACATCACAGTAGCTAATCAAACAAGCCTCTCATGCTCAAACATCCACAGACCTCTGCAGCAATAATCCATATCCACACAAAAAAATGAAGCAGATAATATACACAGGATTGTTTACCTACGTTATTACGGTTCCCATGTTTTCTTTCTTGTTCTATAAATGCATTTGCTTCTAATACCACACATAAGTTACAAAACTGTGATGAAAGTAACAGTTAATTTAGAGCAAAATATAAACATACAGTCTATTCCTTAAGAGTTGTTGAATATTTAAATAAATCTGTTTCTTCTGTGTTTTTTATTCTTGTGTATTAGAAAAGTATCAGATCGGGATGCAGCATCTGCATATCTTCAAATCAAATGACTCGGACCTGATGGCAAAAAAAGCCTGATTGGGACATCCCTATTTCAAATAGTTTAATAACAATGGAATATATATATAATATATAAATTGTGAAAAGTTAAATTTACAAATGATTAACTGATCACACTAGGTCTTTGTAATGGTGCTTTGAACAACTGTTAAAAAAGCACTATATAAACACATTTAGATTAATTGATTCTCAATAAAACATGAACTTAATGTTATTAAGTATATTATATAGATGCTTGTAAAAAAGAAGATGTATAAACACTGTAAATTTTTCATATCCACAATAAATTATTAGTTGTATATAGTTATTATATATTTTTATTTCTTCTAATTTTCAACAAAAAAAAAATACTGATCTGAGGATAAAAGAAAGAACGGTTTGAATTTATTTCATTGTAGGCTCTTCAATAAAATCTTTGGATTCTGCTTACCTCATCAGCTTCAGACAGAAACTCCTGCATGACGTCGCTCTCCCCAATAATCCGAACAGAGCAGACTGAAGAGATGAGGGGAAAAAACTGTATTGCATCAGATAACTCTACCTTCCTCACATCCTCATCCTTCTCCTACCTTTCTCCAAGTACTCCTCCAGCCCTCTTCGGCGAGCATCTAGCTGCTGCTCTGATAACGAGAAAGGCCATTTCCCTGGCAGCTTGGGAAATGTGAAGTTGGCAAATTCTCTTCTCAGATTTTGATTCAAGATGGCAAACTCACGGTAGCGCTTTGAGCACAACTGCCTCCCAGCCATGTACACATTGTAGACCTAAAACACAACAGAATAGTATTTTATTGAAAAATGAAAGGTTTCCACATTACTAGGAATTTGCTGTGGTGAGTAAGTGCAAAAAAAGACATAACATAATAAGTAAGTGTAAATAATGCAAAGTCAAGTAGTGCAATGGAGTGTGAAACTAAATAAAGCTATATTAATTAGTTACAATTTGTGACATATAATGAGCAGAACATAGGATGGTGGAGTTAACAATACAAACACTTATCAGGTGTATTATGATGGCTGGAACATGATACGGTGACTGAGCTAAAATGATAATACTTTTAGGAAAAACATCAGCTGGTAAGAGAAGACTAAAGTGAAACATTGGCGGCTGCAGTAGAGAGATCTCACCACAAACTTCTCTGTGTTCTGCTCAACATGTTTGTAAGTGGGCACAGAGATGGGCACAGCCTGCTTGTCACTGTAGTCATAACAAGACTGCGATGAGCCGTCGTCTCCTGGATCCAAGCTGTACGTCTCTGCCTGAGGGACAGAGAGGATAGCCAGGACCAACTCTTTGTCTCCTGCTCGAATGAGATCCACCACCTGTTTGTGAGTGGCGCCTTCCACATTCACCCCATTTCTGTCAGCAAAAAAAGAAAGCTCTCTCTGAATAAAAAATTAAACAATGCTGTTATTCATCTTGTAGTGAATTAAAAAGTGTATTAATACTATACCACCCTTTCTTTTCCATAAAAAGCAAAGGGCAGGACAAAACAGTTGAATTCCAAATACAATAAATGACTCTCACTCATCTTCGCTCCCTTATACCACACTCACTGGCCACTTTATTAGGTACAGCTTGCTAGTGGCCAGTAATACCTAACCTAAGGTTAACCCGCTTTTGCCTTCAAAACTGCCTTAATCGTTTGTGCATAGATTTAACAAAGTACCTGAAACATTTCATAGAGAGTGCGGTGATGGCATCACGCAGACTTGTCAGCTGCACAACCATGAATCACATCTCAAGTTACAATACAAACATAACATGCTGGAAGCAGCATCAGAGGATGGGTTTGCTGTGCTCATAAAAAAATGGGCATGGACAGAACCAATATTCAATTAGTCTGTGTTGTAGACACGTTGCTCACTTGGTACTAATGGGCCCAAAGTGTGGCAAGAGAACCATTACACCACCACCACCACCACTACAACCAGCAGCAGCAGCAGCCTGAACTGTTGATACACAGCATGATGAATCCATGCTTTAATGTGGTAGATGGAAAATTCTGACCCTACTATTTGATTGTCAGATAGCAGAACTGGAAACTCATCAGTACATGAAAAGTTTTTCTAATCTTCAATTGTCCAATTTTGGTGAGCCTGTGTCAATTTTAGTCTCAGTTTTCTGTTCTTAACTGACAGAAGAGGAACCCGGTGTGGCCTTCTGCTGCCTTCAAGGTTTGACATGTGCATTCAGAGATGCTCTTATGAATACCTCAGTGGTAACGAGTGATGTAGCGTTTTTTTTTATTCTGTTGCCTTTCAACCAGCTCAAAGCAAGCAGGCCATTCTCCTCTAACATCATCAAGGCATTTGGGCCAACAGAACGGACGCTCACTTAATCTTTAGTCTTTTTCAGATCATTCTCTGTAAACCCTAGAAATGATTGAGTGGGGCGATCCCTGTAGATAAAATGCTTGCTAAAAACTCACTTGACAGATTTTAACAATTTAACATAGATTTGCAGTAAAAAAAAATTATTTAACATTATTTTAAATAAACAATGCATAAGGTCACTTTGGCTATCATGGGGCAGCTGCTCCAAGCGCATTCAAACAAACAGCTACAATAAGATGAGATCGTAAAAGAGAGATTGTCACTTCACAGTGCTCTATATGTGACCTGCATTTGCAATGAAGACAAACGCATCCAAACACAGACCTCTTTATCTGCTGGTAATGAACCAGGCATTGAAAAGAGACATGCACATAACAGCTACAGACGCTGTGTGAAAGGGATGTCAAAGAGACAGTTGATCCACAAAAATAAAGTGTCTCGCCAGTTAAGGTTTTCATTAACTGAACACCAAATTGTTGATCATAATTGTACACACTGCTATACAAATGTTTATCTTTCATGACAATTCTATTTGTTCCCACTTTTCAAAAGGCTGCAAAAGAGCCAAAAACCTATTATATGTTTTCTGCATTGTTTTTTATTATTGTATTTGTTGTTGTGTTTTCTGATTTGTTAATTGGTTCATTTGTTGAAACATTTTTGAAATTGCCAATTAGTTTTTTTTTTCTCAAGTTGTAATTGTTTGTTGACTTGTGATTTTGCCACCACGAGAGACTCATTTATACTTCTGAGAAATCATATGCAAACTCACAAAAATGATTGATGATTTGTTTTTAAAGGTGCCACATGTTTTAAACTCTAATTTTTACACATTTTGTTCATTTTTTCCCTCATCAAACATGCCTCAAGCCATAATCAGATTAGTTCATGCATGTTTATGTAATTGTGTTTTCAGTAGCCACACCCATTGGCCAAACCACCACCCAGGACCAATCAGATGAACGATAATACAGTTCATTTTAATAAATTACATATGCTCTGACTGACACTGAAGTGTTACCGTAGTGGAACTGTGTCGATAAACAATGAATGGAAAAAGAAAAGTGTGTTTTTGTGTGTCCAGGGCCAAACAAGTTTTTTGCCTTACCAAAAGATGAATGTATCCGGCGCAAATGTGTGGAATTTCTGTGTGTCAACAAGAAAACCAGCAAGGGGCATGGTGGAGGCATGAAAGTAGGAGGAACAGAAGGTGTGCGGCTTGTTTTTCAGAATGCAACCATTTGAGGAGATTTAAAGACATTGTTAACGATAAATACTGCATTTTGAAGGCTATTAATGGTGCAGTGATAGTCTAGTCTATGTTAAATAATTATTAGTGATTTATATTTATGATATAATGATAATTATGAATCTTTTAATAAATTATATTTTTTAGGGATTTAAAAAGGGCATAATATGGTACCTTTAAGTCACACATACTAACAAAACCTAGAGACATCAACCTCAAAATTAAAACAATTCATTAAAACCAGAACACTGCAACTTAGAGCTGGTCAAAAATGTTCAAACCAGAAAGAGCGAACAATTTTTAATAAACTAAACATAGAAAGAAAAATATATTACAAGGTCTTCAGACTAAAATAGCACAATGTTTCTAGGTTAATAACGCATAAAACCACAGTAGGTGTTCTGTGATGTTTAAACCAAATGAACTCAAGTTCAGATGTGAAAACGCTCCCAAATAGTGGCTGCAGGTGTGTTTCATCTGAACAGACCAGAGATGGAAGATGCTAGTAACAAAGTTCAACACATGTAACTTAAACGTGCTATAACAGAATATTTTCTGATCCCAGACACAGGTGTGAAATCAATCATAAATCAAAATCCATCACAAAATGTAAACAAGTGTGCAGCCATGTTTACATGAAATCTGGAATGTGTAGTCTCTTCTAATCACATGTATGTAGTAAATGTTTATCGTATTTCAGGAGTGAAAACGTGTATATGTGGTACTGATGTGATTAGGAACTAACTGCTGTCCACAACACAGTTAATAGCCACGTTAACGGTTATACAGTGTTACATGAAAACCACTGATAATCGGTCTAACAAGAAACCGTAGTTAAACAGCAGAGGCGGTTTCCCAAATAAACTAGCGAAACATGTTATAACGTTACAGTCAATGCTGTAAACTTACACTTCCAGAATACGGTCGCCCTTTGAGATGCCAGCCCGTTCCGCCGCACCGCCCGGTAAAACGGCGCTGACGTGCTGCAGCGGGGCGTAAAGTTCACCGTTGATGCTCCTCAGCTGCCCTCCTTCGCTCACTTGCCCGCGGACGTTGAAACCATAACCCGACTCCGACTTAACGATGCGGACCTGCCGAGGCCCTGAGGTGACCGTTGTCACGACCAGGTCCCCGGCGCACGTCCCGGGGCTCATATCGGAACCGTTACGAGTCACTGGGTGATTTGTGGGTACACAGCCTCTGACGTCTATTTGAACAACATCTGCCATGTTTCTGTACAGAAATGATGCCTGCTCTGCGAGCTGAGGCTCAGGCGCCCAAGTGCTACATGAGCTTATTGGCTGCTGGAGTGCGTCAGACTCCACTCCAGACTGACGCCGACGCCAAGCCGCCCTCATCACGAGACTGCTGTGCGTGCTGTGTCACGTAACAACAAAGCAATGCAGGTCGGGACATGTAGTGCTTGTTAAACGGCAAGTTGAAACCAACGTTTTCATTACCATACTGGAGTTTGGACCAAACTCTAATATTTGTTCCTAAACTAATACTGTTCCTAAAGTAAATAACAACAAATATGTTAAATCCTTTTTGCTTAATTAATTGGATTTCTTTTAAAAAAGATCATTAATGATATGTCAATGAAGTAACACAATGAAGTAACAAAAAATCATTTATTTTCCTTTCTTCCCTTCTATGGTTGATTGATTGAATATTGCCGATGCGACTTCATTGATCAGCTGATTTAGTGGCTTCTAGTGCAAGCAACCCAAGTTAGACTTTGGCTTTGTAATAAATTGCATATTTTCTCTTCCCTGTCTGTAAGGCACTTTGGAAAAAAGCATCTTCCAAATGCATACATACAAATGTAGTTTTCCTTAAATTAATTCTGTATTTGTTCTTGCTTTAAATGACACTCAATTCTATCATTTTGACATTGTACAATTATCTTTTCTTCTAACTACTCCTACCCACATTACTCACGATATCCAGGGGGGGGCAGCTTGAAGGTGTATTGCATTCAGCTCCATTCTTCGAAAGCAAAATCTTTGGACTCCTTGCTCAACACGCACACATTGCTCAGGGATTTTCTTAGAAATAGTTAAATTCCCATGTTATGCCCTTGTTATAGCACCACTATACTAGAGCTGCACTGTTAATAACGTTCAAAATGCAATATTTTACTAAACGACAGCTTTGAAATCACCTTATATTTTTGGCCCTTCAAAAATGCGCTGTTTACACCAGTCCCTCCCACAGATGAGTTTTCGGCGCACCCTCTACTGACCAGCTCTCTCAAGCTTGTCCTGGTTGAGCAAACACAGCTACAATTAGCGTCCCATTAAACATGTGTTATTGTTTTAAAACATTATAATCGACAGGCAACGGCACAGCATCTGTGTGAACCAGAGTTTGACACGTAGTATGAGTCCACAGAATGAACCAGAAACTGGAGGGAAAAGCTCTTCAGTGGCATGTTTACAGTTAAATCAGACAGGCATTTTTTTACATGTGTATTTGTGTAAAATGCCAATACAAGATTTGGTCGCGAACTTTACTTTTTGATGTGCAAGCTTTGCACAATAGCGTGTAATGTTAGTAACATCCCTGTAGTAGGTTTATGCATGGTTCAAGTTGACACGTATCAGCGAGTGTTTATAGGTATATGCATGCGTGAAGTTTATTTGTACAGGCAAGCTATCCCACAAGTGTATATGCATTCGTACACTAAAATAACATGTATTGATATGTATTTTATAATAGTGTACGTGCGTATTTCATATATGTGCTTTTGAACACGACAGTATACATGTATATGTGAGTAATTTATAGGTGGATATGCATGAGTTTTATGTATGTATTGATAAGCTAAGTTTGATTTAAATCCTACACAGCACCTCATAAGTCTCAGATTTCCTTATAGAGTTATAAAAGTCATGTAGTGTGCATTCAGCTTGATGTACGAAGAATTCAAATTGCGTAGTTCATTAGTATTTAAGCCTAGTGTATTAAATATATAATGTTTTAAAACTTGCTGTGAACCAGGTGAATTTGAAGTGCCGGTCACAGGCAAAAGTGATCTTTCCAAGTTTTCACTGATGGCAGCCACAAAAGCTCATGGCAAAAAAACCTCATTATTTGGTAATCCTAAGAAAAGGTTAGGCTCCGGACATCCGAAAGCGCACTTCCCTGGCATAGTTTATCCAGTGCCAGTGTGCTCCTGTCATACTTCTGGGTCAAACCGCATTTCCTGTTCATCATAGCAAGGGGATGTACTAGTGATTCATATGACTGACGACTGGATGGGGTTTGGGCGTGGATAAGGAAAAAAGATGGGGATAAGGAAAAGGAAAACGTTTTTAGCTCAGAAAAAAGCAATAAGGGATTATTCAAACATGTGTGAACGGAATACTACTTGAGGCAATAAGATGAGGGAACACTTCAAGATGCCAGGAATGCCCGAAAAGTCACTTTATCATGACATGGCACATTTAAGGTGGTTATAATGAAACAATTATGGGTTTATTATAAGATAGAAATGGGAAAACCCTTGTATAGAACCAGTCAATAATTGGCCTGCACAAGGAGGCTGCAGAAAGGTAATTATCAAGCACTAATTTAGGATATATGCGTCACGGTGCCGCGGTAGGTAACACAGTCGTCTCACAGCAAGAAGGTCGCTGGTTCGAGACTCGGCTGGGTCGGTTGGCATTTCTGTGTGGAGTTTGCATGTTCTCCCCGTGATAGCGTGGGTTTTCTCCGGGTGCTCCGGTTTCCTCCACAAGAACAAAGACATGCGGAATAAGAGAATTGAGTATGAATGATTGTCCATAGTGTTAAAGTGTGAATGAGTGTGTGAATGTTTCCCAGCGATGGGTTGCGGCTGGAAGGGCATCCGCTGCGTAAAATATATGCCAGAGAGTTGGCGGTTCATTCCGCTGTGGCGACCCCGAAAGGGAAGAAAGCCGACTACAAAAATTACTTCAAGACGACTTATATTTACCTTATATGATTATGAAACAAACTGTCATGCTTTAAAATACATTTAAAATTCATTACAGTCATATCTCAAGATACGAAGTTAATCCGTTCCGGGGTGGCCTTCGTATGGTGAAATTTTCGTATGTTCAAGCAAGTTTTACATGTAAAATGCATAAACCATTCCAAACCACACAGAACACTAAAATTTCAAAATAACATGGAAAAACAGAGGACAATACTAATGACAGAGGACAATAAACAAGGATTCTTCAATACTTAAAGACACATTATAACACATTATAAATCTCAAATAATAAGAAACAATGAGAACATAACAAATTAAATGGAAAGTTATAACCCTTACCTTTCGAGTGAGGCGATTTGGTGTTGGCGGAGGTGGTAAGGATGTTAGTGGAGGAGAGCCATGATCATAAAAATGCGATTTGTCAAAAAAGCAACACGAAAATAATCAAGAAATTATGACACAAAACTGAAATCTTGCATGAAGACAGGGGAGCTCTTCCAAACATCATGGGGCATCAGGCGACCAATACTACGACCAAGGATACTCACACAATCACCCAACATCAGAGCTGGAACTGGCCAATAGGAGAGCAGAACATTTAATGGCGGATTGAATGCAGTCATGTGATACCCAGTGTTGTCTTCCGCCCGAATTTCAAATGTCGACTATTGTATTGTATTTCTCGTGCGCATTTTTCACAACTAAAAAAAGGTTTTCGTATCATGAAGCCAAATATTCTTCGTGTCACCTTTTGTATCTCAAATTTTCCATAATAAGAAGCATTCATATCTCGAGGTACCACTGTATTTTAATTTTCAACACAGAAAATATTGTTCTAAAGAACAATTGAAGGTTTCCTACAAATGAGTTTTTGAATTAATCAATCCATTTTTATATAGAGCTTTTTTAACAGTTGCTTTCAAAGCAGCTTCATAAAGTCCTTGTGAGGATCAGGTAGAGCAAATAGGAGTTCCCTCTGTGAGGCCCCTGGGAGCCTCGCTGACTGATGCAGGTGCTAGTCACCTCCCCAGCATAAAGAATATACAAACTTAAGATCCGTCAATGAAAAGTTTGCCAGACAGCACCTGAAAAAAGAAGACAACAGAAACTAACAAACAAAAAATAATGGTAAGAAAAAAAACAACAAACAGGTGATCAGTATCAGCTGCAGATGAGAGATAAACGATGAGGATAAGTTAGAGAGGCACATTGAATGACATTGTTTTTTCAACAATTTGTATGTTTATACTGCTCAGACACTATGTCCGTTTGGACAAATACCAGGAGCCAATTATTTGGATGCTAGATTAAACAGATATGTTTTTAATTTAGTTTTGTGAGTGGGCTGAGCTTCTGACAACATCTGGAAGTTTATTACAGAGCTTCGGGGCTCTATGGGAGAATGATCTTCCCCCTCTGGTGGATTTACTAATCTGCGGAATAATCAGTAGTCCTCGGAATAATCGCAATACAAATGAGTTTATGATGACATTGCGAGATAAAAGACCTAAAAATATATATATATCTAGAGACTGTCTTTACATTTTCTTATTTACTTTTGAGGACCTGAACATAAACTAAACGTCCCAGGTTTTTTGGTCAAATTTACTTTATATTTAAATACAAATTTAATTTGTATTGAATTCAGCACTTGAGATAACTGTTACATTTTAACAAACTCCTCCCACAGATTTTGTCAGAACATTTCTAAACTACATTAGTATCATCACAAGGCATGTTAAATTGCGAAGCTTTTTTGACTATCATAAAGTATGTTGTTGTGCCAGCCAGTGAAAGTGCATTTTCGATTTGAAACAGGAAGTTTTTATAACTAGGACAGACAATATTTGATTGTGCTCAAACTTATCTTATTCTCATCATAGTCAAAGCTTGAACACAGTCATATGAAAACAAATATTATCAGTCATAGTACCACCTAGTGGTGAGCATTGAAAGTCTTTTTTAGTCTTATGATTCTATTTCAGGCTGTGTATTACACACACACTTAAAATTTGTGTTGCATTTGAGACAGGGCTTACGAAGAGACTGAGGAACAAACGCATCATGCCAAGATCCAAAGAAATTCAACAACATACGAGAAGTGATAGCAATCCATCAGTCTGGAAAAGGTTACAAAGGCTCTGGGGCTCCAGCGAACCAA
This sequence comes from Danionella dracula, assembly GCA_900490495.1. NCBI lineage: Eukaryota > Metazoa > Chordata > Actinopteri > Cypriniformes > Danionidae > Danionella > Danionella dracula. The sequence continues at coordinate 2,130,606 of UELW01000056.1, forward strand.
TGTCAGAGCTATTATCCACAAATAGAGAAAACTGGGAACAGTAGCAAACCTTCCAAGGAGTGGTCGACCAACTAAGATTACTCCACGAGTGCGACGACAGCTCATTTAAGAAGTAACAAAAGAACCAAGAAGCACATCCAAAGAAATACAGGCCTAGCTGCCCTCAGTTAAGGTCAGTGTTCACGACTCCAATATAAGAAAAACACTGGCCAGAAATAGCATTCATGGAAGAGTTCCCATTTGAAAACAACTACTTTCAATAAAGAACGCAAAGGCTCGTCTCACATTTGCCAAAAATCATCTTGATGATCCTCAAGAGTTTTGGAGAAACAATCCGTGGACTGATGAGTCTAAAATTGAACTTTTGGAAGATGTGGAGCCAGTTACATCTGGCGTAAAAATGGCACAGCATTTGATAAAAAGTTTATGATACCAACAGTACATCATGGTGGTGGCAGTGCGATGATCTGGGCCTGCTTTGCTGCCTCAGGACCAGGACAACTTGCTGTGATTGAGAGAAAAATTACCAGAATTCACCAGAAGATCCTGAAGGAGAACATCCGGCCATCAGTTGGTGCCATCAAACTCATGCTCAGGACAATGGCCCGAACACACCAGGAAGTCCACCTCTGAATGGCTCAAAGAAAATAAAATTAAGGTTTTGGAGTGGCCGAATCAAAGTCCGGATTTAAATCCGATTGAGATGCTGTGGTGACCTTAAACGGCAGTTCATGCAAGAAAACCCTCCATTATGGCGGAATTGAAACAATCTTGTTTACTGTTGTGTCCGACGTGCTTTAAAACGAAGTATGAACAAGCCACATGCAATTTGCATGACGATGAGAAGGCACAGAGGATGAATAAGTTACAGCACGCGACACACATCGTGCTCACGGGGGCTTCTGTGAGCTATGACAGCCACTTAAAATCAAAGCGCTCTTTATTAAAACTGCTTTCATTTCCTCTAACTGTGTCTAAAATTGAAGAACGACACTACGCAGAGGCATGTGTGGATCATTGTCTCGAAGTGGTGAGAGAATGGGAAATCAAGTTAAAGCTCTCTTATGATGCATGTAATATGTTCACTGCCACGAGACTAACGTTACTTCTATGTGAACACCTGTCCTGCACGGCCCACATACTGCACCAAACTGTCAGGTTTCTATTCACGGCAGCGGTTTTGAAAGTGAGTCGACTGGTGTCATTCTCACCAAGTAGATGCGTGCTAACCTTCCAATAAGAGGGATGGATCGAGGACTGTGTCCATTCATCTTGAAGGTTACATCGCCGCGACTCTGCCTGTCACATTCAGTTCAAGACAACTCGCTGAGACGACGTGAGTGAGTTAACGGTCAGATTCCTCAGAGGTGCCAGAAGAGTTAGACCCTCTTGGCCAGTCGTTCTCAAATAGTGAGCGCGGTCAAGGGGGTGCGTTTTTCTATTTTTTTTTACTGTTCTAGAATAAAGTGCAATACCGCTCCGCTACATTAGGGGACAGTGGCGCTCTCATTGGCAGAGTATGAAGTGTAGACACGAAGTGTAGAAGACAGGCGGAGAGAGAAGGAGATAAAGAGACAAAGGAAAGTCTCCCGAAAGCTAAGACGAGGAAATATGACGCGTATGTAGCGCTTGGCTTCACTGTGACTGCGGTGGGAGACGAGGGGAGACAGGTGTGCTTACTGAGCAGCGGGCGACATGAAGCCAAATAAATTAAGGCGTCACTTAAAGACATTACACTCCAATCACGCTGATAAGCCGATTGAGTTTTCAGCGAAAATTTGCCGAATATTGTCAGCAATCATGATCAGTCAAACAATGCTTATAGTTTTATTAAGGAGTTAATGTTTTTTTTTTTTACATTTTACCTTAAATCTTTTCTGCTACAGTTAATAAAGCTATTCTTTGTTGTAAGTTGGTCCATATTTCTTTCTTTTTTCTCTTATACATTAATAAGAGTTCTGTGTTATGCAGAGGTGTACTTATAACAAATTTAAAGACAAATAATACTATTTATAGTTGTGTGGGGGGGCTAGAGATGTTTTTTATTCCTAGGGGGGCGCGACAGAAAATAATTGAGAAACACTGCTCTAGGCCGTTCTTTGTTCCCTCCTGGTACCTTATATTGAGAGGACATCAAGGTAAGATACCTGGGTGCCCAGTCTTCTACAGCTGTACAGAGAAACTGATGTATCAAGCAGGAGACTGGTCCTGAAAAGCATTCTGGATTGTCTTCAAAAGGAGGTAAGCACTGTTTAGACAAATATTTACTATCAGATACTTCTATGAGTAAGAATCTAGCTTGTTTATTTCTCTACTACTTTTTTGTTCAGGACACAAACCAAAGAACAAACCAAGGAATCCTGCGCTACCTTTAAGACAGATACCTTCGACAGAATCAGGGTCTCATACTTTACCCTAGCCAGGCCTGTCCAGTACAGATTAAATACGGCCCTCGACTTCAGTCTTATAATGCAGTGGTTCCTGAGCTGCAGACCTAAAACACTTGTGAATCAATTGGTATGAATTGTTTGCTGCTAAAGAAATAAGTATTTACGCAGTAATAATTATCTGTGTCTGTACAACCTTTTATTTTGAGAAAGTAATGTATGATCCCGGTCAATGTTATGAGGAAGCTGCTAATAAAGCCTCATTTAATTATGTACTAAAGTTTACTTAATAATGGCTTACGTTAATTTATTTGGTGCTGTGAGTCTAGCCAGAATGTGTTGAGAGAACAATGCTCTGATCATGCTCTGATCGGAGTGTTTCATTCTTCTTAATATTTTATTTGATTAGTTTTTATTTTGTATTAGTCTACCTGATGTAAATGTTAAACGCTCTTTTGATAAATGTTCTTTTGATAACAGTTTGGAGTTGGATTATCAATTTTTGAAAAAGCCAAAAGTGACCACAAGATGGAGACACTTCCATTGCCTACCATTTTCAGAGTGTCTTTTTTTATTATTATTATTATTATAAGCACTGTTGTCAGTGCGTTTGCTGTTTGAAGCCATTGTTGTATGCAACAACAACTATAATTAAAATATGGTGAAACTCAAACCCATAACCTCGTATTTCAGTCTCCACTCAAAACAATGATACACAGTTAAAGTTTGATGACTTCAGATCAAACAATTCAAATTTAAAACAGATCAAATCACATTTTTCTACCCAAGCATTGCATCCTTACACTTATTGACTTCACGTTTAGTACAGGGGCTAAACATTGCATGTCAGACACATCCTCAATCAAATGAAACGTCCAGGCAGGCTGATAAACATGGACTTGTGTAAAGTTTGACTTTCTGCTTTTAATAAAAGCCTTTTAATTTCATAACCTAACCATTGCCTTCTGGGTGTTTGATGATTTAGAGTCACAAAAGCAACACTTACATAACAGCTTCAATTTTTTTTAGGTTATCCCTCTTAAAAAATGTAGATATGAGATTCTGGGTAAGTCACAATGTTGAGTTCTTTAAAGGTTAGGAGGACGTCAATTATATGACCAGAGAACCATATGAGGACAATTTGTCCAAAAATTTGTCTAAAATATATTTTGTTACGTTGTATATGTGACCACAGAATGACCAATACAAGACTTCCCCTAAAGTGATAGGATTCTTAAACATCAGTACTTTTATAATCAAATGAGTTGTTAAATTATTAATGATTTGTTTAAGTTATAAAAATCCATTTAACTGTGCATAACAAAGGTTGTACGCATTGTATGCATAACAAACTTATGAGTCCTTGTTGTAATCTGTGTGATATAGGCAACAAGCTACAAAGCTGTCTGAACATAAATAACGCTTCTTCAGCGATCGCAGCTGAGAGGAGACTGCAGAGGGAGTGCCTGCAAAGAGCAAAACACTCCTGCAGAAAACCACCAAAAGATTCGTTCATTTTTTTGCATTCTCCAGGACCAGGTTTTGCCAGAGCCTGCTCTACCTGGGGAATCGCGTCCTACTCCCTAGCTACCACGCCATCAAGGGGAGCGAGAGAGGGGAGACTGACCAACCTCCTTTTTTACAGCAAGAGGTGCCTTTCAAGTTCTGGTCAGCTCCCGATGCACTTCCAGAAAAATGGGATTGGGGCGGCTGCAGTTTATCATCCTGGCACGACCGCATAACCCACATGCCCAGCCTGTAGATTTTGGATCCGAGGGGGAGAGCCACCTGTAACCCAACCTCTCGGGCAGCTCGTGTAAGCAAGTCGGCCATCTCCTCTGCAGTACAACCTCCCCAGGGGGAGAGCGATGTACTGTGTCTTTCGAGAGTCGCATGGGCTCTCTCCGATGCGCCAATGGAGATTGCATTTTCAAGCACACAGGAGTCATCTGAAGATGCCGGGAGCGCATGTTACGATAACTCTCTGTGGTGGATAGCAAACACATCACTTGTCACTTGTGCTACAATGAGCAGACAGGAAAGGTGTCATGCCGCACCTACTTTATGTGTGGGGTATGGTCACGTGACCATCAGCGCTTCAGCTGATTGGCATTTTAAAAAGAGTGTGGAGAGAGTAGAGTGCTCCTAGCAGAGTTCCCATAGACGGCACCAACATAAGTCAGAATTCATTGCAAATCATGGTGATGCATGCAACCAAGGTGATATACTCCTGAAAGTCCACAACTCCATCAGCATTTGAATCCAGATCCTTAAAAATCTTTTCCAAAGCTGCCTTGTCAGAAGATTTCTGAAGCAAATGTAACAAGAAAACAATCAGAGGTATAATCAAATGAATAATAGAAGTGATATCTTACAATAATGATGATAATTAGTGTAGAGTAGAGATTTTCAAGTTCAAATAGTCAAGTATATTCTACACAAACGTTACACTATTAATTACACTTTAAATATGTTGTACAAGATTTATGAATATCTCACCCCAAAAACATCCCCAACTCGTTTTTGAGCAGCTCTTTCAGCTCGCCTTTGCTCAGAGTCAGTTTGTCTCCCTCAGTTTGGCTCACAAAAGAAAAAAACTATAACATTTACTTAACAAGTTCAATCATTTTAAAAAGACTGAGTACACTTGAAAATGTAACGCTAGATTGATATAATTTTATTATAAAATTTCAACATTTGAGATGCCTAAACATAAAACATATTGCTTGTTTTAAAGACACATTTAGATTATTTATCTTAAATCATAAAGTAACAATTGAGTTCAGAGTAAAAAAAAGAAAAGAAAGCATTTCACCAGACATGGTGATTCATTGGTTCATAGTAAGCAAAAGAAGGCTAGCGAGTGAAGAGCGGAGGCTCAGATGAAACCTTTTATGCAGTAAAATGCCACACCCCAAATGCCATCCCTGAAAACACAAGTGCTCACCTGTCTCTCACTTATTCTTACCTTCCTATACCATACAAACTATTGCCTCATTATTGAATTTGCTAAAGGAGAGTGGTAGTGTGAGATGGGTTGAGCATCTGTTCATCTGAAGTCTAAACAGGTTAAACCAGCTCCGAACTGAACAATAAACATGTAGTTTAACCTAAACCTTCGTCTTTTTTTAAAATCAACTTGTTTATCAGCCCTTGCTGGGTCTGAACGTTTGTGTACTTCAAAAACTATTTTATAATCTGACATTTTGACTAATTTGACATTACGACTTTTGTTTTTAGGTTGTTAAATTGGGTTAGAATGGGTAGCCTTTGACCAGAGATAGATAGAGTATCCAAAACGTACTCATGTAAAAGTACTTGAGAAACTATTTACTCAAGAGCGAAAGTACCTACCAAATAATTTACTTGAGTAAGAATAAAAAGTAAAATTTACACAAGTGCTTAGTTACTGGTTACTTTTAATCTGAATGATACAAAGAAGTTAGGCTAGCTATTACACAATATTTCCAATAAATTATGTTCAATTGTTTTCCAAAGGGGAAAATAATCTGTTGTTGATTGCAAACTATAATCAAATCTACATTACTAAGGCAATAAATGCAACGTAGAGACGTTTTTCATCTTTAAAATAAAATTTTACTGAACGTGCATTGCTGTAAGATCCACATTTTTTTTTTTAAACCTGTCCTGTCCTACTTCAAAGCAGCCCCATGAGAAGGGAGGAGCTTCGTATGAGTTGGTCAGTTTTGCTCTTTCCAGAGAATTGAAGATATTATATATTGATTATTCCTCTGGATAGAAGCTTTTAATTTATTTCATTCGCATTCATCACAATAATTACATTAATCAATCATATAAACATACATCAGGACAGGACGGTGTTAATAAAAAAAGGGGAAAGAGGAGAGAAGTAATTGAGGGGGAAAGAGAGGTAGAGAAGTTTTGGAGGGGGAAAGAGAAGGTGAGAGGTAATTGTGGGGGAAGGAGTCAAGATTGAGTTGAAAATGAGAATAAGTAAAATAAGTAATACTAGATACCTACCTTAGTACATCCAAGTAGTTCGCATCTTTCAACAGGTATGCATACAAATATAAATATACATACATGCAGATAAACATGCAGAAAAATAATAATAATAATAAATAGAATTAGTAATCATATATGTACATACATATATATATATATACATAAACATATACACACATATATACATATACACAAATACACACACACAAAAAAAAAGGTGGGCCGGACCCGCCCCACCTCCCCTGGTAAAGTCGGCAACCCCAGAGAGCAATGCCCGGGGCCCCCAGTGGGCCCGCTGCAGCAGGAGGACGACCAGCCCAAAGCTAGGCGGGAATGCAGCCCCTGACAGTGCGGGCAGAGACTGGGAGGCCCCACCCACAAGCACCGCCATGCCCAGATACCCCCGCGGTAGGCCCCCAGTCCCGGGCACCTCCGTGGACCAGCCAGGAAAAAGGGAGGACGGCCAAGGGACCAGAAGGGGTCGGGTAGGGACACCACTCCAGACGCGGCAGGACCACCCCCCGGCCACACCCCTACCCCATGCACACATCAACCAGCAGCCCCCCAAACCTAACCCCACGCACACCCCTACAAGCACACCCCCCCCCCCACCCACCCACCAACTAAATCAGCCCCATCCAGTCATCCAATCATCCATCCATCCATCTACCCACTTATTCAGTCTTCCAGTCCCGGGCAGTAGCCAGCCGCTCACCTGTAAGATCCACATTTGTATGTGCAGGCATCGTATATGTTCGCATGAGCGTATCCAAATGCAAGATGTCAACACATGCATGACGTCTGTGCGGGTGTTTCATCAGTGCGCAACAATCCTCAGCGAGGACGGCAAGCTCTAATTCCTCAACCTCTTCAATCTCTCACGAGACATCTAAAATAGCTTACATTTAGATTTATTTCAAGTATATTTGTAATGGAGGAACACAGCTAAAATGTAACTGATCTATAACTCAGATTTAACTAAGTAAACATAGTGATAATTCACACAAAAATTACTTGAGTAAATGTAACTTCATAAAGGTAACTAGTTACTACTCACCTCTGGTTTTGACAACACTTTCCTGTGGAGCTATGCTCCTTCAGTGAGACTGAGGGGAAAAACTAGTGACTAAAAAGTGCTGACATGTGAATAAATGTGAGTAAATGTGGAACTTAGAAGCTTAACAAAAGTGAATCATCTTCAGTTTTTTCTTAGATAAGGTATTATCGTCAGCTGAACTCCCAGATCCTTCCAAAACCAGGTACCTCTTTTTACATCCAAGTTTGAAGAAACTAACAAAGAAAAAAGTTTCTCCAGCCTAGATCTTTGAAAAACAAAGTGTTCCATTGAAGTTTAGGGAAATCTATAAATTTCAATATACTTCTAATAAAAAATCTGATCTATGCAGGTTTTTCCAAAATTGTCAAGGTTACATTAGACAAATTTATTATTGCAAAATTCAATTTGCGCAATTTGATGGTTAATGAAAATGTGACTATTGAAACATATCAGGATGTTGCCTGATCTTTACAAAGACTTTAACTTTAAGTGTACTTTTAATTGTTTAGTCATTCTGTTCTGTAGTTGGAGTTCATACACATTCAGACTCCAAAAATCACAAAGACAAAAATGATTTATTTTGAAACGTGAACTTTATTTCCTGTTACACTACTTCTGCACATCACTGTGAAAAGATTATTTTCCTTTTTGAAAGAATTCATTGCAAATCATGGTGATGCATGCAACCAAGGTGATATACTCCTGAAAGTCCACAACTCCATCAGCATTTGAATCCAGATCCTTAAAAATCTTTTCCAAAGCTGCCTTGTCAGAAGATTTCTGCAGCAAATGTAACAAGAATACAATCAGAAGTATAATCTTACAATAATGATGATAATTAGTGTAGAGTAGAGAATTCCAAGTTCAAATAGTCAAGTATATTCTACACAATTGTTACAATATCACTTTAAATATGTTGTGCAAGATTTATGAATATCTCACCCCAAAAATATCCCCCATCTCATTATTGAGCAGATCTTTCAGCTCTCCTTTGCTCAGAGTCAGTTTGTCTCCCTCTTTTCCTGAGTACTTGTAGAAGGTATCAATCAATGAAGCCATTGCTTTCTGGATTCCTGTAGGGCCCAAGGAGAAAAAAACAATAACAACAACATTTACTTAACAAGTTCAAACATTTGAAATAGCTTGAGTACACTGGAAAATGCATTGCTAGATTTATATAATTTCATCATGACATTTGAAATGATTTAACATATTTGAACTGCTATTTCAATTTAACCTGTTGGAAAGGATGCAACAAGACATCAATGAAAAATGAGTTTCACACAAAAATGTTTGAGAATGACTTCAATGTAAAATGTCACACCCTAAAGACTTGCACAATAGTGGAGAGTAGAGACGAAAACTCAGATGTAATTTAGGTTTAATCACAAGCCTACTTTTAGGCAACTTTATAATCATGCTCTTCATACAAAAAGATTGTACTTAATTTTGCAAATGAACATAAATCCCACATCAACATCTGCTTTCAATCCAACTCTCGCAAACTTTCACATATCCTGATCTGAGAAGCCTGAACTTAAAAAGGATTACTTGATTTAAATATTGATTTATTTATATTATCTATCTCAACTAACATTGAGTTTGTCATGTTTAGATAACTTAATACAATTGCTTAGGAATATGTCTTTTTGTGTCTATCCATGAAAGTAAATCATCAGGAAAGAGCAACCCATCCTAATGTGGCAAATAAACTATATCACAAGCATAAAAATCCATATTTTAAGAGCAGAAATGTACTGAGATGTCATTTACTTCATTTCTGTTCAATGTTTAAATATAGAAGCATCTTACCAGACATGATGATTCAGTGGTTCACAGCAAGCAAAAGAAGGAAAAGACTAGCGAGTGAAGAGCGGAGGCTCAGATCAAGCCTTTTATGCAGTAAAATGCCACACCCCAAAATGACCTCACCCAGCTTTCCATCCCTGAACACACAAGCATTCACATTTCTCTCACTTATTCTTACCTTCGTATACCATACAAACTATTGTTTAGCTAATTACAGAGTTTGCTAAAGGGGAGGAGCTGTGCAAGGTGGATTTGGCATCTGTTGATCTACTGAAGTCTAACAGGTTAAACCAGCTGCAAACGAAACAATGAACATGTAGTTTAACCTTAACCTTCAGTAAGAATAAAATAAAAAAACAAAAACTAGTTTATCAGTACTCGTTGGATCTGAACTTTTGTGAACTTTAAAAAACCGATGATTTGACAGGGGGAATAACACCTCCTATTGTAAGAATAAAGATTGTTACGCTGAGATATAACTGGTTGGCTCTTCACTTTCCTGCTGACCCATGCTCCTTCAGTGAGACCATCCTTTGTCCATCTTGTAACAGAAAGTAATGGAGAAATAGATCGTGGAGTCCCTATCACAAGGAATATTTGAACCATCAATGTCACCACCGTTCTCCAATTTTTTGGTGGTTGTGTGTTAGAAGAATAGAGGTTTGAGTATTTTGAGTATACTAATTGTAATTTTCCCAGATTATTCAAGAACCTTTTTCTGATATTAAAACACTGAGTGTCTAAGATATAATTGTGAATTCCATGTAAATCAGCACATCACTGGTTACCATTGGCTAGCAATCATTTCAAGTGATATCAGATCACAAGCTGCAGTACTTGCAGGAAGCTAAATGACAATCCAAGCTTGTTGGGCTCTATTCTTCTACACTTGTTGGTCCTCAGTCACCTACAGACCAGGGTTCAAGAATACAATTGCAAGAATTAAGAGTCTACAATAGTGCGGATGTCAAAGAAGAAACTCAGACCATCAATCCAAAATATCTTATAGTTGGCCCTATCAGATTGAAGCAGTGTTTAATAAAGTACTGGAAATGGTACTTTAATAAAAGTACAGCTACTTTACTGGAAAATTACTTGAATAAAAGTTAAAGCTCCTGCTAAGAATTCTACTCAACTAAAAGTATGAAAGTATCCAGTATTTTTTGTACTTAATTATGAAAAGTATTTTCATGTATTAAAACATACTTAAGTACAGCATGAAAGAAGGGAATCAAGATCAAGCATGCTGATTTGTTAAACTGAGGCGTAAGTAAGCAAACAAGGAATTCTCTAATTTGTCAATGCTTGCATGAGGCATTATTTTCATTTATCATCGCATTTTTACTATTTCCTTTTTGTAAAAGTGATTGTGATGAGGTGGAATTGGCACTTACTTTGTTATGCTATCCTGGTCTAGTTTGGATCATTTTACCGACTCGGATCTTTGAGTCCCGTTCAGCAAAATGAACGAATCTTTTTTCGAGTGAATTTGTTCATTTTAGTAAAATACCAATAAAATGTTGTGTGTCTCTTCCCTAACACATTTAGTATATACACAAACGCAAATTACACTACAAATAAGACAAAACTATAATGGTAGAAGACAAAAAATATTTAGCTTAAGTCTACCTGGGTCTTTTAGTCTGATTCAGCTCAGCTCTGATCTGTCTTTAGGTTAAAGTCTCATTCTTCTTCACATTTCTTCTCTCTGATGGTAACAAGTGCAGTCCGGCCCCGGGGCCTTCTGTCACGTGATGCTCCCTAATGTTTACCAACACAATATGAGCCGGAAACCTAAAAGATTTGTTCTTTTCCTGAGTCCTCCGAGTCCTTTAGTTCTTCTGTCACTCGACGCTCCTAATATTAACCAAATGCAGTTTGAGCCGGAAACAGAAAAAAACTAAAGGACCCTGAGGATTCGACCAAAGAGAACTAATCTTTTAGGTTTCCGGCTCGTGACCACTCCGTAATGTTAACCAAATGTAGTTTGAGGCAGAAACAGAAAAGATTAGATCATTTTCGAGTCCTCCGGCTCCTTTCGTTCTCTTGTCATTAGTGATGAGCGGGTGCTACACTCGGAAAACCAGTAGGATGTTGCACATTTGCCACTGAACAAATCCCTCCGACACTATGTTTCTGCGGAGTCACATTAAAGAGTCATTCAAAAAGAAGAAATCGTTCATGAACAACACATCACTAGTAGGAGCAGCATGGTTAATGTATAGTGCTCAATTTATTTCAATGTGAGCATTGAAATCGGTGGCTCCAACGGCTGTGTCTCTGTCTCTTTCTCCCATAGTGGAAGCAAACAGTTAGTAGACGGTTGATCTAGTGACTTTTTTGTATCCTAGTGACTAGTGACAAACCTAGCAACCTTTCCTGCTGTTCATGGTGACTTTTTTCCTTCTGGCTGATGGGCTCTTCAGACGGAGGAACCTGCCTGTCACTGTTTTTGCCTCCTGTCCCTGTCCCCGGGCCTGTTCCCCTGTCAAATGCCCCCGGCGCATTGACTGTATATAACATGAATAGAGTCTTAATGACGTCAGCCATAGGGTTCTGGCAAAGTCAAATGAAGCTCAAAATGGGCGGAGCCAGTGCTTGAAAATGCCTCCTCAGAGGAGGGACATGGCCATACTGAAGGTGTCTGATTAGCCAAAGGTTTCATTTTTACATATGTCTTAACCAACAAATTTTAGAAGATCTTGAAGATCAAAACTAGTGATCTGAATCAACAAACATGTTCGGCCATTTTTAACATTGGAGTTGTTAGGTTCTTCTTCGTATGCTGTTTAATGTCAGTTTATAAGGCTTCTTAATGGTACATTGGAAAGTAGTATGAACTATATATGAGGGAGGGAAAATTACCCTTTCCTATTTTTATTCATTATTACTATTATTATTAAATTACATTCTAAAATAATTCTTAGTGTTTTTAAGAAATAAAAGGATTGCCTTATATGTTTTTGTTTCTTTTAGGATTTTGATTATTGTTATAGGCTCTGTTATTACTTCCTTAATCTATTTCATAATTTCTGTTCTTTCCATTTCATTCATTCATCTTCATGTCGGCTTTATTCCCTTTCGGGGTCGCCACAGCGGAATGAACCATCAAACGTTTTACGCGGCGGATGCCCTTCCAGCCGCAACCCATCACTGGGAAACATTCACACACACACTCATTCACACTTTAACACTATGTTCTTACTCATTTCTCTTATACCACATGTCTTTGTTCTTGTGGGGAAACCGGAGCACCCGAGAAAACTCACGCGATCACGAGGAGAACATGAGAACTCCACACAGAAATGCCACCTGCCCCAGCTGAGCCTAGAACCAGCGACCTTCTTGCTGTGAGACGACCGTGCTACCCACTGCACCACCGTGTCGTCCTTTTCCTTTCATATGTTTTGCATTTAAGTATTACATGTTTTATTATTTCCTCTACTCCACAATTAACACAATTATCGCAAGGTTTCGAGATTGTGGGACTTTAATACAAAAACAATTAGTACTATAACATGTTTTGTTTTCATATTTGCACAAGAATAGTAGCCTATGCTTGAGTGAGGTTTTCACACACTCACACAACATCCATCATCATCACATATAATACAAAGTAACCCAACCTTTTGACACTATAGAAATACTTTTTTGGATATGAATTTCTTGGCACAAACCATGAAATCAAAATTGATCTAAAGAGGTGATTAGTTTAAAATCACAGAACTTACCTTTCATGTTATTTACTTTTTCCGTTCTCAATGTTTTTACTATTATTTAATTTTATCTAACAATATATGTTTGTTTTATAACGCCATATGTGTTAATTTAATTATATGAAACACATGTACCTGCCATAATTTTATGTTGGCATTGATAAAAAAAACATTTGGGGGCGGGAATGTATTCCATGCACATCACGTGGTATTTATAACACCTTTAAATAGCTCTTTAAATCAAGAAATTACTTGGTTGTGGAACAATTTTACATTGTAACTTTTATATTTATTTTATGTATTAGATCTAAACACTTTTACAAGCATTGTAGTTTCTCCCTGGATTTAAAGTGTCTGTACCATTGTCAGACAATGATCCCACTGACAACTCAAAAAAGGGCAAGCGCTTGCCAGTAAAAATAGATGAGTTGCCCAAATAGTCCAATGCCAGATCTGCAAAGAAGCAAATATATACCGTATTCTGATAACAGTAGTCATGCATGACTCATGCATACACATCTGCTTTTGATCAACTGGAGTTTCTGCTGGCCTTCATTTACAACTGGCATTATAGAATGACATAGAAAATCCACAAAGAATGAATTGGGCTGAGATGTTGACTGTCCTCATTTAAACTTGTACTTACGTAACGGGTTAGTGACTCATTCAAGTAGAATTCCATCTTGTGGGCCAGAACTATAAACTTTATTCTCTTCTTGACTTTGCTCTGGTGAATGTTTCCTTAAAGACAGGAATCCTTTCTTTTGAACTCATAGTACTTAATTCATTTTAATGGAGTAAAGAACACACATGTTGTCATTAAACAAAACAAGTTGATTCAGCAACAGTAATGTAAAAATAACGTCTTTAACTTAAATAGGCAAGGCAAGACAAGTTTATTTGTATAGCACATTTCATACACAGGGTAATTCAAAGTGCTTTACATTGGAAACAAATAATAAAAAAAGAAAGTACATTTAATAAAATCAAGCATTAAACAGGTCAAATGAAAGCATATCGATTAAAAACTGAAAGTTAAGACATAGATTAAGATTTAAGTGAATTGCAGAGATAAAATAGTTGTTCGGACGTTGGTGCTTAGTCGGCAAAAGCGCAACTAAACAGGTGAGTCTATATCCTGGATTTAAACGTGACGCATTAGTACCTAAAAAAGGTAGGTCCTAAAAAAGATGGTGTACTATTTTCCACCTTAACCCAACCAACTCCAATTATATAAAAGTGTGCAAAGAAATGACAAAAGTCAATTTTCTTTGATTGAATTGCAATCAACTTATTTATTTAACAAAAATTATATTTGTATGTGTCACTTGTGTATTTCTTTTACTTATTGGATACTCCAGTTCAGCTGCAACCCCACAGCCGAATTAGCTAGCATTAAAGTTAAAGGTTTTCAGACATTCCTGGTATCTTGAAGTGTTGTTCCCTCATCACAAACATGCCTCAGGTAGTATTCAGATTTTTCTGTGGTTTCTGGTTAATTCAATAGTCAGTTAAAGGGGACGTGAATATATGTCAACTATGGAAGTTTAATTGGCAAAACAAGTGAGTATACAGAGGGTGATCATCAGACGTGGTATTACCCAAATAGCTCAGGGAAAAAGGTAGGCATACGGATTATACGTGCGTGTAGCCCTGACCAGGGCTGGACTGGGACCAAGAAAAGGGCCCACCATGATTTTTAGTAAAATTATTGAGACACAGGATTACAGCCATGCGGTTTCTCTCCTTTTTTAGGGTATTGGCACAAAACACACAGTAGTTAATTGATTTTCAATAGTAATCAACATTCTACATGCAATTTGTTACACATACATGTTTGACATGCAGTCCTTTTTTTTAACATTTAACACTTTCTGATTTAAAGTTAATTAGTCGCTATTTCAAACTATACATTTACTCATGACCTGATATCAAAATAAAATACAAGGTTGTTTTAAGTTTTAATTGTATTAATAAATATTTATTTCATCCCTGTAAGGTACATCACAAAATGAGTGATCCAAAATATTGATTATTATAATATTTATCCATCCATCCATCTTCTCCCGCTTATCCGGGGCCGGGTCGCGGGGGCAGCAGTCTAAGCAGGGATGCCCAGACTTCCCTCTCCACAGACACTTCTTCCAACTCCCCGGGAGGGATCCCGAGGCGTTCCCAGGCCAGCTGGGAGACATAGTCCCTCCAGCGCGTCCTGGGTCTTCCCCGGGGCCTCCTCCCAGTGGGACATGCCCGGAACACCTCCCCTGGGAGGCGTCCAGGAGGCATCCGGAACAGATGCCCAAGCCACCTCAGCTGACTCCTCTCGATGTGGAGGAGCAGAGGCTCTACTCCGAGCTCCCCCCGGGTGACGGAGCTTCTCACCCTATCTCTAAGGGAGCGCCCAGCCACCCGGCGTAGGAAGCTCATTTCGGCCGCTTGTATCCGGGATCTTGTCCTTTCGGTCATGACCCAAAGCTCATGACCATAGGTGAGAGTAGGGACGTAGATCGACCGGTAAATCGAGAGCTTCGCCTTTTGGCTCAGCTCCCTTTTCACCACAACAGACCGATACAGCGACCGCATCACTGCAGATGCTGCACCGATCCGTCTGTCGATCTCGCGCTCCATCCTCCCCTCACTCGTGAACAGGACCCCGAGATACTTGAACTCCTCCACCTGAGGCAGGAGCACTCCACTGACCTGGAGAGGGCAGGCCACCTTTTTCCGGTCGAGAACCATGGCCTCAGACTTGGAGGTGCTGATCCTCATCCCAGCCGCTTCACACTCGGCTGCAAACCGCCCCAACGCACGCTGCAGGTCCAGGCCCGAAGAAGCCAACAGGACAACATCATCTGCAAACAGCAGTGATGAAATCCTGAGGTCCCCGAACCGGACCCCCTCCGGCCCCCGGCTGCGCCTTGAGATTCTGTCCATAAAAACTATGAACAGAACTGGTGATAAAGGGCAGCCCTGCCGGAGGCCAACGCGCACTGGGAATAGGTCTGACTTTGTGCCGGCAATGCGGACCAAGCTCCTGCTCTGGTTGTACAGGGACCGGACAGCCCTTAGCAGAGTGCCCCGGACCCCATACTCCCAGAGCACCTCCCACAGGACACCACGAGGGACACGGTCGAACGCCTTCTCCAAATCCACAAAGCACATGTGGACCGGTTGGGCGAACTCCCATGACCCCTCGAGGACCCTGCAGAGGGTATAGAGCTGGTCCAGTGTTCCACGACCAGGTCGAAACCCGCATTGTTCCTCCTGCATCCGAGGTTCGACTATCGGCCGAACTCTCCTCTCCAGTACCCTGGCATAGACTTTCCCCGGGAGGCTGAGGAGTGTGATCCCCCGGTAGTTGGAACACATCCTCCGGTCCCCCTTCTTGAAAAGAGGGACCACCACTCCGGTCTGCCATTCCAGAGGTACGGTCCCTGACTGCCACGCGATGCTGCAGAGACGTGTCAGCCAGGACAGTCCCACAGCATCTAGGCACCTGAGGTACTCAGGGCGGATCTCATCCACCCCCGGTGCCTTGCCACTGAGGAGCTTACCGACCACCTCAGTAACTTCGGCTTGGGTGATAGACGAATACACCTCAACTACCCCAGCCTCTGCCTCCTCGACAGAGGACGTGACAGTGGGATTGAGAAGATCCTCAAAGTATTCCTTCCACCGCCCGACCACATCCCTGGTCGAGGTCAACAGCTCTCCACCTCCACTGTAAACAGTGTTGGTGGGGCACTGCTTTCCCCTCCTGAGGCGCCGGACAGTTTGCCAGAACTTCTTTGAGGACGACCGATAGTCTTCCTCCATGGCCTCCCCGAACTCCTCCCAGGTCCGAGTTTTTGCCTCTAACACAGCATTGGCTGCTGCGCGCTTGGCCTGCCGGTACCGGTCGGCTGTGTCCGAAGTCCCACAAGCCAACCATGCCTGATAGGACTCCTTTTTCAGCTTGACGGCATCCCTTACTTCCGGTGTCCACCACCGGGTTCTGGGATTGCCGCCACGACAGGCACCAGAGACCTTACGGCCACAGCTTCGCACTGCGGCAGTGACAATAGAGGTGGAAAACATGGTCCACTCGGACTCCATGTCTCCAGCCTCCCCCGGTATCTGGTGGAAGCTCTCCCGGAGGTGGGAGTTAAAGCTCACTCTGACAGGGGGCTCTGCCAGACGTTCCCAACAGACCCTCAGCGTACGTTTGAGTCTGCCAGGTCTTTCCGGCCTCCTCCCCAGCCAGCGGATCCAACTCACCACCAGGTAGTGATCGGTTGATAGCTCAGCCCCTCTCTTCACCCGAGTGTCCAAAACACATGGTCGAAGGTCAGATGATACGACAACGAAGTCAATCAACGACCTTCGGCCTAAGGTGTCCTGGTGCCACGTGCACCGATGGACACCCTTGTGCTTGAACATGGTGTTTGTTATGGACAAACCGTGACGGGCACAGAAGTCCAATAACAGGGTTCAGGTCGGGGAGGCCATTCCTCCCAATCACGCCCCTCCAGGTGACGCTGTCATCCCCCACGTGCGCATTGAAGTCCCCCAGAAGAACGATGGGGTCCCCGGTTGGAGCACTTTCCAGCACCCCTCCCAGGGACTCCAAGAAGGCCGGGTACTCTGCACTTCTGTTCGGCCCGTAGACCGTAACAACAGTGAGAGACCTGCCCCCAACCCTAAGGCGGAGGGAAGCGACCCTCTCGCTCACTGGGGAAAACTCCAACACATGGCGGCTGAGCTGGGGGGCTATGAGCAGGCCCACACCAGCATGCCGCCTTTCACCGCGGGGGACTCCAGAGTAGTGAAGAGACCAGCCCCTCTCGAGGAGCTGGGTTCCAGAGCCCAGGCTGTGCGTGGAGGTGAGCCCGACAATCTCTAGCCGGAAACGCTCCACCTCCCGCACAAGCTCA
This sequence comes from Danionella dracula, assembly GCA_900490495.1. Lineage (NCBI taxonomy): Eukaryota > Metazoa > Chordata > Actinopteri > Cypriniformes > Danionidae > Danionella > Danionella dracula. The sequence goes on from UELW01000056.1 coordinate 2,148,475, forward strand.
GGCTCCTTTCCCCCTAGCGAGGTTACATTCCATGTCCCCAGAGCTAGCTTCTGTGTCCATGGATTGGGCCGCCGAGGTCCCCACCTTCGGCTGCCGCCCAGATCACAAAGCACCGGCCCCTTACGGTCCCTCCTGCGGGTGGTGGGCCTACTGGAGGGCGATCCCACGTAGCCTTTTCGGGCTGGGCCCGGCCGGGTCCCATGGGAAAAGACCCGGCCACCAGACGCTCGCCTGCGAGCCCCAACCCCAGGCCTGGCTCCAGGGTGGGGCCCCGGTGACGCCAATCCGGGCGACGTCGCGGAATCCGTTCTTGTCATCATTCAGGGCTTCTGAACCGCTCTTAGTCTGACCCGTCACCTAGGACCTGTTTGCCTTGGGAGACCCTACCAGGGGCAGCAAGCCCCCGACAACATAGCTCCTAGGATCCTTCGAGCACGCTAACCCCTCGACCACGTTAAGGTGGCGGTAATATTTATTTTACATATAAATTAATATAATTTTGAAGATAAGGTTAGTTATCTCTAATACCATTTGTTTAGTATTTTGTAATTTTTCACAAGCTCTAAATAATTATGATATCTTTCAAGAGTTTTAATATTAGTGTGAGAGATCATAACGAGAGGCTGTGTTTATTTGAACTCAGATCTACTTTCAGATATTCATCTCGAATGTTTAATTGTTAAGAGTTTATCTGTTGAGTTAGCATTCACGTTATATTGGCAGAGTAACGCTAGTGTGGCGGAATGGCAACGGGGTTTTGTCTAAACGTTAGGCACTATATCTGATTTCTTGATAGGTTGGCCCAATATTTACATAGAAAGATTGATAACCGACTACGCCACCCCAGGAATTTCACCTGGGGAACTTGTAAGCACTAGGCACGCAGATAAGACACTCTTAGTACGTGTAAAAGGCAAAACCCAATGACTCGTTCTTTGGTTACACTTTATTTGATCATTTCGGAGGCATACGTTATAAACAACCATTCAATATAGCAGGATAATTTTGGTCAAGTTACCACCAGGGGCCGTGGGCAGAAGGCACTTGCCCAGGAGTTGAGGACACCTGCATGGGGGAGGGGAGATACCTTCCACAGCAAACGCACACAGTGAGACTCAACCACCCACGTCAAGCAAGAGGATGCAAGCCAAATAATTCGTGTCAACACCTGGGCCAGGTGCACCCGGGTATCCCCAGCCACCAGCAGGGCCACTTCTCCTGGAGGGTACCAGCACCCAGATGCCAAGACCACGCCCCTGCCAGAACAGACCTTCACAATTCTTCCCGCCACACGCAGATCAGATAAAAAGAATTTCCCCCGTACATGTATATATATGCTAAAAATGACACAGTGCTACTCATTCACGGGCCCCACGTTCACAAAGGCATATTCCAACCATTCACACCAAAAGCTAAAAGTGTTCATATTACTGGCGAAATACCAGGCGTCATATGCACTTATCTTTCAAAATCCTCCCTCCAAGCAGCAGGTCCTTCGGGTGGTGTAACGCTTCGGCAGGAGAGCGAGAACGAATCCTGCGAGAGACTTTTCAGCTGCTTGTTGCCGAGTGACTCGTCCGTGCACCGTACGAGGCGGCGAGATAATAAAGTAGCCCTCCGAGGCAACAGTCCAAGGGGAAACAATTTAACAAAACCGAAAAGAAAACTAAAGTGGGATGGTGATGTAAAGAAAATAAAAGGAAACAGAACGGAATGAAAATGAAAGAAAAGGAAAGGAAAGGGCAAGGACAAGGAAAGGGCAGATCCTGCAAACAACCATGAGACAGTTATTTAATTAGTTTAGCCCAGGTGACTCAATCTTTATACGCACTCACCCGGGAATCTTCGCTGCAGTTTTTAACGGCCCTCCATGGCAACGGAAGCGTAGCGAACATACGCCCAACACACTGACTCTAGACGGAGACACGCCAACACAGCGCGTCACACAACATTGCACAGCGACCAGCCGCACGCTCGCTACGGGGGTGTTAACAGCCTTACTCACCCGATCGAGCCGTCTGTCGGCACCAATCCCCCAACCGGTGGTGCCACCAGCACAGTAAATGCTGCTCCGATTGCAATTTTACTACAAACAATACCGATGGGGTCACTGACTGCCAGTGCACAGAGCAAAACATTTGCCAAAGGCTAGCGCCTACCTTTCCCGAAGGGTGAGTGAGGTTGCCCGTATGACGGGAAGTCAGCTGGAGAATGACGTATCCGTGTGACTCCCGCTATCGCACTTAAATACGGCAGCGCCACCCTGTGATTGGCCACCGCTACTGCCACTCTCCCCTCGTTATACTACAATCCACCCCAGGGCCCTGCAACGTCGCCCCGACGGTGAACTAGCCAGCTGATCACTGAGTTTAATCCCACGGTCGAAACCAGGCCACCCTATTGGTGCCAACCACCGAAGACACCATACCCATTCCAGCTGACCGCGGGAGGTGGTGCAAATTTGAATGTTGTCCAGCATTGCCCCGACTCGTTCTCCGAACTGGGTTATCAACCCTAGCACCATCACCTCTGAGACCTGGTGGCGCTTCTCCCATCTCTTGGGTTTCTTCTAGCTGGTCAACCCCGCAAGCCCCTAAGGTAGGAGGCCCGGATAGCCCCGCCTCCTGCTGTGGACCCCTATTTTCTTGAGGAGTTTCAGGTACCAATACGAGGAAGTCCCCCTCCTCCATTGTCGAGTCTTCCTGACCTGGAGTCGAGTTCTCAACCTCTTTTACCAAATCTCTAAGTGGGGATCCTATAGGGAGCCTTGCCTTCAGAGCAGACCTGTGCACATGCTTTAGGCGGGTGAGATCGGTGACAGGGGCGATGGTGTACACTACCCCTCCAGGTTCTGGTGCCTTCACCACAGAATATACCACTGCGCTCCACAGGTCCTGGATCTTATGTCTACCCCGGACACTATGGTCACGGAGGTATACCAGTTGACCCTCCTTCAGTGGTGCCTCCTGCACCTGCCTGTCATGCCGCTCCTTCCGTTGCGCTGCCATTGCAGCCAACCGCTCCCGAGCACCCTCAAAAGCAGCCTGCAACCGGTTCTGGTGCTCCAGCACCCACCTATGGATGCTGCCTACCTCAGGTTCCTGAACTCTTCCTAACAGGAAATCAACAGGCAGCCTTGGTTCTTGCCCGAACATTAAGAAGTAAGGTGACTCACCGGTTGACTGATGCGGAGTGGTGTTATACGAGAACAGGACCTGGGGGAGGCAGGAAGGCCAATCCCCCTTGCTAGTTGCAGGCAAGGTTCGCAAGAGATTATGCAAGGTTCGGTTAAACCTCTCACACTGACCATTTCCGGCCGGATGGTAGGGGGTAGTCCGTGTTTTCACCACCCCATACAACCTGCATAACTGGCCTATCAGTACAGACTCAAAGTTGCGGCCTTGGTCAGAATGGATGCGAGAGGGAACCCCGAACTTGCAAAACCACTCCCCCACTAATATCTGGGCCACGGTCTCTGCTCGTTGGTCCCTCGCAGGTATGGCCAACGTGTACTTACTGAAAATGTCGGTCATTACCAAGACATTCTCAAGACCGGAGTTAGAGGGTTCTAGGACGGTGAAGTCCATAGCCAGCACCTCGTTAGGTCGTGCTGCCAGCAGGTGTCCCATAAAACCACCGGGGGCAGAGCGAGCCTCCTTGGCTTGTTGGCACCTCTCACACTCCTGACACCAGCGGGAAATGTCTATAGACATCCCCGGCCAAAAACAACGTTGGCGAACCAACTGGGAGGTGCGCTCCACTCCTTGATGTCCATGCTGTTGATGGAGTTGAGATAATACCTCACTCCTCAACGCAGCAGGCAAGATGACTTGGAGCGATTCCTCTCCCCCATCTGGGCGAAACACCCGTCGATGCAGAGCCCCATCCCTCTCTACTAAGCGGTCCCACTGCTTCAGGAGGGCCATAAGGGGTCTGGGGAGACCTTGTCTCGCTCCCCCAAGTGGGGGTGCCTTCTGCCTCCACCACCTCCACAGCTTCCCAATGACCGGATCGTCCTCTTGCAAGGCGCCAACATTCACTGCACCAGCCCATGGGAATGATGAAATTTGATTAACCTGTCCCTGCACCCCTGAACCAGCTTTCTGTAGATCCTCTGGGACACTTAACCCAGGAACCAGAGCCTGGACCACCTCCACCTCAGGTAGAGGACGACGTGACAGGGCATCCGCATTTATATTAGACTTTCCCGACCTATATTTAATGGTAAAGTCAAAGGACGCTACTTGAGCGGCCCAGCGCTGTTCCATGGCACCAAGCTTGGCGGTGGCCAGGTAGCTAAGAGGGTTGTTATCTGTATAAATGACACACCGGTGGCCCAGGAGATACTCTCTGAATTTCTCCGTCATGGCCCACTTGAGCGCCAAAAACTCCAACTTCATTGAGCTGTAATTGGAGGTGTTGCGCTCAGTGGGTCGTAGGCCACGGCTAGCATATGCTATTGGTCGAATTTTTCCCTCCTGCTCCTGAGAAAGGACTGCCCCCAGCCCACCGTGGCTGGCATCCACCTCCAAAATAAATGGCAACGAAAAGTCAGCATATGCCAGCACGGGAGCCGTTGTGAGCCTACTCTTAAGACCCTCAAAACTCTCCTGACACTGTCCCGACCAAGCTTGGGCAAACTCCTGCCCAGTTTGCTTAGGGCGTTTCTGGGATGCCAGCCCTGCTACCAACTTGTGTAGAGGAGCCGCCAATTTGGCAAACCCACCCACGAACCGTCGATAGTAGCTGGCAAAACCCAGGAATGAGCGGAGCTCTGTTAGGCTGGTGGGACGTGGCCACTCTGCGACCGCCTGAATCTTGCCCGGGTCTGTAGAGACCCCTTCTGCCGAGATGATATGGCCCAGATACTGCACTTCCCTCTTGAAGAAGGTGCACTTTGAGAGTTTCGCCTTCAACCCTTCCTTCTGGAGGCGACCTAAGACCAACTCCATGCGTTCCAGATGTTGATGGACTGAGGAGGAAAAGACCACAATGTCATCCAAGTACAATAAAAGAGACTGACATTGTTGGTCCCCAAATAACCGCTCCATTAGGCGTTGGAAAGTGCTTGGGGCATTACAGAGGCCGAAGGCCATCCTATTCCACTCAAACAGGCCAAAAGGGGTACAAAAGGCTGTTTTTGGTTTATCCGCCTCAGTCACCGGAACTTGATTGTAACCACTGGCCAGGTCCATAGTGGAGAACCAACGAGCCCCCGCCAGTGAGTCCAACGTCTCCTCTATTCGTGGAAGGGGGAATGCATCCTTCCTTGTCCTGGCATTTAGATGGCGATAGTCCACACATAGGCGCAGGCTACCATCTTTCTTCTTCACCAAGACAATCGGAGAAGCAAAGGGGCTACAGCTCTCTCTAATTATCTGGTCCTCCAGCAGTTGATTGATGTGGGCTTTCACTACCTCGTACTCGGAGGGTGGAATCCTCCGGTACCGCTGCCTGACTGGTGTGTCATCCAACAGGGGAATATCGTGCGAGATCAGGTTGGTACACCCCAAATCTCCATCATGTCTTGAAAATATGCTGGAATACTTTTCCAGCAATGCCCTAACCTGCGCCTGTTCATCAGTGGACAGCGCTGCCAGATCTGTCCCCGCAATCTGATCCTCCACTGACGGAGAAGCATGTCCTGCATGTGATTTCACCGTCACAACCGTGGAGGGGACTTCCATGACACCAGGTGGCAGGCTAATGACATCGACACTGGTTAAAGTGCCGATAACCGAGTTGGGGTACAGGAGGACTTCCTGAGTACCCACATTTACAACTGGCACATGCGCTGTACCCCGGTCTAACAGCACCAGAGACGTTGAGGCGAGTAGACCCGCAGGCAGACCTTCCTCCGGGGGCTCAAACAACATGGTAGTGCCAGGGACCTGGGTGGCACATGTGGTGGGCACCCATCTAAGGGTTCCACCAGGAATACGCCAAGTTCGACCACGTCTAACTTTCACTCGCCCTCCCAAAGTAAAATTGCACCGATGTTTGGTATGGTGACAGAACTGCAATGCTTTCAACACGGAATTGGGTGCCTGGGATATAGCTGGCAACTCAAAGAGGTGGGCGCCATGCCGGCCAAAGAGTTCCTGGTAGCAGCGGCTCAGGACATTCATGCCCAAAACCCCTGGGACCTCAGCACACATGCCACCAGGCGGGTCTCTGACCACCAATACCCCACACCCCATAACTATCTGCCCACACAACTCCACATCCAGCTCCAGATAACCCCTGTAAGGGATGCTGAGCCCATTCGCAGCTCTAAGTTGCAACCAATTACATGACCGCAGACGTTCTTGGCCCCAGTGGTTAAAATTAGCCAGAAAACAGCTTTCTGTAATGGTAGACACCATAGACCCGGTATCTATTAAGCTAGGGACCTCAACACCACCCATTATTGCAGTAAGCTGAGGGCACAATGCCATTAACTGTGGTGCAACTCCGAAATTAGTTGGGCCATTCTGTTCCCCAACCAAACCTTGACCCTCGGGCTTGGTGGGGACTAGTTTCCCGATGGCGGGTTGCCTGCAGGCTGCCTATTTCTAGATGGTGGCAAGGCATTGGGGGGTACTGATGCCGATTGCAACCTATGTTCTCCCTCACAATCTTGAGCATAATGACCTGGCTGGCGGCACCGCCGACAAATTACTTGCCTGGACTGAACAGGACGGGTATTGCGCTGGAGATTTTGTATCCGTGACATACCCTCTGCAAGTTGGTTTAGCTGGCGCTGTTGTTGTACCAACATCCCCCGTAGCTCACTTAGCTCTGCTGTGTCAGACCTAGCAATGGCCGTGTCGCACTGCTGTCCACGAACGCCATATTGTAAGCCATAAGTCAATGGAACCGACTGACTACGGGCCCGTACCCCTCCCGGCATCCCCTCCCGCTCCCAGCGCATTCCTTCACTACGCGCCTGCAACAATGTAGTGGCTGGTTCACGACGGGCTAATTGCTTAAGTTCCCTTCTAAGCGCCCCGTCCCTTACATGTTCAATGAACTGGTCACGCAGCAGGGTCTCCGCATTGGGAACGCCATGGGGGCTTTGACTCTGTACACGTTCTAACAGACTCCTTAGCGCCAATGAGAACTCCAAAAGAGTTTCTCCTTCGAGCTGCCGGCGTGAAAAAAATGCTTCTTGCAGCGCCACGTAAGATTCCGTACAGCCATAAAGTTCCTTTAACGCCTGTATAATTTTGTTTGGATCTGCCCTTTCCTCACTTGAACGGTATCGAATTTCCTCCTTAGCCTCCCCCTCCAGGTGATCAAATAAAAAGAACGCCTGATCCCCGGGCGAGAGATGGCGAAGCCGCATACAGGCTTGCGCCTCCTCTACCCACTCACCAACACTGATGCCCGACCGACCACTAAACTTTCGACAGGTTCGATCCCGAGGGACAAATACAAACCTTTCTGCGGCCGGGGGCACCAGGTTGGCATGCGGGCGAGCCATACCTTCCCTATTTACGGACTCGGGCTGTACTACAGGGCCAGGCACTGGGACGACCTCCTGGCGCAGCCGATCATTATCTGCCCGCAGCTGCTCGACTAGTTGTCGCAACTCTCGTATCTCATCCTCCATTTTTTTGTTTTTATAAAAAAATTTTTTTTTTTTTTTTTTTTTTTTGCTCACTAGGAGAGAATAACACTCAAAACAGAATCGCTAACCCCCTCACGGACTATAGCAATGCCGTACTTGGATGGAGACTGAAACGTAGTGCTTTCCAAGAGAGAGAAAAAAAAAGATACATATAGAAAAATATATAACCCCCTACAAAATATTATACAAATGAACTGATCAAGGGTTTGCCTTTTACACAGAGTGACCCTGCCGACTACGCCAGAATGTGGCGTAATGGCAACGGGGTTTTGTCTAAACGTTAGGCACTATATCTGATTTCTTGATAGGTTGGCCCAATATTTACATAGAAAGATTGATAACCGACTACGCCACCCCAGGAATTTCACCTGGGGAACTTGTAAGCACTAGGCACGCAGATAAGACACTCTTAGTACGTGTAAAAGGCAAAACCCAATGACTCGTTCTTTGGTTACACTTTATTTGATCATTTCGGAGGCATACGTTATAAACAACCATTCAATATAGCAGGATAATTTTGGTCAAGTTACCACCAGGGGCCGTGGGCAGAAGGCACTTGCCCAGGAGTTGAGGACACCTGCATGGGGGAGGGGAGATACCTTCCACAGCAAACGCACACAGTGAGACTCAACCACCCACGTCAAGCAAGAGGATGCAAGCCAAATAATTCGTGTCAACACCTGGGCCAGGTGCACCCGGGTATCCCCAGCCACCAGCAGGGCCACTTCTCCTGGAGGGTACCAGCACCCAGATGCCAAGACCACGCCCCTGCCAGAACAGACCTTCACAATTCTTCCCGCCACACGCAGATCAGATAAAAAGAATTTCCCCCGTACATGTATATATATGCTAAAAATGACACAGTGCTACTCATTCACGGGCCCCACGTTCACAAAGGCATATTCCAACCATTCACACCAAAAGCTAAAAGTGTTCATATTACTGGCGAAATACCAGGCGTCATATGCACTTATCTTTCAAAATCCTCCCTCCAAGCAGCAGGTCCTTCGGGTGGTGTAACGCTTCGGCAGGAGAGCGAGAACGAATCCTGCGAGAGACTTTTCAGCTGCTTGTTGCCGAGTGACTCGTCCGTGCACCGTACGAGGCGGCGAGATAATAAAGTAGCCCTCCGAGGCAACAGTCCAAGGGGAAACAATTTAACAAAACCGAAAAGAAAACTAAAGTGGGATGGTGATGTAAAGAAAATAAAAGGAAACAGAACGGAATGAAAATGAAAGAAAAGGAAAGGAAAGGGCAAGGACAAGGAAAGGGCAGATCCTGCAAACAACCATGAGACAGTTATTTAATTAGTTTAGCCCAGGTGACTCAATCTTTATACGCACTCACCCGGGAATCTTCGCTGCAGTTTTTAACGGCCCTCCATGGCAACGGAAGCGTAGCGAACATACGCCCAACACACTGACTCTAGACGGAGACACGCCAACACAGCGCGTCACACAACATTGCACAGCGACCAGCCGCACGCTCGCTACGGGGGTGTTAACAGCCTTACTCACCCGATCGAGCCGTCTGTCGGCACCAATCCCCCAACCGGTGGTGCCACCAGCACAGTAAATGCTGCTCCGATTGCAATTTTACTACAAACAATACCGATGGGGTCACTGACTGCCAGTGCACAGAGCAAAACATTTGCCAAAGGCTAGCGCCTACCTTTCCCGAAGGGTGAGTGAGGTTGCCCGTATGACGGGAAGTCAGCTGGAGAATGACGTATCCGTGTGACTCCCGCTATCGCACTTAAATACGGCAGCGCCACCCTGTGATTGGCCACCGCTACTGCCACTCTCCCCTCGTTATACTACACTAGCATAAACTCATGCTGTAAATTGCATCAATCTTATTTCAATTCTGAATATCTGGTTTAAACTATTCATTTGGGGTTAAAACTATTAACAAACGTACCTTTAGTCTTTATTCTTTCCAACTGCCCACATTAGCGATACATTAACTTTTTATTAACTTTGGAGCATCTTCCGGTCATCAGAACAGGCGCGAGGCTGCTAGTCTAGTGCTAGTCTAGCACAGAGAGGGGAGAATGACATGCGCGTGACTATCTTCACTTTTAAATAACCTCAACAAAAGTTTATTCACCTGTGCAGGAATATTCCAGACATACTTAGAAACCTTTAGCATCTTGACTTAAGAATTTTGATTCATTGACTCATTGATTCATTGAAATCGTATTGTGTTCACACTCATACACGCTCTTTGTGGTCAGTCATCATCCACAACATAAGTATTATTTCCTATGGTCATAATCTGCAGCAAAGATGAGGACCCATGTGCGAGAGGACAGTCTAGTTCTTTATTAAATCTTCCAAATTAAGGCAAAGTCTAATCAAGGTGTGGCAAAATGGAATTCCCCGGCCTGTGACGCGACCCCTATATTACCTCGTTAGCTAACCAGAAGACAGCACAAGGTAAATATAATGGCCCTTATTATGAATTCCGGTTTGCGCTCGCTTTCTCGGCTAATTCTTCCCATGGGCTGTTTCTCTTCCAGTGTCCTTGGTGAGCAGGTATATGGGTAGACCATGGACAGACTGTGCTTCTGGCGTTGCTTTTCACATTTTCAATCAGAATTTAATGGGTGCAGAGTAACACCAATGTGGCAGAATGATGTCGGCGGGTGGAGCATGCCTTTGTTCTTGTTGAGCTGAAAGACGTGTTTTTTTTCTGTTATAAGCGGCGCACCTCTTAGGTTGTTTACATTTTGTAGGGAAGAGAGAATGAATGCTTAGTTTATTGTTTTTTCTTTAGGATACTCACTATCCCGGCATATAATGTTATCCCGGCACCCAGGGTACTTATTACTCTTCATGCTGAGCTCCCGTGACTTAACTTTGTTGACTGTAAATGGGATGGGATGCTGTGATGCGCCTGGACTGAACACCGAAGCGCGCTGGCACTAATGTGTGCAGGGGGAGGGGGATGTTAAATTTTACTTTCCGTAATGATTGTTTGTTGTCTTCTCAGGATGCTGGTACAGGTACAGCGTGGGGCGGGGAGAGTATGGCCTTGGATGGTATTGGGGTGAAGTGTGTTAAAGCTGTGCATGCAGTGTGTGTGCACTGAAGCTGTGGCCCTCTCTCTCCACTCTCACTGCCCCCTGGGGGGACGGAACTTTCCATTTTGGATTTTATACTTTAATAATTTAAATAAAATATTTATTCTTTGTATGTAAGACTACGTCCTCTAGTTCCTCTTCTGCTTTGTAAAGTTCCTCTGGCACCAGATTTCCAATCTTCTTTAGGTAGGCCGTCTCATCATTGTCAGTGATCAGGCCCACCACGACGGTGTCGTCAGCAAACTTAATGATGTTGGTGGAGTTGGTAGAGGCTACACAGTCGTGTGTGTACAGTGAGTACAGTAGAGGGCTCAGGACATAACCCTGGGTAGCTCCAGTACTGAGAGTGATTGTCTGCCCTGTCTGCCCATCCTTACTACCTGTGGTTACCCAGTTAGGAAATTGGAGAACCACTGACACAGAGATGAGCTGAGTCCCAGGTGCTCCAGCTTGGTGAGGAGTGTGGAGGGAATTATTGTATTAAATGCTAAGCTGTAGTCGATGAATAGCATTTTAACATCTCTAGGGTCCCCTAGGGACAGCAAATGCAACATCGAGGGGAATACATAACTGAAGGTGACCCCGAGGATAACAGCTGAGCTGTCCATAGGAGGGCTTCCGGTTCAGGAAATAATTGAAGCCCGAAGACCCCCCTAAGTGAGGCGAAGTGGTGGTGGAGCTGCTTTTTGCTGTTACTTGCTCAATGAGACTAGACGAATTGATAACTTATAAAGGGAGTAACTCCAAGCTCAGTAGAGAGACCTCTCTGCACTAATTGTCACTACGAGAAACATCACTAAGAGAATTAGCTCAATTATCCGGTTTGTATTGAGACAGCTTTAAAGTCAGACCAGGTGCATTGTGGGTGTATGGGGTTTTATGTTTATTACAGTGATGTCTGTTTACATTGTTATGCTTGTGTTTTTAGGTGTGATTTAATGTTATACATTTGTTGGAGAACTAGTATGTGTGTTTATTAGGTTATTGTGTGAACTTATTTTGAACTATTGTTGAAGAGTTGCAGGCCATTAAGGTGTTCAAAGTCCTGTTGAACAATGTGAAGGCCATGGCTGGTTTGAGAACTTTGACAGAAGATCTCGTAAGTCTGTCTGGTATTGCACCATTTCTCAGTGCTTGCTGTTTTGATACATGAACTATACAACACTAATAAATCGATAAATATTTAAATGTAAAAGAAAATTGTAAAAGTAAATTGACATAAACGAAAAGTTAGTATTATCAGCTAAAACAAACTAATATGATTTAACTAATAATGTTCAAAAAATTAAGTACCTGGCTAATTAACTCTATGTAATTTTTTTACATGATTTATTTATAGATTCTGCTAGGAAAAAAGTCTTATAAACTGCTTAAAAATTATATTTTTCTAGTTAATTCATTTGGTACTTTTTACACAATAAAGTCAAGTAGATTCTGCTAAAAAAGAACAAAATATATAAAATATACATTATTCTTTAATGTAAAAAGGTAATACATATTTACTCCACCCAATTATGTCCCAAGCAGTAGCAATGACATAATTTACTTGGCAAAACATTTTATCAGTTTCATAACTACACCTTAGTCTTTTTGTCAAGACCGCCTTGCCTGAGACCAAGACCAGGCCAAGATCGGGGAGTTTCCAGACTCAGACCCAGCCGAAAGAGGACAGTATCAAGAGCAAGGCTTGCCAAGACCATTGCTGGCTGAGACCAACGCAAGACCGAGACCAAAAACAGGGTAGCTTTATAATTGACATCATCACTTTTATCTTCTGCAAAACAAACGTGCTGTACTTTTCCCATATATTATTTAATACAACTGACCCACAATCATAAGTTTAAAGTGTTAATCATGTGCAGTTAACTCCCCATCCCAGTTTACATCATGTAGAGTGCAGGTGCCTGAGGATTTCTCCAATCTGTTCCATGCCAACAGACGTGAGGGGTGTGACTTCTGTTTGTTCACGCGGGAGTGTCTTGTACAGAGGATAGGGAATATGTTATGTGAAAAACAACTTACAGCCAAGAAAAAGACAAGGTTGTATGAAGATCTCAAAAAGTATGTTTCAGGAGTTAACTGACGTTGTTGTAAAAGGCAATCAGAGCATTAGTAAATAATACATGTAAACAATGAACTGACAAACAATTCTGTCAAAATGCAGCTAATTAATATATGTATACTGCCTACAATAATTAAGGCACAAAACACTAACTAAAAAACAACTGTGTGTTCAATAGTTGAAAAAACTCTTTAAATATCCAACCTTGAAGATGGATTTAGCTTTTTCCATTGACTTCATGACCAAGTGTTGAAACCATGACCTACACTTTTCTACACGCCCAACAAACAAGTAGCCATTTTAATTAATTTCACTACAGAGAAAACACAACCAAAAACGTTGCAATTTTTTATTTAGTTTGGAGTTACATTGAGAGCTAAATAGAAAGTTCTGCCAACAAACTGGCAAAAGTATGTCGTTCAGTAAATTTACTGTAAATGTGTTAATATCCAGCTGTACTGTACGCACATACAAGTTTGAAAATGCTTGTAACACTGTTAGTTAGGGGCCAAAATGTAATTTTTGTAAAGCCTCTACTGATAAACTCTTACATAATTTGAAAGACTAAACTGGGTGGCTCCTGAGGTTCCAACAGGTTCAAACCTGTTCTACTAGTACACCCACACTGTGGAAAAAAAGTAGTTAAAAACTGTTGAGACTTTTACCGTTATTTTTACTTAAGGGTCATATATCTGTAAAATACAGTAAAGGTAAGTTTAAAAAAACAGATTAATACAAATGCAATTTCTGTAATTTCACATCATTATAATTTAGTTTTTTTTACAGGGCTTTGCCGTTTTAAAACTGTTCTACATGTATAATTAATGCAATCTTGTAAAAAAATCTGGAAGAAAAAATATAAAATAACATTAACCTTACATTTAAAATAATAATTTAATAATTAGAAAGCTTCCAACTGATGTTTTTGTTTCAGGATTAACTTTTAGATTTATTGATATCAATTTATAAACGTCAAATATTACAGGTTATACAACACTAAATAAGATGCATGATGAATAAATTAATGTCTTAACTCCTGCTTAGTACAACAAAAAGCAATTCAAACAAACAAACAAACAGATTATATTTAAAATTACGCTTAATTTCATGAATGTTAGGTTCTCACTTAAGTTTGTTTTTCTTCACTGGCTTGTTCTAACCCAGCAAACATTTCAACGCACAAAGCTCGCATATGTTCTAATCACGTCTTCACTGCACATCCTCTTAAATGGCTCAACAAACAACTCAAAATAGTTTAGATAGATATCTTTTATTACAAAACCCTTATAAAATTCATTGAACGACACTCAATGAATCGAGGTGTTTGTAGCACACATGACCTGTTGGGAAGAAAAAGGAACAATTTTAATGAATTAATACTTTGTAATTACGTAAAATAAGGGTGCAATAATGTTTTTTAAAAAGAGGGAATGACTATAAAATTGTACCGCTTCATTATTTGGATTTATAAGGAAGTTTATATAACATAGATGACAAGCTAAGGATAGCCTTTTAGCAGCTAACGGTACACAAAACCCTTTACTGCTGCATAAAGGCATTCTGTTCTTTTAAAAAACACAAAAACACTCCCAAAGTGTTAATATAATAATATACAAGTACACGGTGGCAGCAAACTCCCCAGATTATATGTTAAACCGTCTGAACGAAAAGTGACTTCATCCCGACACTCGCCTCGTGTAACATTAAATTTCGAGCAGCAGACCTGTTAGGAAAAGGACAATATTTGTAAAATAATACTTCACAATTACATTAAATAAGGATACCATATTGTTCCATAAAAAGAGTGAATGACTGAAAAATTCTACCACTGCATTATCTGGATTTATAAAGCAAGCCAAGGCAAGTTTATTTGTATAGCACATTTCGTACACAGGGTAATTCACAGTGCTTTACATTGGAAACAAAAAATAAAAAAATAAATTTAATAAAATCAAGCATAAAAAAGTGAAGAGTTGTTGGATGTTGGTGCTCAGTCGACAAAAGCGCAACTAAACAGGAGAGTCTTTAGCCTGGATTTAAACATGACTAAAGTGTTGGCACCCTTGATCTCCTCTGGAAGTTGGTTCATCCGTGGGCCGCATGGTAACTAAAGAAGTATTTACACTATGTGGAATTTCTTTGATCTGAGGGATCTCAGGTCTCTGTTTTGGTGTGTATTCACTGATCATGTCATCACAGAATTTGGCCCAGTGGAAGCATGTACAGGTTAAATAGTAAAGGAGCAAGGATTGAGCCTTGAGGGACTCCACACGACACTGCAATCCACTTCGACATGTAATCACCTATGTTTACATAGAAACCTCTTCCTTCTAAGTATGATCTGAACCATTTTATCACAGTTCCTGAAAGACCATCATAGTTTTCTAGTCTATCGAGAAGGATTTTGTGATCAACTGTGTCGAAGGCAGCGCTCAGATCAAGTAGAACCAGGACAGTCACTTTTCCTGAATCGGTGTTTAACCGGATGTCATTGACTATCTTCAGTAGAGCTGTCTCTGTGCTGTGATGAGCTCTGAAACCAGACTGATAACAATCCATGTCTTCAGTTAGGGTCAGGAACTCAATCAGTTGTTTTGCCACAATCTTTTCCATAATTTTACTAATAAAAGTGAGATTTGAGATGGGCCTGTAGATGCTCAGTACAGTATTGTCTAAGTTTGTCTTTTTCAGTCGTGACTTTACCATTGCGGTTTTAAGGGATTTGGGGAAAAAGCCGAAACACAAGGAAGTGTTTATAACTTCTAAGAGGTCCTTTTCCAGACTCTAAAATGGAAATTTTCAATAGTATTTTAAATGTGTTTAAAAAGTGACTAAGCTAAATTATTACTATTATGAAGCATTATTATTATTTTGTAAAATAGTCATGTTGTGTGCATTTGATTCATGTTCTCGGGAGCATGTGTAGCCAGTTAAAAAATGTAATGAATTTGAACCTCCTCAAATCATAAAGGTTCAGTTTATATATACGGCACAGGGGTAAGCAATTAGTTACTCAATTTTATTGTGTTGAGGTAGAGTATCCCTTTAATGATAATTTTTCTGTTTATTTGTTTTGTTAAGTTTTTTATGTGCCTTTGTGTCTATTTGACTTTGTGAATAACTTAATTTTTGTTGATGTAATCTAGAAATAAAACAAATGCAACAACTATATTTTACATGTTTTTCATAACTGTAGTTTAATACATTACCTGTGATTCATTGGCTATGAAATGACAACAGACATCAGTTTCTAATTTTAAAATGGACTTTAAATAAATGAAAATAATTGACCTGTTTATCAAGTCAGCAGGTCCATGCTGTTAATATACTTTAAAATGCATGTCAACTTTAAAGACATTTAAAGAAAACATTTACCTGTAAGTTCACAGATAATGAACAATATATTACCTAAATGTACAGTTATTCTGCTGTATTTTGCATTTTTTTTCACACATATAAGGCATGTTTAAAATGGTAAAAAAAACTGTAATTTTGCTGCAGTTTGATCATGAAGCGTAAATATACAGGAAAGAACTGTTATTTTAAATAGAATTCTACTGTAGAATAACTGTTCATTTATTTAATGTTAAATAATGGTAACTGTCTGCCAGATTTGCTACCAGTTTTTAACTTGAGATTGCCATTACGCAACAGTGTGTTTTGTGGATTTTTTTGTTTGGCTCATTTGTTATTTGAATACATTTATTATTGCCCTCGGATGTTTTCGTTGAAGTACATATATGTGATATTACTCATACTATATACGAGTACCAATTACTCACTTGAGGACAATCGTTTTTGCTAACTGAGCTAGACTTCCTTATCTAAATGGGTGAGGTATTTGCTTTTGCACTGCTGTAGAAATGTCAATTTGAATAATAACTCAATAATAATAACTCAATGAGATACTTCAAACAGACCGGCTCAAACTGCTGTATGCACACCTTTGTTGCATCGAGATCTTTGCAAAGCTTGTTTGACCAGGCTAGGTGAGGCCAGGTGATTGTATAGTTTGCTTTTTTTTGGTGTATTCTTGAATTTTTTTCTGCCTTTGTTTAAGAAAGCTTTACATTCATATTTGCTTTAAAAGGCATTTAAAAGGATCCCAACTAAAATGAGATATTTTCTGTATTGTTAATCTTATAAGGCAATTCTGTCAGAAGATATTTGCATGCATGTTTGCATGCTGCATCTAGGTCAACTGTTTAAGATCATAATTCAATCGAGCAAGTTTGTCTTAACATTTGATAGACACAATGTGTTTCACATGTTTAAAATTAATAATACGTATTTCTGTGCTCATAAGCAACCATTTTTAGCAGCTAACAATTGTTCTAAGATAAATGTTTGTGTACCTTTAAGTATATGTGTAAAAAATTTCCTTTTTATAATACAATTATTATAAACACATAATTAGTAGTATTTAAGATGTTTTAGTTAAAATACATACATTTGATTAATATATAGGCAACAGGTAAAAAAACTTGATTAATTAGTTTGAAAAGTTTGTGCTATTTAGTTACTTTGAATGAAAAGTTAATTGTGTTAAAAATATTAACACATTATTTTTGTATGTGATTAATTAATCTAATTAAAGTGTTAAATTACCAGCCCTAAAATTTACATTATAAAAAAAATGTCATTAAAATTTAAGGTGACACTGAGCTGCAGATTATTTCTGACCACAGCTGTGGGGATATTTGTTGTTCAAAAAATAAACAAAAACTAAAGAAATCCCTGTCACAGAGGCTAACCTCGTCACTCCCTCCTCTAACCAGCAGAGGGCACCCTCGTTGCACTAACTCCTGCTCCTCCACCTGCACCACACTACATTTCCCAGACTCCCCAGGGGCATCGTGATTACACACCCAGCTGAAGAACATTACACCCCAGGTCCGCCTTGATTACACATCCAGCTGAGGAACATTATCACCAATATTTAACAGACTGATTCCCTTTGCTCGAGGCGAAGTCTTGTTTGTCTCTGTGCTGCAACTCTGAGCGTTTACCCTGTTTGTATGCCTGCCTGTTATGACCCTGCCTGTTCTCCGTCTACGATCCTAGCCGCCTGCCCGTTGTACTACTCTTGCTGATCTCCGTTACTGTCTGTTTGCTGCCTGCCCTGACTACCTGCCTGTTGTTCTGACTGCGAATACAATAAAGCCTGCACATGGATCCCAACCCGAGTGTCGTTATGTTACAGAAGACTTCGCCACCCTACGATCCAGCGGCTTTCTCGCAGCTGTCCTCAGCGCTGTTTTCGCAGGCTAACCAACTCGCTGCGCACCACCATCAGCTGGATCGCCTGACAGCCCTCACTGAGCAACTGGTAAAGACGCTCCAGAATCTACATGTCCCTTCTCTAGCGGCAGCCATGATGTCAAGAAGCACTCTCGCAGCTTCCGCTGCCACAGAAGCGCCACAGATCAGTCCTCGCCCCGCCTTTCCCGAGAAGTTTGACGGGGACCCGACGAAGTGCAAGGGATTTTTGCAGCAGTGCTCTCTTCATTCGCCAACAACCCACGCTCTACACCACGGACACCAGTAAGATCGCGCTTGTCATTTCGCTGCTAACCGGGAGGGCACTAGAATGGGCCACGACCGTATGGAGAGGAGAGGGTACTGTGTTTCTCACATTTCTGGAGTTTTCTAACGCTAGAGTTATCACTGGACAGAATGCAGCAACCAAACAAGAACCCAGCTGACCACCAGCGAGGAGAACAAGGAGAGGTTGCCCTCACAGAGTGGTATGGGCTTCCTATACTCAACCCTCTAGTCTTTGAGCCCAGTCTTACCTCAGATCCCTCCAAGGTGGAGAATCGCGCTCCCCACGTACCCTGTGCTAAACTCCCCGTCCAGACTCCCTCTCAGACTCTCCTGCCCTGAGAGGGCCTGTCTAGACACCTCCACAGGGGTGCCACAACCACCACCTCCGAAGAAGAAGAAGAAAAGGAGTGGTTCAAACCCCTCGACTCTCTCTTCTCCGGTCAGTGCGACCGAGTCCACTGCTCTGAGGAGTAGTGTAGTCCACGCCAGTGTTGCCCCGGAAACGCTGATCCCTGAGGCTGAAGGGGGAGTCGTGGTTGAGGTGTGCCATGCTCCTGTCTTTAATAATGGGGGGTCTTGTTATGCCGTCCTGCCTATGCCGCCCCAGGTTCCGTGTCTGCCTGCGCCGCCCCAGGTTCCGTGTCTGCCTGCGCCGCCCCAGGTTCCGTGTCTGCCTGCGCCGCCCCAGGTTCCGTGTCTGCCTGCGCCGCCCCAGGTTCCGTGTTTGCCTGCGCCGCCCCAGGTTCCATGTCTGCCTGCGCCGCCCCAGGTTCCGTGTCTGCCAGCGCCAACCCAGCGCCGCTGCCCTGCTCTGCCGGCGCCAACCCAGCGCCGCTGCCCTGCTCTGCCGGCGCCAACCCAGCGCCGCTGCCATGCTCTGCCGGCGCCAACCCAGCGCCGCTGCCATGCTCTGCCGGCGCCAACCCAGCGCCCCTGCTCTGCCGGTACCAACCCAGTGCCGCTGCCCAGCTCTGCCGATGCCTGCTCTTCGCCTGCCGGCACCACCCGAGCGCCGCTGCCCTGCTCTGCCGGCGCCACCCGAGCGCCGCCGCCCAGCTCTGCCGATGCCTGCTCTTCGCCTGCCGGCGCCACCCGAGCGCCGCCGCCCAGCTCTGCCGATGCCTGCTCTTCGCCTGCCGGCGCCACCCGAGCGCCGCTGCCATGCTCTACTGGCGCCACCCGAGCGCCGCTGCCCAGCTCTGCCGATGCCTGCTCTTCGCCTGCCGGCGCCACCCGAGCGCCGCTGCCCAGCTCTGCCGATGCCTGCTCTTCGCCTGCCGGCGCCAATCCAGCGCCGCTGCCCAGCTCTGCCGATGCCTACTCTGTGCCTGCCGGCGCCGCTGCCCAGCTCTGCCGATGCTTACTCTGCGCCTACCGGCACAACCCGAGCGCCGCTGCCCACCTCTGCCGATGCCTTTTCTTCGCCTGCCGGCGCCACCCGAGCGCCGCTGCCCAGCTCTGCCGACGTCTGCTCTTCGCCTGCGCCTGCCGGTGCCACCTGAGCGCCGCTGCCCAGCTCTGCCGACGTCTGCTCTTCGCCTGCGCCTGCCGGCGCCACCCGAGCGCCGCTGCCCAGCTCTGCCGATGCATACTCTGCGTCTGCCGGCGCCACCCGAGCGCTGCTGCCCAGCTTTGCCGATGGCTACTCTGCACCTGCCGGCGTCAACCGAGCGCCGCTGCCCAGCTCTGTCGATGCCTACTCTGTGCCTGCCGGCGCCACCCGAACGCCGCTGCCCAGCTCCGCCGGCACCTGCTCTTCGCCTGCTCTTGCCGATGCCACAGGCCTTGTTTCTGAGGTCACTTTTTGTGGCATGGCTCCTGCCACCAGCTCCTCCCTGGACTGCCTCTTAGGCACAGGGAGGGGTACGGTCCAGAGGAGCACTCTTGGGTAATGCGGAGGACACTCTCGACCCAGGCCTCACGGAGACCTTCCACCGCAACCACCCGAACAAGCTGGCTCCTCGACCACGTAGGAGACCCCGTCACCGTCTGCCTCATCGCGCCAGGAGTCGCTCATAGGAAGGGGGCTATGTCACAGAGGCTAACCTCGTCACTCCCTCCTCTAACCAGCAGAGGGCACCCTCGTTGCACTAACTCCTGCTCCTCCACCTGCACCACACTACATTTCCCAGACACCCCAGGGGCATCGTGATTACACACCCAGCTGAAGAACATTACACCCCAGGTCCGCCGTGATTACACATCCAGCTGAGGAACATTATCACCAATATTTAACAGACTGATTCCCTTTGCTCGAGGCGAAGTCTTGTTTGTCTCTGTGTTGCAACTCTGAGCGTTCACCCTGTTTGTATGCCTACCTGTTGTGACCCTGCCTGTGTACCGTTACGATCCTAGCCGCCTGCCCGTTGTACTACTCTTGCTGATCTCCGTTACTGTCTGTTTGCTGCCTGCCCTGACTACCTGCCTGTTGTTCTGACTGCGAATACAATAAAGCCTGCACATGAATCCCAACCCGGGTTGCGTGCGCCTCTCTCTCACTCTCTCCTCTCTCTCTCTCATCACTCAACGTTCTCTTCTCTCCTCTCCTCTTTCTCGTTCTCCTCTCCCCTCTCTCTCGCTCTTTCCCTCTCTCTCTCTCGCTCTCTCTACCCTCTCTCTTTTTCTCTCTCCCTCACTCTCTCTCCTCTCTCTCCCTCTCTCTCTCTTTCTCGTTCTCTCCCTCTCTCTCTCTTTTTCACTCTCTCTCTCTCTCTCTCCTTCTCTCCTCTCTCCTCTCCTCGCCTCTCTCCTCTCCTCTCTCTCTCTCCGCTCGGTCCCTCGTCTCTCTCGTCTCCCTCTCTCTTCCTCCGCTCTCTGTCTTGTTCTTTCTCTCTCTCTGCTCTCTCTCCGCTCCCTCTCTCTCTCCACTCTCTCTCTCCCTCTCTCTCTGTCTTGTTCTCTCCCTCTCTCTGTCTTGTTCTCTCCCTCTCATTCTCTCTCTCTGTCTTGTTCTCTCCTCTCTCTCTTTCTCTCTCTTTCTTCTCTCTCGCTCTCCTCTCCTCCCTCTCTCTCTCTGTCTTGTTCTCTCCCTCTCTCTCTGTCTTGTTCTCTCCCTCTCTCTCTCTTTCTCGTTCTTTCCCCCTCTCTCTCTCTCCCTCTCTCTCACTCTCTCTCTCCCTCTCTCTCTTTCCTCTCTTTCTTTCTTGCTCTCTCTCTCTCTCTCTCCTCTCTCCCCTCTCTCTCATCTCCGTTCTTCCCTCTCTCCCTCCCTCTCTCGTCTCTCCCTCATCCGGCTCCTCTCCCTGCCTGTCTCTCACTCTCTCGCTCTCTGCTCTCCATCCTTTCTCTCTTCTCTTTCTCACTCTCTCCTCTCTCTCTCCTCTCCATCTCTCTTCTCCTCTTCCATCTCTCCGTCCTCTCTCTCTCTCTCTCTCAGAGGTAGAAGCAAATTTGCTCTGAGAGTGATCCATAATTTGTGATCAAATGGTTGCTAGTGTCTCTTTAAGAAACTAGAAATGCACTGTTTGAGGTTTGATTTTGATTTAAAACTTTAGAAACAACTATTAGACTTGATTCTCAAAACAAAAGAAATCTACGAAATGTATACCACTGGTTTAATTAGTGGAGGATTCTAAGCAGGGCCGTGTACTGGCATGTGCTGAAACTGAAAAAATGGGACCTTTCACAAAACTCTCCACCACCAAAGAAATAACCCGCAATATTATTATTTTATTTAATAAATTTTTATACAGACAATGTTTACATATATAGTGGGTCTCTTTAAAATTAATTACACTAAAACTAATAACTGTCTTCTGTAAGCCATGTGTTTGAAGAGTTTTATGACCTCAGCATCATAAACATCTCATCATTTTAAATTCAAATAAACACCATCAGAATTCGAGTGTTAAATATATTTATAAATGTGCAATATATTTATAATTTGTCAAATTTGTATATCTATATTTGTGCAATACAGTCATTATTGTGCATTAATTTTGTATTAGGTCATTCTATTTTTATTTTTGTAATATAACTATATTTGTGCAATATATTTATAGTTGTGCAATTAGTTTATAATCATTTATTTACAATTTAGTAATTTTTTTTCATCCCTAGTTTTGCTGAATCTGTGACTGGGTGAACTCTCAGTGCTGCAAAAGTATTTATTTCTCTACTACTCATTTTTCGCACATAGTTGATCGTGGTGACACCGTGACCAATCTCACTGTCTGTACGTGTTTATAGTGACAGAAAGGAATTCTGATATTGAAGAAATGTGGACAAGCTTCCCACATTAACCATAAATGATAACTAATGCTGATCAGAAACTTCACAGAGGATCATCCGATTAAAGGCAGTAAACCCGACGCAGTCTAGAGCAATAATTCCAGGGCCACAAACTTCAATCTTCAGAGTTGTTTATTATGATGTAAACCATGGTTTGAGACATGTATTTTGTTGCATAAGTTTTCTTTATGTGTTTGGTTTTAGTGTCTGTAAACACTGCCAGACTGTAAATAGTGTCAGACTGGATTCTCAGGCATACACCAATCCCGAGTTTGCATGGCCTAAGACACTTTAAAACAACAACTGACTGAAGTGGTTCTTGACTACATCATTACACACTTCCTGTTTGAAAACTTAACTCTTCCTTTTGTATTCCTTCATCTGAAATATCAAATCATTTATACTTCCATTGTTTATTTATGTGCTTCTTTAAAACTGAGTCATATTACATGCGGGCTCACTTGTTTAAGTCCTTTGCTGCGTTGCAATCGGCGCACTATCCACTCTTTTATGGATGCAACATGAGAATTAGTTGAAAACTGTACTATACATAAAAAAGTGTCCAAGCGGTGCCCGGATGTTTACTTTTTCTGGTTAGATTCCGGTAGTGCAGATCGATGAATGCTCAACTGGCTGATGTTACCCACAATTCACTGGAAGTTGTGGACTTTCCTCTTCGACCCGAACAAATGAGCTCTCTCTGTAATAAGACCCTTTTTTTTAAATAAACAATGTTAAAATAGAGTGTTATATTTATTATTAGAATACTTTATAATGAAGGAATGGGAAAGAGTTAAGTTCTAGCACACATCATCACGTAATGTTTTAGTTTGTCTCAGATCGTCACACACACTCAAAAACAAAAAACGATGTACATTTTCTTCTAAAATGTGTATCTACTTTAAGGGTGCAGTGTACGTGTTTGGATTGGGATGCAGACCTGGAGAAAACTGGCGAAGTGCAGAGGATTGTAGATAATATCAACTGTTTGAGCGTCCATTGATCTATACTTCAGAATCTAACCTGAAACGTACTCCTATGGGACCGTTCTGATACTTTTTTAAAATTTATACTATGGTGTGGGACACTAATTCTCATTTATCATCCATTATGGATAGTGCGCTGATTGGTATGTATGGCAGTCCCACTGACTTGGGTGTCAGGGGAAGGTTTAGGTAGTTTAAACCCTGTTTTACTGCAATACTCTAGCTTTCAGTGGTAATTAAGTACATTTTTGGGGTATTTGTACTTTCATGAGGGTGTCATGGTGGCGCAGAGGGTTGCACCGCCTTCTCACAGCAAAAAGGTCGCTGGTATCGAAGGGTATGGAGTTTTAAGATGGGGATAATGAAACTGGAGAAGACAGAAATAGCAGAGGAGGAGTTATCATGTGCTGTGATTTCAGGTTAAAAAATGGTGCATATAATCGTAAAAAAACCCATTAGGTAAGAAAACATAACTTTATTTGTATGATATTTCATATTAATTAATTCATTAATTGATATATTATTTAGGCACTGGACAGTGTCTGGTGGGATATGGAACTGTCTTTTGATTATTGTACAGATAAAATAACGCACTATTCAAAAATATATTCCGTTTCCATTTGTGTATGTTTATGCAGTCATTATATTACATTAGCAATACATTATTTTTACAAATTGTTATTGTGCTCTCGACACAATAATCATCACTAGAACGTGTAAATCATCACTGTAACACAGACTAGTAATTAACTAATTCCTAATTTGTTCTTACATTCAGTTAATGCTGTTTACAAAGATTATAAATGTGCTTCGTAAAATGTGTTTTATTGCCTGGGTTGTGTCTGATTCAGCAATGAGTTATAGTATAGTAATATATAATTCAATCATTCATCTTCATGTCGGCTTTATTCCCTTTCGGGGTCGCCACAGCAGAATGAACCGCCAACTCTCTGGCATATGTTTTACGCAGCGGATGCCCTTCCCTGCCGCAACCCATCGCTGGGAAACATTCACACGTTAACACTATGGGCAATTGTTCTTACTCAATTCACTTATACCGCATGTCTTTGGACTTGTGGGGAAACCGGAGCACCCGGAGAAAACCCACACGATCACGGGGAGAACATGAGAACTCCACACAGAAATGCCAACCGACCCATCCGAGGCTCGACGACCGTGCTACCCACTGCGCCACCGTGACGCGTAATATATAATATAGTAATTAATTCAATGAACACCACCAGTGAAAAGTAACAAGTAACTAGTACTCTGAGTACTTTTTATAAAGAGTAATTTGTACTTTTACTCAAGTACTTTTGAAGCACCAGTATATTTACTTGTAACTGAGTACATTTTCAGCAATGTAACAGTACTTGTAAAAGAGTACAAATTTCCAGTGCTCTTTCCTGCACTGCTAGCTTTAGATAAGCAAAGAGGACCTTAATTAGTGTTTCAAGAAAAAAATTGTAAGGCAGTAGTCCCCCAGGAACAGAGTTTGTGGTGACCCCTCCCTGCTGATGAGTACAATTGCCTGATCCTTGCTGATGTACAATTAGGAATTTATATACAAAACATCTCAAATAAAGTAAGTTCACAACATAATTGCACTCTTACACATTCTTTTAGAGAAGATATAAAAACATTGTAAATGTGTCATTTGTTTTCAAAACATGGGGTGCTTACATTTTCAATGTTATGAATTCACTTGTTTGTAGAAGCATCTGCCTTAATATATAATATTACAGCTCTACAGGCTTTTTGAACACATGCTTTTAATACATTTTTTCTGGAACAGTCTTTAAGAAGTCTGAAAAAGCATGCAAAGGCGATCAGGAAAGTCTCTCGGGTGTGTCTGTCTGCCACATGGAAGTACAGATCTGATCTTCACAATCACAAACATTCATGTCTCTTTTATTAGGCATTCAGAGACTCGAGACCTTGAATGGAATTTTGCACAGCGCTCATAATTAAGATTCAGAGGGCACTGAATAAGCAGAGGATAATTATGGATCGTGACGTACATCATATAGCTGAATCAAGAAAGTTCTGCCAAATGCAGAAAACAGAGAAGGAACAGGAAGTGAACTGTTCATATTAAACTAGATCCAGTTAAGGTCACATGAAAACAAAGATACAACACCGGTCCTTAAAAGCAAACTGTCATCAGGGCCAATCAAGGAAGGTTGAATCTGAAACTATTGTGCAAACTCAAATAAACTATGTAGTTATGTAGGATTCCACTTCCACCATCAGCCACACCTGTGAGGGCCACAGCTCGCATGCAAACAATTATATCAGACTCACGAGAACATAAAACACACTCAAATATCAGAACCTGAAACAAACACTGATTGACTCTAGATGGCAGCAAAATCTTTCTTTAAAACAACCTTCATCTTCCGGATCAAACAAATAATAATGACATTTTTTTGTTCAATGTCTGCATTTTCAATGTCACTTGTAACCCTGCTGTGCTGTCATACAGTTTAGTGGATTTGATTAGGAAAAATAAATGTGTTTGATCAGGGGTGGTCTCTTTTTTGTGGCCCCCAACAGTGGGGTGCCACCCAGCCTAGTAATAAATAATTGTGTTTCTCCTTGGTCTCACCAAGTAAACACACGTTTTATTATTCTAATATTTAACCAAAAAGTTCTTTAAATACATAAAAATGTCAAGTACGTTATTTTTCCAAGACCCAAGTTCCAAGTTTTACTATTTTTATTTAGTAAGCTGAAAGTCTCAAACTTTTCTCAAGACGTTCCAAGACCCACGATGTAGAACTCACAACAAACCTGAAAATGAATTAAGTTTTCCCTTTATGCTCCACCTGAAAATACTTTGTACATACATATACTTTTAGCAAATCAGTTAATAAAAAATAATTGAGCATTTGTTTGACTTATGCCCCACAACAACTAAATCTGGCACCTGTGTTTGATTTACAATATAAGTATACATTAATTTATTTGGAGGATTTAATTTTTTTTATTTTGTGCACTAGGTGCCGTATGTCCAAACATGGATAGTAATGTGGCATGGAAAATGTGTTTGAGCAAAACATTTATAAATTCCCATGTAATACTTTAGTCTGTGTACACTCTTTGTTTAGAGATGTTCATGCAGTACAGGCTGTTCACTCAAGGCAGGCATGCTTACTCTAAAAAGCAGAAAAACCTGAAGTAAACAAGAGAACTACATGAAGTGCACACCCTGTTAATAATGCCTAGGGTTCATGGTTAAGAGCTTTTAAACTTGTGTAACATAGCAGCCATTGAGACATTGTTTTTTACATACACTTGTACTAAGCAGGGCTTTTAGTTAATAGAGAAAAGTCTATGATCCCTAAACTATTTGGTTAAGTGTCTGTAAGGGTGTAGTCATGTCATCAGAGCATTCCACCCCCCTCCCCCCTCAGGATTCAAAAATAGACGTGAATTTACTTGTCAATGGCTGATGATTCACTGTCTTTGAATATCTACGTATGTTTTCTTGCAATCGTACTGATTATGTAATAAAAAGTGTTTAAAATTGAACTATGATCAAAAGTTCTTTGATGGTGTAGAGAGGACAGAGTGTATCTATTTACTGCAAACACGAAGCTTGTGATGAAATCTCAATGAAAAATGCACCGTCCACGTCAGTGCTAAACAATGTGACTCTTTCAATGTCCTCCAAAATGTGAAAAGAGTGAAAGAGTGGAGAACTGGCACATCTATGGCCTGCAGGAAGGGAGACGCCCAAATGAGTGTGAAAGTGTTGCTCGTGTCTTAAAGCGTGATTCCAGAAATTTGTTTGTTCCAGAAATTCCCTTCAAGTGTTGGTGTATTTTAATTTCTGTAAGTTCACAAACATCACGGCCCACCTTGAAATCAAACTTATCGCAAATTAAACTTTTCATTTTTCAAACTGGTCTGAGTGGACGGGGAGTGATTTGGATGTTTCATAGCAAAAGTATGAATCATTCTTGCCGTCAGTTGCATGCCTGTGCAAAGAAGAGAGAAAAAAAAGTCTGTCTTGAAAGCGTAGGGTTTTCTCTTGTTTAAAACAAACCTTGAAAACATCTTTGGGAATGCAGAAGCAGCTTGGAGGTGAGTGATGTGAATAAAAAAGAGACATAGCAAAGATTTATTGAAACAAAACTTTGCAGTAAGGGCTTAATGTGAATGTGTTGTTATTACAGCAACTGCTCGTAGCATATTTTTTTAACTGTGTCTAATCAGCTGCATGTGCTCTGCTCTAACATTTTCATGACTGAAAGAGTTATGTTTGTGTGATGCCAAGATGTTGTGCTCAGTTTGGGGCAGCTCATATCCTGATAATTTCTCTTCTGTGACTGGTCAAGATTTTAACATATTCATGACTCAGTGTAACCCGACTTACGCTTCAATCTTAAATCTAGAGTCTAAGGCTACTTTTAGACTGTAGACAAAAGTTACTAAATTCAAATATTTTTTGCCCTTATTTGACTTGTTTTTGGACTTTTTCAAAATTGCCCCTAAATTAGTACAAAAGTCTAAATATAGGAAAAAAATTTAACCCTTCAGGGTACACCCCAGTGACGGCCATTGTACCTTTTCTGAGAGTGTAACTTTGCACAGATCATTAATATACACGAAAACTAAGTCATAAATTTCCCTTTGCCCATTGTGTCTGTCTCACAGACAAAATGGTAACTACGAGTTAAAGCCTCACAGACTCAAACGATACGGTGCAGAGCCAGAGCTTCCGCTCTCTTTCTTGGCTTGCGTTCATGCTAAACAGTGGATGATGGAAGTCAAACTTTGTTGATAAAATAAATTACCTTCCTTTGTTATATGTGTTCTGTTTTTGTTGGCTTGTAGTTAGCTTTGTTATCTAAATATTGGTGAGTTTTTGTTTCTACAGCAGCAATGGATATATGTATTGAGTAGTATTTATGATATATAACAAGATAAATATAACTTGTTTTCTTTGCATCGATATGTGTTGAGCAAGCTAGTAGTTAACATTCTTGTCATGTAAATATAGATCAGAGTAAAGTCAGTACAGCAGTAATCACAGCACAGAACTATAGATGCTCTTGATGAGAAATTGGCATGTATGTAGCCTTGCAAAAGACAATTCGCAAAGTTGACGCACAAATACAAAACCCATCTTTATTCAGAGACGTGCATTGGGAATGTAAATGCACAGCCTTTGCAATTTAAAGCCGTGACACTTGACTATATACTAGACTTTATGCTCTGATCATGTGAATGCAAGAACTCTTCCCAGTACTTTATGATGTTGCTCTCACCTTGACTGTTGAACTATTTTGACCTATTACGGAGTTGAATAAACTGGTGATTCTCTACCAAAACAGACTAATAAGGGAACATTATAACAGAACTGTTTCAAAGGTGATCAAATGTAAAAACCTTATTATTGTTTATAAATACATCATATTTACAGAAATAAAATATTTGTACAAGATAGATCTCTGAAGGCCGATGAAACATGAGAAAAAATGCAAGCTCAGAACAGGTTATGCTGTGGGCGAATTGGCATCTGAGACATTCAAACTGTGTAATGAGAACTCTGTCTTTACACATAGTATTGGTGTCATGAGTTAAGGGGGAGGGGTATTTTTTTATTATAGTACCAGTTTTGATCACACTCACACAAAATTGGATAATTAAATAGTCTGTGGTGCACTAATTTGTCTATACAGAGATGCCTTTTTAGCAGATGTTAAATATATATTTACCTCTTTTTAAAACCCAGACTTTCTGACTGAATGATGTGCCATCTTCTCAAGTGTTATTTAACAGTTGTTTTCATGTAAAACAGCCTTGCGTGTAGAGTAGAAAATACAACTTTAAATAGAAACGACAAAAAATGGCTTCCAATCCCATTATTATTTATTTATTTAAGTATTCATGAATAATGTATTCTACAGAATTGTGTTGATCAGCCTTTCTTTTTGACAGCCGATCAGAAGCTTTCAAGATTTTGTCAGAAGCACATTTATTTGTTGGATTGTCTCTCCTCCAAATCTCAGAACAGATCCATATTTCATTTTAACATCTGTGAAGCTCAATGAGCGCATCTGAAATTTTCTAACATTGCATCAAGGCTTCGTAGAGCATGAGCTCAGTGATTGAACGCAGTGAAGCAGAGCAAGTGTTTTCACTCGCTTTCTTGGCTTGCGCTCCGTGTTAAATGCTTGATAATGAAGTAAAACTTTGGGGATAAATTAAATAACCTTTCATTGTTATCTGTGCTGAGTTTTAGATAGCTAGAAGGTAGCATTGTCATCACGCCACACTGTGATATTGATCAGTTTAGAGACAGTGCTTCTACAGCAGCAGCGGATGTATGTAAAAAGTTATATTTATATGATTTATAAAATAAATAAAAGCTGTCTTTTGTTAGCATTTGTGTTGTTTTGGTTTTGTTTTTTTTTAGCAGTTGACATTCTTATCACAGCAACAAGTCCAAAGACATGAGGTACAAGTGAATTGGGTAAACAACTGTTGTTCATTTTGTATGAGTGTGTATGAATGTTTCTGTATAAAACATGCTGGATAAGTTCATACTGCTGTGGCGACTCCCAAAGAAAAAGGGAGTAACTCAACAAGACGGTGAATGAATGAAGATGATTCCTTTCTTCTCAGACATGTCTAAACTGGAGAAAGCAATCATTGCTATGGTGGAGGTGTTTGAGGAGTATGCTGGAAAAGATGAGAAGAAATCCCAACTCAGTAATGCTGAACTTGGAGAACTCATTAAAGCCCAGCTAAGCAGTAGTGAATTTAAGGTAAGAAGAATCTTTAAGAAGAAATTCTGATATTATGATTGAGTGGGAAGTAAACAAACCAAACATGTTCCAATAAAACACAGCTTAAACAAGAATCTCACATATTCGGAAGGCCTTTTGCCATGAGAGGCAGTTGTCAATTACCTAACAAACTAGGACTGTTGAAAAAAAGTCAATGTGATAAAATAATAATGAACAGACAAAGACCAAGTGTGAGGAGATTTGTAACTGTCTGTGTAATGCAAAAAAAAATGCAAGTTGTGTTTGTTCTGCATTTATTGCAATGAACTTTGCTATGCGTGGTATGAAAGTAATAACTGGTAAACATTCCTCTCCTGTGTCTGTCTCAGGACAAATTGGATCCAGAGAACATTAAGGAGGTAATGGACGAACTGGATAAGAACCATGATGGCGAAGTGAACTTCAGAGAATTCAGCTTGTGCATTGCTGGTTTAGCCAAGGGCTACTATATGAAGAAGCACAGCAAAGAGGGCCGCAGAGGGAGGAATAAATAAACTTGTTCTTGCAGTATATTCTTTGTAGAAAGTCAATCCTAGTTTTAGACAATATCATTTTTATGCAAGAAGGGGAAAACCCCACAAACTCTCTTTAGCCCTCCTCAGACGGAACTAGTTTCACAGGAGGTCTTTAGAGAAATTTCTGTTTCTCAGATGTTTGTGTTTTAATGCTATGTCCATTTTTTTCTCTCTCACAACTTTTGTAAAAATTCCCAAGTAAAAGATTTAATGTTGTTCAGTGAACTCACCACTTGTCTAAGAAATGTAATGAGAATGTTTGTGACTGCAGAGATTGTTTTTGTGTAAAAAAAAAAAGCATTTAGTGTGTGTTTTAGACACAAGACAATGAATTCACCTAACAATTTCATGCGCACCAGAATTCGAGTTTCCAGTATTGCTGCTACAAAACTTTTAGCATGCAACAATGGATGAGGATGAAACTCTTCGACAAACTGTAGAGTTGAAATGTATTTAGACCCCCAACATTTTTATCCATTTCAGGTAGGATAATTTTCCTTCTTCTTTGCCAAAACCGCTTGAGGATTTACCTGCTAAAGGGGAAGTAACTCTTGCATTAAGAAATTTAATATTTTCAGCTGTTACGACATGAATTTATTAGGTCCTGAATAGAAATCACTGATATGATTTGTACATGTTTTTTAACGTTGCTACGAGGATACTTTGCTGCAACATGCATGGATAGGAAATATTTTTGAGCTGATAAGTTAGTGAACGTGTCAAACTGTCCAAATGTAATGAGATAAACATATCAATATTGCCCTTTAGCTTTGTAAAATACAAAAGTTCACAATTGTCTCGACAACAATAAAATCCTCTTGCAATTGTGTTTGGGATTGTAACATAACGACACTCGGGTTGGGGAT